>MU228047.1:978308-994902 GCA_018584345.1 Thuja plicata | reverse complement strand
GTACAACTCCTAACAAGGTTGAAATATCTTCTAACAGGGATTACTATAAACAAGTATAGTTCATTGTGGGTGCTAATTCCCACCGGGGTTTTTACCATTTGGTTTCCCCGTAATCAAATTGTGTGTTATATACTGTGTTATCTGATTAAGCATTTACTTTGTTGTATTCTGAAGTTAAAGGAGAAAAATAATTAATGTTACTGATAACTGATTCACCCCCCCTCTCAGTTATCCTTTGGGACTATTCTAACATATATATAATATTTCATAATCGGTCTGAAGTGTATTGGCAACCTCCATTATCGGGCATTTTGAAGCTCAATTTTGATGGGGCTTCAAGAGGAAACCCAGGCAAATCAGGTCTGGGGGCATGCATTCAAGACTGTTAGGGCAATGTTCTAGCACTTACAACTTTTGCCTTACCTGAAGGCACCAACAATATTGCAGAAGCACATGCTTTATTTGTTGGACTAATACTTGCCAAGAAGGGAGTGTATCATCATTTGCACATTGAAGGAGATTCTCAGGTCATCATTAACGCTTGCATCAAAAGACAGACATATACATGGAAAGAAGTGTATCTTTCACACACACTTTGGGAAGGGAACAAAGTTGTTGACCCCTTGTCGAATTTGGGCTGTGATGGGGTAGACACGTTAACATTACACCCGAATCACTTCATTGTAGAGAATATTGAACTTCAAAAATTGATTGATGCAGATAAAGGTGAATGCAGTTATTGAATACTTGATTGCAATTAAGTTGTGACTAATTTGTAGTGGCAAATATTCAAAGCCATAGTAGAAGTACATTTTCCCACCCACGGGTTGTCATTCTCCTTACTCAGCGGCTGTCATTCTATGTGTTCAACAGCTATAGGGCCGCGTGGAGTCCTTCGCATGTGTCAATTTGTCAAGTGGGAAATACAGTGTAATCATTTCACATGGCACATCTCATGTTACATGTGTAAAATTGTCCAAATTAAACAGCAAGGAAAGATGCATTTATTTACAAGGATCACGCACAATCTAACATATTAATTTGCACTCAACCAAGTACACTTTTTCCTATATTAAGTCTGGCTCATCGCATTAATTTGGTAACATCCTTGAAGATGATGAGCTCTATGGAAGTATGTGTTAAGTGTGAGACGTGCTCCAAGTTTCACAGAGACATTCTGCCCAAAAACTATCACATATGGATCCAGTCAAGGGTGGAAGAAAATGTATTACCACAGTAGATTAATGATGTCGTGCTGGATGAGATGTTCATTGTCCATTCTCCCTCCATCCGTCGAACAGTTAAACAAGTAATTGGGGATGAAAACCTTGCACCATCATCAAAGCAGTATTTTTACCCCTCGCACATAGTCTCAATTTTCTTATCCAATGCTATGGACCTGTTACAATTGCTTGATATTTTAACTTTCAAGGTCATTAGGAGTCATTTTTGTGATGACAAAAAGCTCAAGATAGCTATGCAGCATTATGACCTCTAGGCAAGGCAAGCTTTAGTGGGGGGTTTATTTTCAAGATTTCAGTTGATGCACAAACACGACTACCTAGTCACATATGATGCAGTTAAAAAATCCTTAGAGAAACAGAGACCCAAGTACATGAAAACTACACTGAAAGAAATGGCTCGTGTGCTAGGGTATCAATTGGAAGAAAAAGTAAAGAAAATAGGATATGCTCTACTGGATTTATTGGGGTTTCCCAATACACCATCCATGACGTAGCTAACCCACCGCAGTCTACCAACAAATTGGAAGGACTCTGTCTCGCGGGATGAATGGAATGTTTGGGAGAAAAAAAGGACATCCTCAAGTTTGTATTTTCTGCAAAACCCATAGTTAGACCGAGGAAACGGGGGTTTGGAAAACCCTGATCAAATTGAAATAGAGGAAGCTATTGGGTCAGGATTGCCTTCATCAGCACAAATTGAACAAGATCATGGATGGGAAACTAATGCCTCTGTCGAGCGACACACGGACTGGAGCTTGGGTTTCAGGTCGGTATGGAGTTTGCCTACACAGATTGGTGCAGGAGCACCCTAAACAAAATAATTTTCCTTTTGGAATTCCTGGACTCCCTCAAGTCCATAATATTCTTAAGGACATGTTAGACTAAAGGTTTCATTTTGGGTACATCTTTGTAAGACCTAGTCCCAAGATTGGCATTTAGAAGCCCTTAGTCAACTATTGGCCAACTAATGCTCCAAGCCTTAGAAATAGGTTAATTTATTATTTTTTCATGTTTTTGGTCCATTAGGGATCATAACATTTTCTTTTGGACCAACTTAGGCACCTAGAGTGCAAAATTGCTAAAAAGTTGTCAAGCAACTTTTAAGCAACTTTGACAACTTTTGTCAAACTTTGTAAAAATTATTCCCAAGCGGATAATTATTTTGAAAATGGGATGTAACCATTGGGAATGCCTACATAAGCCCTTATAGGTGGGTGGTAGGTTGATCTGATGTAATTTTGGCATTCAAATCAATAAAATCAACCAATTTTCTTGCAATTCTGAGAAACAGTCACTTTGTACAGATGGGTACAGAAGCATTGGAATGAAATGATAACAATTTAAGGTATCCTTGTGAATTAGCTTTCATTTATAATTGGTCTCATGTTCTAATCTTCTGTCCTTCGAAAGTTATCACATTTTTACTCTCCCTTCCTGGTTTGTAGGCCCTAAATCAGGGTTTCATAGAAAATTGTGCATATTTCTTCTTTCCACCATGGGAATCTAATGGACCTTGGTGGAAATAATGTTTTTATATTTCTCTTTGAGAATATGCAGGTTGGGTTTGACAAAATGTAGGGAGATGGGTTTGCCATTATGCCCTAGGTGTACATGTCCATGTGTGCACCATCTAGCGAATTAGGACAATCCTCATAACTTTCCTTTGGGGATTCACCAAGACCTATAAATTGGTGTGGAAGACTCTTACATATGCCCTCACATGCTCCAATTATTGGTTTGGATTTTTTTGCAGGGAAATAGCACTTGTATTACAAATGCAAACCTAATTAGGCCTAATTATCTTATCAAAACTATGCATTTTCCTATCTTCTTTTCACTTCCATGTTTTGGTGCTTAAGTCTAATCCCTTTGGGAATAAAGGTTGTTTGAATCCCTATTTTTTTTAGAGGGCTATGTTGGACATTAAAAAACTAAGTCCAATTTCCTAACTGAAAAGGCTACAAGCAAGAAGTTGGGATTACAAAGCAACTATGTTCAAAGGGTTGCACAAGTTGAATAGGATCATTGAATCATTTTCTTAGGGACCTAAATAGACCAAATCCTAGAGTATAGGTCACCCATGTTCCTTGGAGTCACTTTATGGGGAATTTAAGGAAATCTAGCATATGTGCCTAGTAGCCAACTAGTGGAATTTGGGATTGAAGACTTGTGTGAACCTAGTGATTAGGTTCCCCTATTGGGAGTAGGTTGTGGTAACCTAGGATCAAGTCATTTCTACACTTGTGATAAGTGTAGTGTCACTTTGCATATTGGGAACATCTGAATTGGTGATGTACTTCTTGAGTTTGAAGTTTTGAAGCATCTACTTGTCTCTTTTGGGACTTCTGACTACCCACTCTGCATCAAAGATTGAGCATGGTAGTGCTTTGGTCACTACTGCAACTATCAAACATCACACAGGTTGGAGCTCGGGGTGGTCACCGAAAAATCAGCCCACTCATGCAACCACAAAACTTGCTAAGATGGAGGAATGAGTGAAAACCAAGTTGAGTAAATTACAACATTGCATAATTTTTGAATTTTGATGATGTATACATAGTGATAAAGACTTTAGTGCATCTTTTTTCCAGATAAACAACTTAAGTGGTGTTTAGGTTGTAAATAACCTGATAGATTGGAAGGGTGTGTATATTCCGTAATGCAGATAACTTGTAGTTTGTGTCTTTGCTCCATACTACTTATGTAAAGTTTTGATATATCAAATTTTTGTAATGAGCTAGGATATCGGGTTTTCTTACTAATTCTTTCCTGATTGAGCTCTTGAATCATTTTATTAATATGTAATATATTCAATGGCTCGCCCACTTTTGCCTTAAAAAAAATCATAATTTACACTATAAAAAATCTACTATAAATAATAAAATAGAACTTTTTAAAATTTAATTTACATTAGATATAATATATAAGAATATATATCAATAGATATTATATAGCTTGCTAATTTAAAAGTCAAATTCAAAAGATAAAATAAATTTTCAAATTGGGATGAGTATATTCAGAAGCAATGGATTGAATTAAAAAGACCTTCAATTTTGATAGGGAAGCATGAAAGTTGAGTGGAAGCATGGGGTCGTCCAAAAAATCATCGATGGAAACTCAACTTTGACGGGGCTGCCAAAGGAAATCTCGGCTCGGCGGGTGCAAGATGCATAATAAGAGATATTAAGGGAAGGTCTCGATTTGTGGAGCTAATGGTCCCATGGATGGAACATTTGTTGCTTCTTTTTAAGCAGTCTTCATAAATATTATTTTTAAATTAAATTTTTAGTTACATTTCTTGCAATAATATTGAATGCAAATTATAGGCAAATAAAATGGAGATGAAAAAATATAGTAAAGACACGTGTCACTTTTCTCAATAAGTAGTTGCTACTTATTTCAGTCCCCCCCCCCCACACACACACATTTTTTCAAAGCTTATTTACAAGTTTTAAGCAGCATATGTTCCACCAAAATAGCAAAAGATTTCAAATTATCATTTCCCTACACTTACAAAATTGCATGGGAACATTCAAGCTGCTTAAAATTAACCAGAAATGGCACTTAAGAAGTCGCATGGGGACATGGGGTAAGGGCTTGTGCATTTGGGCAGCATCTAAATCCTTGGACATTGTATCTAATAACGAAGCATAAATTGAAGCGTTAGTAATGGGACTGCAACTATGCAAAGCCAAAGGAATTATGGAATTTGAGATCGAAGGTAACTCACAAATAGTTGTTAATGTTGTTTCCCGGGTGATACATGTTGTGCCTCCACAACTCACACCTCATTTTAACCACTTGGCCTAATGGGGACTCCCTTTTTTTTTTTTTTTTCTTTTTTTTTTGTTTTTATCATATTTAGTCTAGTCTCGAGTAAGTTAGATTGTGGGCTCTTTACGCTCCCGATAGTCCAACAATCAAGTGATAAGGGTTAGGGTCTTTCGGTAATCCCCTCTTTTTTTTTCCTTAAGTTTATGTTTGTTTGTTTTCTTTTCGGGTTTGGCATCGTAGTGTTTAGGTCAAGTGTAGTAATCCCTTCTAGAGTTTTGTCAGCGCTTTGCTGGACTTTCAGACTTTTTGAGTTGGTTATTTGTTGGACTTTCGAAGTCTAGCAATTTGCTAGACTTTCAGGGTTTCAGAGTCTAGAATTTTGTTGGAGTTTTAGGGTTTCAGGGTTCTTGTAACTTTGACCCCCCAAAATTTTCCTTTTTTTTCGCAATTTCATAGTTTTTTTTCTTTAGTTGGATTTCTTGGTTTTTAATAAAATATGTTGACTAGAGTTTTGTTGTGAGTGTAGGATTTTAAGTATGTTTACAACCCTACCAATGAGTTGCAAGTTCAAAGGCTATAACACACCCTCTAAGATGGGTAATCTCCATAGTGAGATTATAGACATCTATAATGGATCACATTGAGGAGATCCAAGTATTCAATTCAAAGCTCACCTCATTCTGAGAAAGGAAACAAAAGCATTTGGGATCCATAGAGTTGCCCAATTTTCATAAAGTTTGGGAAATCATAGAGAGACTTCGTAAAGCTCACCCAGACATTCTTTCAAAAAACTAAGTGTCATTTTGATACTTAGTCATTTTTGTAGACTTCATTCATTTTTTCATACTTTTTCATTTTACAGAGCTACATTTTTTGGAGGTCTACAACCCCAAAAATCTAGGGTCATCAAATTTCCAGACTTAGTCATTTTTCAAATTTGCATTTTTCAGAGGTCCACAACCCTGAAAACACAGGATCATCAAATTTCCAGACTTAGTCATTTTTTTGAAGGTCCACAACCCCAAAAATCCAGGGTCATCAAATTTCCATACTTGGTCATTTTTCAGAGTTGCATTTTTTGGAGATCCACAACCCCAAAAATCCAGGGTCACCAAATTTCCAGACTTAGTCATTTTTTGGAGTTACACTTTTTGAAGGTCCACAAATCTAAAAATCTTATGTGGTAAAACAAGAGTTTCTATGATTATATATTCTACAATTATCTATTTATGGTCTTCATTGTTAATTTTGCACCTTCTAGCCCTAATCCTTACACCCAATTCACATATTTATATAGTCATTTTCAACTCAAACAAGGAGTGATTGGATTCACCTTATGTTAAATCCTTTTAAATCAAAATTTTGGTTGATCCAAGTGGAACCACTCTCCTTAATGTAATCAAAATGGAAATAGGCTTGGTTCCTAGTTCATATGCATAAATTAGTGAACCTCATTTCTTCAATATTACATGTATATACAATTGATTATTTATTCACGATACTCCTACAAGATAGTTTGTTGTCATTAGTTTTGTCAAATTCATGCTAGTCAATGGAGACAATTGGTAAAAGGAATAATATACTAAGGCAAACAATCAGAAAAGTAGAGTATCAGTGACACCGAACAGTTATATGCACCGAGTTAAGCAGAGGATAGTTACAGAGAAGAGTTAGTCACTGAGTCACAAAGTAGATTTAGTCACCAAGCAGACGTTATGTCACTGAGAAAGATTAAAGCACATTACTGAACACACCAGAGCCAACATAACAATTCAAATTTGAATACATTGAACCTAGATGTCGAGCGGGAAAACTCTCACACTATTCAAGATAGAAGTTAGGTAGAACATTAGGATTGCAATAACATGATTGTACATGATCACAAGGCAACTCAACTAATGAAAGACAAGCATAATAAATGCGTTGGGAATGAAACTAACCTTGCACCGCTTCAACTCTATTGTACAAGAGGAAGGATCTAATTAGGTTAATAGCCTTAAGATCATACAAAAAGGAACAGAACATGAAGATGGTGAATAGTGCAGAGACAGAAGCAGTTAAAAGGATAGAGCTTAAGGAGTTAGAATGTAGAATTTCTAAGGTGCAGAATAGATAAGTTACCAAGTGTAGAATGAGGTAATGCACTTATAGAGCACAAAGAGCCTGAACAACATTATGGTTGATGCATACTTGTAGACATTTTTGTAATAGCTAGGAGAGTAGAAATCTCATTCAGTGGATAGGCCCTAACAGGTCTTATTTTGTAAGTCCTCTAACCGGGTACATCTCTTAGATGAGAGATTGTAAAATCCTTTAACAAGGTAGACTGAATAAGTCTTTTGTACTTCTAATCGAGTATAATACTCTTGCAGTAGTGAAGGATTGTGGGTGTCATCCCCGCCACAGTTTTTTCCTCTAACAAAGGATTTCTGCGTGACCAAAAATCATGGAGTTATCTGTCATGGTTTACTTATTTAATTTACATGCTTTTCAATGTTTTTTATGAATGGCATTTAGTTCAGTGAAGAGTAAACAATAATAGTTAAAAGTTTTAGAAGTACTGATTCAACCCTCCCCTCTCAGCACTTACCTTTCCATAGATTAATCCAATAATTGGTATCAGAGCAAGTCTCTTGAGATAAAGGTTTAACCACCTGAGAGTAAATATCATGACCATGGAAAGTTACAAGCAATCAAAGAAGATTTATAGTCTCGAGTTTGAGTTGGAGAGTGCACAAGAACTAATTGAAGATTTGAAAAGCAAGTTAGAAAAGTCCTTAAAAGTGAGAAAGCAGTTATGTAGTGAACTAAAATCCACACAAGAGCATGTTGATACTCTTAAGACAACATCTGAAAGTAGTCTGAGTAATGAAGTTGATTTGGCCATTGTAGAACTCGTGGAAAAGAACAAGAAACTCACCGAGCAACTGAACTTGGAAAAGATAGATCAAGAAACACAAGCATTGAGAATGAGTGAGATACTTGACTCTAAGGGAGCAGTTGAAGATACACTAAAATTATCTGAAGAAGACAAAAGACAGTTTGAGACAAGAATAGATGAGAAATAAAATGAGATCACGAGGATAACACAGGTACACTATAATATGACTGATCAACTAGTGAGAGCAAATATAGAGTTGGCCAGGAAAGAGTTTGAGAATCAAGCACTGAAGTGTGAAGTTGATAGATTGACCAAGGAGATAAAATATTAAAAAGAAGAAATGAGATACTAAAGAGAAATAAAGAAACACTGAGATCATTGGATGCATAGCTTAAAGGTCAAAGACAACCGATAGTCAAGGCTGGACTAGGATTCAATAGTGAAATCACTATTGAGAAAGGAGAGTCCTCAAATCAAGTTGACAATCAAGGCACTTCTACCCCTCTGAAGTCAAACAAGCCTAGTTTCCACTACTATGGGAAACCTAGAGATACTACAAATGTATGCAGAAGAAAAAGGGTTAAGTCACCAAATTTACCCAAGTTTGATGGACATTGTTATAACTATAACAAGTATGGGCACTGAGCACATGAATGCAGATCAAAGATTGAAAATAACACAAGAAAGCTAAAGTTTGATGAGTACTATAATAATTGCAAAAAATATGGTCACAAATATTAGGAATGTAGATCACAAAAGAGAAATGATAAATGGGTACCGAACCAACAGAGTACACCAAGTAACTGACAAGGTACATCTATACCATGGGACTATAACACAAGAATGCAATGTTTAATTTGTGGAAGATATGGGCATATTACTACAAACTTCATGTTGTTACATAGAAGGAACAATAGAAGATCTTGGAGAAACCCTGGCATGGCATGCTTCCATTCTCACAAGCTAGGTCACCTTGCCAAAGACTGCAGGTATCGAGGCAAAGCTCCTACCGAGGAAGAAACATCTGAGAGACCTAAAGTGAATGTTGAATAAATGAGAGATCAGATGAATAAAACATGGACAAGGAGGGCCATGGATGATGGAACATCATTCAGAACAGTTGAAGGCACCTCATCCTTCAGATCAGGTGTAACCGACTCTGCCTAATGAGTTATAAGGTATGAGTAGGAACTACAAGTTAAATTTCAAATATTAAATTGGTTCCTAGTATATGTGTAGAAATCCATATGAGAATACTTAGATGCATTTGGATACATACTGTTGAGTTTATGTTTCATATTTATTCAGTAAAAGAAAAGTAAAATTAGGTAATCAGTAAAGTAAGTTAACAGAGCATTAATCTCTATCTTTATGACTATTAGAAACCCTAAACCTAAATAAAAAATATTAATAGACATCATCATCTATTATTATTTCTTACCATTTTCTAGAGCATTGTGAAAGGAGTTATAGAGTTGAGTCTTCAAGCATATTCGAGCGATTGTGAAGGTAACCCTAAACTATTTTGAGCATATTTTGAATCTACTTAAGGTATTTGTGGTGTTTCCTTAGTCGTGTTGATGCACCCAAGTTGTAGACTCAAATCCTAGTTCAAAAGATTTGTATTTGACAAGAGGTTATGGTCCCGAAAGCTCAAAACCTAGTTGTAGTTGAGAATGATAAACTAGTGAATCCTAACTATAAACTAACACCTGCTAAGGAAGATGAACCAGACATGATGGGATCATTTTCGTCTATTCCAGACAAATTCTTATTGATCGAAGATGTGCGAAATTTCATCCATTGTAAAATTGAGGAGATTTGTGAACCGAAAATTGATTCATCTTACCAAAAGTTAAGTGCGTACAGGAAACTAAAGAGTGATCATGTTCATCTAGAGTCAATAGGTTTGACACATGCCCTGCATATCCCCAGGGTATTCAAAAGTGAGTGGATGAAGATGGTCCTTAGTTGAGTACATGACCAATTTATGTGGCTAGATCAACTTGTGAATCACAAAAGATGCGTTGCACATTGTAACTGGTTATCCGATTGGCGACAATCCTACAACTATCAGATAGATTAAGAAGAACAAGCTAACTGAGTTAACCAAATCCAATGGGATGGGAGAAGTATGAATGTTTCTACTATTGAAGACCCCAAGTTGAAATTTGCATGTAGCATCTTGTCCTACCGAGTATTCCAATCATCCTGAGTGGACAACGTATCTTGTGGAGTTGTTGATTTGGCTTACACGATTGTAAATAAAGATGTGTAGATTGATCTATGTGAGATATTGTTGAAACAACTTGAAGACAACATGAACACTATAAGGAAAGCAAAGAAACACACATTGAAGTTTGACTCACTACTAGTATGCATATATTTTTACTTTGAGAACTTCTTTCCATCTCTTGGAAATGTGACATGGAATGTTGATAATCCTATCATTTATCAAATAAGTGAATACATTTAGAATCTATGAGAGAATATTGACATTTTAAGAATGATTACTTCTCTAAATTCCAAAGAAGAATGCATCATAAATTTAGAGTTCCACCTCAATTAGTTGAGAAATATCATGATTCTATTTGTTTTGAGGTAGACATTGAATCATGTATTGTCAAGGTAGTTGAACCTAGAGTTATCTGGATACACTTTATGGGATACAAGATAGACATATACATTGCATCTCAGCAGATTGAGACTATGTTAGCTATGCATATTGATAAAAGAGAAAAGAGATATGGAACATATGAAGAAGTTAAGGCTAAGATTAAGCAAGGTATCTTAGTACCTAAAATACAAAGAAAATCTAGCAAGACGACTGCTGACCTGTCTAAGAATTTGGGAATTGATGATGAAGAAGATGAGGCAGAACCCTCTAAAGTTGAAGGCAAGAAACCATAAGTGTTGAAGGCTTCACCAAGTCCCAAATCTACTAGATCATCAACAAGGTCTACAGCCTCACTAAAAGCAAAGAAGAATTTTGTTGAATTGAAAAGGAAAACATATGTAAGAAGCAAGATGACAAACACTTGACCAAGGGGAAGATTGAAGCTAATACCAGACATTGAAACAAAGACTGAAGATTTAAGAAAATTCAAAGTTGTGAAGAACAAGCCTCCACCACCAGGAAGTCTAGATGAAATGTTAGACACAATGAAGAAGTATGGAACATTCAGAGGAATGAAGCAAACAAAGTACAAAACTCAATTTAAAGAGAAAAAGGTAAAAATTGAAGATGCAATTATTTACTCTTTACACAAATTCAAATACACACCACTTGAAGTTATCACATTTTTTCCTATTGAGTTATAAAACAACATAGATGCAAGATAGAAATATGTTATGAATGTTGAAAAACAAATGAGAGAAAGATCTCTTGTGCTAGTTGTACAAAATCTATCTATTGAATAAATTGAAGAGACCTTGAAACACCACTCTAAATGATTTCTTGTAAAAGGAAGATCTTTAAGGATCATGACCGGAGACTTGGAGCAATTATAGTTGGAAACTGATGCAAAATGGAGAGAGATATTCAACATCAAAGAGTTTGAATCTCAACTTGAGCAAGAAAAGGAGAACATAACCGATGAAGTTTCCAAAGACGATCAAGGTAAGAATAATCCTATTGATTTGACAATTAACACCGATGAATTTATTATTGAGGATATTAGTGACAAAGATCTCGGAGATGATACATCACAAGATGAGAATGTTATGATAACCAAGGACATCAATATAGAACAAATGAACATCAATGATACGACTACTATTGATCCTACTCTACAACCTATATTGGAACAAGTACAAGATTATCACACAACTCGAGGTGATAGTGTTACAGTTATGGATATAGATCAAGCAACAACTGATCAACCAAAGGAAATAGAGAAAGAGAAGGATAAGGAAGTTGAGAAAGAAAAAAACACTGAGAAGGATAAGGCTAATGAGAAACCAACAACATTGAACATCGAATCAGTTCCCCCAATCGAGTTTATTGCACATCAACATAAGCCTGACAAAGATGAACCAAAGGAACAAAGTGAACTAAAGGAAGCAGTGAAACAACAAGATAAGAAGAAAGAGGACACAATACAAGAAAAAAAAACAGAGGAGAAATAGGAGGAGAAGAAGGAAGAAAACAAACAAGAAGAACAAAAAGGCAGTACTAGTACAACTGAGATAACATTCGATGCACCAAAAGCATCACATTTCACAAAGAATTCACCAAGTTGAAGTATGATAGCAAAGAAGAAGAAACCAAAGAAGAGGAAAAATGTAGATATGAGTAAACCAATCATTTTACCAAATGTCAACCTATCTTCTATGGACTACAATGAAATGACCCAATATGCAGAATTAGAGAAACTTAAGGAAATGCAAAACAAATTACTTCAAAAGAGGAAGAAGACAAATGTATTGGAAAGCATCAAGAATGTCTTATAGGACATTATACCATATGCCACCATTGATGAAATAAAAGATATCATTAGTCAAGTTGAAGTACTAGTGGATCAAGTTCGAAATCCAAATCAAGACACTACTAACTACATGATGAAGGTTCATTCAAGGAAGATGGAATTGAAAATGTTTGAATCCATTCTAGACAACATTGTAGTTGATAATGTTGGAAGTGGGTTGAGTAACTAAGAGGAGAGGGTGAATCAGTTACCACAAAAACAAATCCAAGTCCCTTAAATGTCTTAATCAAACTTATCACTGTTACTTGGTTAATAAAGATATTATGTTGTTACTCGGTTAACAAAGCAATCTTAAGATATTAACTGTGATTATCCTTTAGTGATCAAGTGCAGAAACACAAAGCATAAAGAAAATAACATGTACAAAGATGACACCAAGATTTAACGTGGAAACCCAATTTGGGAAAACTGCCAATTGCAACTAGTTACTATTTTTCACTCTTCTGAAGTGAGCCTTGTTAGGAACCAACCCTGTTAAAGGTTACAAAACACACTTTTAGGTGTGACCCTGTTAGAGGATTTAATCACCCTGTGAGGAGTGGCCTTGTTAGAGGTCTTCAAAAACTTCAATGTAGAAATTTTACCTTGTGAGAGGATTTATGAAAGACTATTAAGTCTACTCTGTAAAGAGATTTGGATCACTGCTACAATTGTTAGAGAGTAACAATGGATTGACCTATTTGAAGAAGCAATTATCTTTACTAATTCAAATCTTTGCTCTAGCTTTAAAATGGATCCTCACTGATCAAATATTCTATTGTAGCTTGGTCTAGATGTTCTGTCCTTAATCAAAATTCTGGCTTATTTCACCTTCACTCTTCATATAAAAGAACTCCTTCAAGTATTTCTTTTTTTTTTTCAATCCAAACTTGACCTTGTATATATATGATAAGCCTTGTCAAGTCGGCTTGAAAAACCTTCCAAATAAATAATAAAACTTAAGTCTGTCAGTTGCATATAACCAATTAAATATAAAGCGTAAACTATTGTTAGTCGACTGATACTAAGTCTATAGCTCGGTTAACACAGTAATCCTTCAATGCCCGACCGTTACTGAAATGCTCGAGTGAACTCGATTAGAACTAGAAATCACTTTAGTTGATGTAACATATAAATAAATTGGGGGGTTGATGTAATGTTACCAAAATGTAAAGGATTGAAATAGAGATATGTTTATTAAAAGGTAAGATGTATTAAGAATGATTTCATTGATTATTGATTATCTTGAAATGTAATATGTAAATTGTCCTTTAAGTTGCCTAGATTGTATTGAATTCCTTAACCTTAATTTAATTGTATTGATTTGTGTTGCAATTGTAATTAAGGAGAAGATAAGATGCTCCATTTTATCCTCAAATACACAAATAAGAGATCCAAATTGATCAACCCAAGAAGATGGGCTAATGCGCAAATGAATCAATTATTTGGAAAAGAGAAAGAGAAGGATATCTTAAATTCTATAAATTGATTAAGTAAATATGCTTGATTATTGTAATTGAAAAGGATAGGAAGAAGAACCAACCTTGAAATAGTGCAGATCAAAGAATGCTATTTTCTAAGGTCGGTAGATTGTTTCTGGAAAATCTGATAGTTGATCCCGAACTAGAACGCAGAGACGAACAAAACCCAGAAATCTTTTTCCGTTCTGATGTTGTCTTATGAAAAAGGTCGACCTTGACCCACAAATGTCACCCCTGACCCAATAATGTCGACCCTAACCTGAACAAGTTTGACAGAAAATATGTTCGCGTCGTCCACAAGAAAGCTGAAAAGGGTATCCAGATCTGGTCTCAAAATGGCAATCCTGAACCTGTACCTGCAAGAAAAAGAGGATTGTTTGTTGTGGGGGAGGGGTTTGCCTTAGTCAAACCCCAGTTTTGGAATTAACCTTAAATATATATAATTGAAATTGTAGAAATGGACAAAGTAAATGCATAAATTCACCTTGCTTTTGTAAAAGTCCTTGTGGAGAATTTGAATCCTTCAATCCACAAGTATGCTTCAAAACATGGAATGCAGAAAGGTAGGATGTCTTCAATCTCTTGCTTATAGATCTCCAACACCAAGTCTTGAATGGGTTCTTGAATTTGGAATGGGCATGGAAGAAGGTGGATGGAGAGATCACCAAAAGGGCACTATGTAGCTTGAATCCTTCAATGGCCTCCAATGGATCTCCTTCATGAAAATGGATGCTTGAGAATGAATGAATGCTTGCTTAAAATCTTTCTCCTTAGATTTCTTGAACTTCACTTGATGATGCTCTTCAATTGCTCAAGAATTGCTTAGGCTTCAATCGAGGACTTCATTTTTTTGCTTGATTAGAAGACTTAGAGAAAATGAGAGAGAAAGCTTCCCTTTTATATGAAATTAGGGCACAATCTTCTAAGGAGGCCTACATAGGATGATTAAATTTCTATTTAAGCCTTTACCCTTAGGAGAGGACCTATATTAAATATAATTTATTAATCAATGCTTCGGAACCCGAAATAGCCGACCCGAAAGCGGGAAATACTTTTTGCAAAGGCCGACAACCAGCAACTGTGAAACCCTAGGATTTGAACCATAGGTCAGGGTCGAGGTCGACCCTAACCTAGACATAGACCTCTCAGGTTGACCCTGATCCTGAAGCCTAGAATCAACAATCTACCGTCCAGAATGCAGAAATCAGGCTAAACAGGAGTGTAAAGAGGGACAGAATAAGGGGGAAGCCATGTCAAGATCAGGAACCCATTCAAGGCGCTTTCCATGACCCCAAACCACTTACTCGGAAGGCTAAAAAAGTCTAAAATGGAAGTGCTTCCATTTTTTGACTATACATTTAGCCCCCACTTTAGCAAGAGTATGAGATCAACACAAACTCTTGGTAAAGGAAAACATAAAGAACAGACAATCTTATCAGAACCAAAAGGGATAAAGAAACCCTCAAGTCCCCAAGGGACTTAAGTCTTTATCAACCTTAAGATCACGATAAGAGAGACATCACTTAGTTAAGGAGAGAGAGAAGGGGTGTGATTATCTTACCCAATGACAACTTATGTCTCATTGTGAACCACACAAAAAGTGCAACTGGAAAGATGGAGTTGAACTGCCTAGTGAATGTGGCTACTCACTAGTCAACCCATCAAGGAGATCTATTCTTAAAGAGATCAAAACATTGTAAATTGAAAACTAGTGGGATCAAGAGATCCATGTAAATTTAAACTGGAGTGATCAAGAGATCCTAAAAAGTAAAAATGTGTGACCATGCTTTAAGGATTAGCTTCTTTTAATCCATAAAGGGAAAAGTGTTTTTAAAACTTGAAAACTATTTTGAACGTGTGTGTGTGCAAAAATTGAGTAGAGTGTATGCCCCCCACATTAAAGTCATTGCTAACACTTTAACAGGAGCAATGGTTTTAACAGAAACATAAGCAACTCTACGGATTACGTTTCCACTGTGAAATGCCCCCAGAGGAAGACAAATCAAGGGAAATAAAACATAAACATACATAAGAACACAAGAGGGATCTACCTAATGTGGGGTCAGTATGATCATATGATAACATGTACATAGAAATATAATATTATTGCAAATGAATTGACATCATTCCCCAAAGAAAGTAGAACTACAATCACAAAGGAGGAAGAAAACTTAAGATTTACGAAGAGGAATCTTTTCGGACCACAACATGGAGACCAAAAAGAATTAGTGCTACCATGTCGCAGATCCAAGCAGATTGTACAAGGAAAATAGTTACAACAATAGCACAAGTACAACATAACATGAAACAACATATAGAAGAATACAGATACATACAGAAGATTTGAACAATAGTTTTGATTCCTTTATCACCTTGCACCAACAGAGTAACAAGGGTCGTATAAGAGAATCTAACAAACATTTAGAAACACATTACAGGAGAAGCACAATACAACATACAACACAAAAAGGGCTACCATAAAGGATGAGCCATTCAAGCATGTTTTCAACCTTCCCCATCTTGGTTGATGTTATTGATGGAAGGTGGGAAACTTGCAAGAGGGACTATATCCAATATAGTAGGAATGATAGCCAGTTCCAAACAAGGATCCTCTTGAGAACCACAATGCTCATTACTAGGTTGAATTGTTAATTGAGTTGAAAGCATATGAGGTAGATCATTATCAAGATCAATGATCTCATATTCATCACTAATATCAATAGGATCATCGAGAGTGTCCTCTTCATC
>MU228047.1:960478-977570 GCA_018584345.1 Thuja plicata | reverse complement strand
GTGCAGGATAAAGAAAGCCATTACAAGTTTGGATCCATGCATCAGATGAGTCATAAAAATCATGTTGTAAGCCTTTCATAAAAATATTTTCCTTAGTAATGACATTTATTAAAGATGTGGGATCAACGAAACAACCACGAGTAGGTATCTTGGCGATCCTAGCATAGATATAAAGGGGACCATCGGGAGCCTTAATTGTTTCAAAATCATCAAAGGTAATTAAAAGTTCCCTAGGTCACTTATCCTTAGTTTGTTTTTGAGCTTTAGGTGGAATTGGAAGTTGAAGTAGAGGTGAAGGATTTTGAACAATAAGTTTAGATGGTGCATCACTCTCCACATGATTAACAATGTTATTAAGATCATCCATCTTTGAATCATAAACAATGTCTACAAAAGATGGTTGAGCTATAGTATTAGTGTCATGTGTAGGTAAAGGATTGGTATAGATTTGAAGATTTTGATTAGGAGGAGAAACATATTTTCTCCCATTACCATCAAAATTATCAACAGACAAAGCTTTAGAATCAATCAAGTCTTGAATCTTATGCTTTAGAGAGTAACATTTTTCAGTGTCATGGCCATTCTGGCGATGGTATTGGCAAAAAGCTTTAGAATCAAAGGATTTTGAAGCTATTTTGGTAGGAAGGAGAGGTCGAATAGGAGGTAAGGTAATCATACTAGCACTTAACAACCTACTCATTATAGAATGTAAAGTTTCAGAAAGAGGAGTAAACGTACGATTCACACGGAAAGCAGTGGATGTAGAAGCACTATTAGATGTAGCCGCAACTTGATCAGCAACCACATTCGTCTGTTTATTGATCTTGACATAATTGTTAGGTTTCTGAAACTTATTAGGATTAGGAGCATTGTAACCCTTATCAACTGGAACAGGAGCCATTGGAGTGTTGCTCTCAAACTGACTCACTTGTAATTGATAATGGTGAAGTGTTGCACACAATTGTTGAAAGGAGGTAAATTTAGTAAGTAGAATCTTATCCCTAATATCTTTTTGTAAATTTGAAATAAACATATGTTGAATATCAATATCAGGAACATGATAAGAAATCTGAGCATACAAATGTTTAAATCTACCAATAAAATCAGTCAATTTTTCCTTACTATTTTGTTTGCAATGCATTAAATCAGACAAGGACACTTGTGGTCCAATGTTATTTTGAAATTGTTGAATGAAGGAATTGGCAAGTTTAGGAAAAGAATCAATGGAATAAGGAGGTAAGGAACAATACCATTGTAAATCCTTATCTAAAAAAGTTCTAGCAAACAATTTAGCTAAAATCCTATTGTCATGAGCATAATCACTATAAAGGATTTGAAATGTTTTAACATGAGTAACAGGATCACCCTTACCATTGTAATTCTCAAGATGAGGCATATCGTCTTGCTGAGGGACAGTAGCACGAATGATGTCTAGGGATAAAGGACTACCCATATCACATGTAGGAATGCTAAATTTGGACTGAGTTAAAGATGCCAATTGTTGTTGTAAAGATGACATAGTTTGAGCCAAACTAATAATTGTGGAATCATTAGAGGAAACAAGTGGCATAGAAATATTAGGAACACTAGGAAAATTGTAAGAAGTAGCCGGAATAGAAGACACAACCGGTGGAACATTAGGAACCATAGTTGGAAGAGGATTAGTATAAGTGAAAGGCACACTATGATATGAAGGTTGTGAGGTAGGCAAAGATACTGGTGGAACACTCACATGAATAGGTGCACTTGAGAGAGAAGTTGTTATCAAAGGAGGAGTGTAAGTAGGAATACTCGGTAGAGGAATAGAACAAGGTCCTACACTAGTGACAATAGGTGTGAATACTAACTCTTGAGCCTCTTGAGCTAAAGGTTTAACATTCAAATTCACAAGATGAGTAATACTACGCAAGAAATTAATACCTTGGTCATTATCATGGAGAACTTTCTTAAGAGCCTCTATAGCTTGGATAGAATATTGATTATGGTTTTCTTGGATAAGCCAATTTCCCATTTTATCAAGTTCGGTTGAAAGGTTTTGCACTTGTTCAGGAGGAACTCTTAAAGTGTCATCTTCATCATGAGATGAATGAGAAGAGTTATGCTCCATGGAAAGATTGGAATCATGAGTTATCACATTATCATCTGGGATCCTAAGGAAAGGAGAGGAAGACTCGGGATCAAAGGAACCCATAATTCTATGGCTTCTTCTAACTGGAATACTATAAGTAGGACTAGATGTGGTAAAGCTCATACACCAATGCAATGCAAATGAACTAAGACAATATTGAATTTTAATGTAATTTGAAAGAACATGCAAGATCTAGCATAAACAATGTAAATATAACACCAAAAAGAAAGAGTTGTCTATCACGGGTTCACCAAAATGTAACATAAGAAATAATGGGGGTTGATGTAATGTTACCAAAATGTAAAGGATTGAAATAGAGATATGTTTATTAAAAGATAAGATGTATTAAGAATGATTTGATTGATTATTGATTATCTTGAAATTTAATGTGTAAATTGTCCTTTAAGTTGCCTAGATTGTATTGAATTCCTTAACCTTAATTGAATTGTATTGATTATGTGTTGCAATTGTAATTAAGGAGAAGATAAGATGCTCCCTTTTGTCCTTAAATACACAAATAAGAGATCCAAATTGATCAACCCAAGAAGAAGGGCTAATGCGCAAATGAATCAATTATTTGGAAAAGAGAATGAGAAAGATATCTTAAATTCTATAAATTGATTAAGTAAATATGCTTGATTATTGTAATTTAAAAGGATAGGAAGAAGAGCCAACCTTGAAATAGTGCAGATCAAAGAATGCTATTTTCTGAGGTCTGTAGACTGTTTCTGGAAAATCTGGTAGTTGATCCCAAACCAGAACGCAGAGATGAACAAAACCCAGAAATATTTTTCTGTTCTGATGTCGTCTTATGAAAAAGGTTGACCTTGACCCACAAATGTCACCCTTGACCCAATAATGTTGACCTTGACCTGCACAGGTTTGACAGAAAATTTGTTTGCGCCGTCCGCAAGAAAGTCGAAAAGGGTATCTAGATCTGGTCTCGAAACTGCAATCCTGAACCTGTACCTGCAAGAAAAAGAGGATTTTTTTGTTGTGGGGGAGGGGTTTTCCTTAGTCAAACCCCATTTTTGGAATTAACCTTAAATATATATAATTGAAATTGTAGAAGTGGACAAAGTAAATGCATAAATTCACCTTGCTTTTGTAAAAGTCCTTGTGGAGGGTTTGAATCCTTCAATCCACAAGTATGCTTCAAAACATGGAATGTAGAAAGGTATGATGTCTTCAATCTCTTGCTTATAGATCTACAACACCAAGTCTTGAATGGGTTCTTGAATTTGGAATGGGCATGGAAGAAGGTGGATGGAGAGATCACCAAAAGGGCACTATGTAGCTTGAATCCTTCAATGGCCTCCAATGGATCTCCTTCGTGAAAATGGATGCTTGAGAATGAATGAATGCTTGCTTTAAATCTTGCTCCTTATCTTTCTTGAACTTCACTTGATGATGCTCTTCAATTTCTCAAGATTTTCTTAGGCTTCAATCGAGGACTTCATTTTTTTGCTTGATTAGAAGACTTAGAGAAAATGAGAGAGAAAGCTTCCCTTTTATATGAAATTAGGGAAAAATCTTCTAAGGAGGCATAAATAGGAGGATTAAATTTCCATTTAATCCTTTACCCTTAGTAGAGAACCTATATTAAATATAATTTAGGAATCAACGCTTCGGAACCTGAAACAGCCGACTCGGAAGGGGAAAATACTTTTTGCAAAGGCCGACAACCAGCAACTGTGAAACCCCAGGATTTAAACCCTGGGTCAAGGTCAAGGTCGACCTTGACCTAGGTTAGGGTTGAGGTTGAACCTAACCTAGGTTAGGGTTGAGGTTGACAAAGACCTCTCAGGTTGACCCTGACCCTGAAGCCCAGAATCAACAATTTGCAATCCATAATGCAAAAATCAAGCTAAACAAGAGTGTAAAGAGGGACAGAATAGGGGGGAAGCCATGTCAAGATCAGGAACCCATTCAAGGAACTTTCCATGACCCCAAACCACATACTCGATAGGCTAAACAAGTCTAAAATGGAAGTGATTCCATTTTTTGACTATACAGTTGATATTGGAGTCTTCTTCAGTGCCTAAGAGAGCTTGGCATACACTAACGATGCTCAATTAGGTATAGACATTTGTGTAACATCACTACATTTGTGTATACATCAATGACAATACACAATTGAATAATTGTCTTAAACAATCTCCCTCTTTGGCATTAATGGCAACACAACATGCCATAATACAAAGAATTATAGAGCAACAGAAACAAAAATAAAATTTTATTAATTTCCTTAGCTCCATTTTTATTCTCATCCAGAAAACTCCCTTTGTCTTCACAATCACTGAAATATAGATTTCTCCCTATTACATCAATCTTTGTTTCTGAACAAATTTCTCCCTCTTACATCAATCTTTGTTTCTGAACAAATTTCTCCCACTGTCATCAATAATCTTTTCCTTTAATAATTTATTTGGCATGACATCAATAATCTCTCCCTCTTTGACATCCATATGCCAAAGACTCTATCCAATGAAATTGTAGTGTACCTGATGTACTAATTCGTATGCAATAAGCTCTGACAATCTGCATCAACTTGTTAAATATTTTATGTAGCTTGGTTGATGCATCACTAATTTGTCCATTAGTGAGCCTCAATTAGGGGAATCACCCCTAGATTTCCTCTAAGATACAATAATGAATCCTTAGGTAAAGGTTTGTGAATATGTCTGCAATTTGTTCTTTAGTATCTACATATTCCAACCTTACTTCCTTGTCCTGAACCAATTCTCTCAAGAAATGATACTTTATTTCAATATGCTTAGTATTAGTATGCATCAAAGGGTTCTTTGAAATGTTAATAGCACTAGTATTGTCATAGTAGATAATGATTGGTTCTTTGATTTCCTCCTTCATACCTAGCAACATGTGTTTGAACCATATGATATTCGAACAATTCACTGTTGCAGCAACATACTCTGCCTCTGTTGTAGACTGAGAAATGCAATTCTATTTCTTGTTGCCCCAAGAGACTAACCTCTTACCAAGAAAGAATGCTCCACCACTGGTGCTCTTTCTGTCATCAACGCTACCTGCCCAATCAATATCTGTAAAAGTTTTCAAATCAAAGTTTCCTCCTTTTTTATACCACAATCCATAATCTTTAGTACCCTTAAGATATCTCAAAATCCTTTTGATAGTCATCAAATGATTCTCTCTAGGATTAGCTGAAAAACCTTGCAACAATACCAACTGCTAATGCAATATAAGGTCTAGTGTGAACAAGATATTGAAGTTTACCAATCACGGATCTATAGGTAGTATGATTTACCTCCTTTGAGTCATCATCCTTAGACAACTTATGTCCAGTAGACATAGGTGTCCCAACTGGTCTGGAATCTTCTATTCCAAATTTCTTCAGTATCGCTTTGATGTATTTAGACTGAGTAATTTAGATACCATCCTTCATCTGATGAACTTGTAAACCAACAAAGAATTTGATTTCTCCAAACATCGACATCTTAAACTCCTTACTCATAGCTTTAGAGAATGCTTTGCATAAATCATCATGTCCAGTGAATAGTATATCATCAACAAATATCTCTGCTAATAATATCTTGTTTTGAGGTCCTTCTTTGATGTACAAGATACTATTGTCATTAGTTCTCTGAAATCCAATACTTATTAGGTAACCATACAATCTTTCATACCAGTCTCTAGGAGCTTGCTTTAGTCCATACAAGGCTTTGTGCAATTTGAAAATCATATTCCTTTTGTTAGGATCAACAAAACCTTCAGGTTTCTCAATATAGACTTCCTCTTCCAGAATTCCATTCAAGAATGCAGATTTTACATCCATTTGGTATACCTTGAATCCTTTATGTGCTGCATATGCCAGAAGAGTTATGATTCCTTCAAGTCTTGCAACAAGAGAAAAATTTTCTCCATAATCAATACCCTCTTCTTGAGCATATCCTTTACACACTAATCTTGCCTTGTTTCTAGAAACTTCACCTTTTTCATTCATCTTGTTTCTAAAAACCCACTTAGTACCAATCACATTCTTGTCTTTTGGTCTAGATACAAGAGTCCAGGTTTTTTTTTCTTTTCTATCTTCTCAATCTCTTCATTCATGGATTCTATCCAACTTTCATCATTCAATGCATCTTTAATGGATATAGGTTCAATTTCACTAAGCAAACATGTACCTTTAAGTTTTTTCCTTGTCATTATACCTTCTGTCTGATCTCCAATTATGTGCTCAGGTGCATGATGCTTTCTGACATATTTGGCAAGTATAGGTTCCTTCCTCTTTGATTTTGGGCTTGCTCCACTTGGTTCACCAAGCTCAAATATTATGTTTTTCTCTTCCAATCGAGACTCGGGTTCCACTGCCTGAGACTCAGGTGCCTCTATCTAAGACTCGGTTCCCTCTATCTATGACTCAGTTTCAACAGTTAGCAGCTTGGGTTGCACAGGTTGCAACAAGGTTTGTGCTAATGAATTCAATGGTTGACATGGTTGTTTTCCAATCACCATTGCATGTGTCTTAGGTATAGTATCAGGTTCATAATACACAAAGTTTCTGTAGTCCTCAGGCTCTTTACAGCTCTTTTCTTCACTTCTCTCTACAAACTCATCAATCTTTACATGTACATTTTCTATGACATTATGAGTAGCAAGATTCAAACATTTATATGCTTTGGTTTTCCAGGAGTAGCCTAGAAATATACCTTCATGACCTTTTACATCAAAATTTCCATTTCTTTCTTCCTTCAAGATGTAACATTTACTTCCAAATACTTTGAAATAATAAACATTGGGTTTATAGCCATACCATAATTCAAATGGTGTCTGATTAGTACCTTTCTTCAGTTGAACTCTATTTAAGGTGTGAATTGCAGTGATAATAGCTTCCTTCTAGTATTTGGTTGCAACATTATTTTCAATCATCAAGGTTCTTGCACAATCTATTATAGATTTGTTTCTTCTTTATGCTATCTCATTTTCCTATGGCTTACCTGGGGTAGATACTTGTCTCTTGATTCCTCTTTCATTGCATAATTAATTGAACTCATTAGAAATGAATTTACCTCCTCTATAAGATCGTAGGCACTCTAGTTTATTTCTTGTTTCCTGCTCAACTCTGGCAAGGTACCACTTAAACTTCTAAAGAGCTTCTGATTTCTCCTTGAGAAACATAACAGTCATCATTCTAGAATGGTCATCAAAAAATAGAATGAAATAATTCTCTCCTGTGTAACTTGTTGTTCCAATTGGTCCACATATATCAGTATACACTGACTCCAAGACTTCTTCAGTATTGTAATTCTTTCTCTTGAAAGTAGTTTTGCCCATCTTCCCAATTTGACATTGTTTGCATATTGCCAATTCAGGTTTCTTCAAAATAGGAATACCTCTTACTCTTTTGTTCTTTCTTATGTTGACCAGGTTATCAAAATTCACATGACACAATATTTTATGCCATAAGCATCTTTCTTCTACTTGTGCAATAAAACATGAACTTTCAATGAGATCAAGATAGAATAGATTACCTTTTGTTTGCCTGCCAGTTCCAACTAGGTTTCCCTTACCATTCATGAATTCTACCTTGAAACCAATGTTTTCAGTTGTGACACACTTAGTATATTATACCTTATTCCTTCAACCCAATAAGCATTATCACATTTGATTCCTTTAGTAAGAGCAATACAACCTTTACCTTTCACATAGAAAGGTTCATCATTCCCAAAACTAACACTCCCACCATCATAGTGCTCAAGATGTTCAAATTTAGTTTTATCACCAGTCATGTGGTGAGAACAACCACTATCAATTATCCAAGTGTCATTTTTTCTAATATGAGAGAAAAGTGCAGTCTTTTCATTTTCTTCATTTCCTAACTCATCCTTAATAGAAATGTAAACCATTTCATCTTCATCTTCATCACTATCAAAATCTTTTGCAATATAAAAAGATTTCTTACCTTTTTCCTTGTAGCTTTTATAGCTCTTGAAATATTTCTTGCATTTGTACTTGTTGAACTTTCTCTCACCTTCATCTTCTTTGTTTGGAAACTTAGCAGCAATGTGACCAACCTCATCACATGAAAACCAAATCAATGGTATTCTTCCTTTGTACTGTCCTTTTCCTTTGGAAGCTCTCTTTGCAAGTAGTGCTTCAATGATTTCTAGATCTTTATCATCAGAATCATCATCACTATCATTGTCAATCTATTTTCTTTTTAATTTTCTATCCATCTTACCAAGGTTTAATTTAGCTTTGAATGCAGACTCAAAATTGCTAGGATTAGGAGAATAATTGTCAAAATTGTCAAACTCAAAAGATGTTATCCTTCCAACCAATGCATCTAGATTTATATCATTACCGCACCTCATCTCTTGGATAACTGAAACTCTAATTGAATAGATAGGAAGTAAAGTTCTCAATACCTTACTAACCATTGTTTTGTCTCCAATCATTCCACCGGAAGCTCTGATGGCACTGACACTTTTCTTGATTCTTTCACTATATTTTGCAATGTCTTCTCCTTCTTTCATTTTTATCTAATCAAACTGACCTTTGAGACTCTCTTCTTTTTCTCTCTTTACATTGTCATCTCCTCCATGGATGTCATTCAGTTTCTTCCACATATCATAGGTAGTAGGGTAGTCCTTAACTTCATCAAATTCTGAATAGCTGAGTGAAGAAGCTATATCAATCATCGTTATGTTAGTATTCTCCATGTCCACCATCTGATCCATAGATATATGTCTCGGTGGTTCCACATATTTGTGGTCCAATAATTTCAAACCAGTATCTCCAATAGTAGATAGATGTATCCTCATCAACTCTTGCCATGCAAAAAAGTTGTCTTTGTTAAGCCTAGGGATCTCCCTTCTGTAATACATCTCTGATATTTAGCTTAGGCCTTGAAACCTTCCCTGAAAGCACGAAATGATTTGATACCAATTGTTGGAAATGGGTTGAGTAATTGAGAGGGGAGGGGTGAATCAGTTACCAAAAAAACAAATTGCAGACATATTCACAAAACATTTACCTAAGGATACATTCTTGTATCTTAGAGGAAAGCTAGGGGTGATTCCCCTATCTGAGGCTCACTAATGGATAGATTAATGATGCATCAACTGAGCTACATAAAAGATTTAACAAGTTGATGCAGATTGTCAAAGATTATTGCATATGAATCAATATATCAGGTACACTACAATTTCATTGGATAGAGTCTTTGGCATTTGGATTTCAAAGAGGGAGAGATTATTGATGTCAGGCCAAAGAAATTATTAAAGGAAAAGATTATTGATGACAAAGGGAGAAATTTGAGACTAAAACTAAGTTGTCTCACATAATTTCTCAGGCATCTACCGAGATTGAGACTAAGTTGTCTCATATAATTTCAATATTTTAGAGATTTTTTTTCTATTTCAAATTTTATCAAGGATATAAAGAAGAAAGGTGAGTCTATTGAGACCGAGTTGACTGAGTAGCTGAAAAATGTTTCTACCAAGCCTAGTTCTTTACAAGTCTATTAATCAAGGTTGAAACACTCGATAGGGATGCAAAAAGAACTACAACAAGAAGAGAATAAGAGAAGGGTGGAACTTCTAGAGCTACAAGAACTTTTGATTCCCCACATGGAATCCATGCAAAGGCATTTGAAGAAGGCCAAGAATTTGGCCAACACCCTTGATGGTAGTCCACTTGAAACCATCATTGGAATGGAAGTTGATGTTGATACTCAAAATTTTATACTTAAAACACTCAAAGATGCATGTGAGTCATCCCTGGCTAATATACAGAAGAAGTACGCTCACATTTTTGACAAGGTATAAGTTTATCCTACTGAGCACTAAGCAATTTTGATTTTGGCATATTTGTCAAAAAAAAGGGATATATAAGGATAATTATGTAGAAAGGGGGATAATATAATATGTATGGATAAGGGGGATATAAGTATGAGTATAGGGGGAGTTATACAATAGTTTGAAAATTTTGACCGAACTATGATATGGTATAAGAAGTATTATCTAAGGAGGATTTGTACAAGAGATGTACAAAATTTTGATGACTTTGAATATTTTGTCAAAATATCAAGTAATGCCAAAGGTGGAGATTGATAATCCTAAAAGATAGGTTTTTGTCATTAGTCTTGACAAAGTTATGGTAGTTAATGGAGACAATTGGTAAAAGGAAGAATACACTAAGGCAGAGAATCGGTAAAGTAGAGTATCAATGACACTGAACAATTGCATGTATCGAGTTAAGTAGAGGGCAATTATAGAACAGAGTTAGTCACTGAGTCACAAAGCAGATTTTGTCACTGAGAAGACATTATGTTACCAAGAAATATCAAAGAATTAATATTACTGAACACACCAGAGCCAACATAACAATTCAAATTTTAGTACATTGAACCTGGATGTTGAGCAAGAAAGCTCTCATAGTATTCAAGACATAAGTTAGGTAGAACATTGGGATTGCAATAACATGATTGCACATGATCACAATGAAACTTAACCAATAAAAGACAAGCATAATGAATGTGTTGGAAATGAAACCAACCTTGCACGACTTCAACTCCACCATAGAAGAGGAAGGATCTAATTAGGTTAGTCGCCTTAAGGTCATACAAAATGGTACAAAACATGAAGATGACAGACAAGATGGTGAATAGTGCAAAGACGGAAGCAGTTACAGGGACAAAGCTTAAGGAGTTAGAATGCAGAAGTTCTAAGGTGTAGAATAGATAAGTTACCAAGTGAAAAATGAGGTAATGCACTTACAAAGCATAAAGAGTGTGAACAACATTATGGTTTATGCATACTTGCAAACAGTTTTGTAATAGTTAGGAGAGTAGAAATCCCATTCAATGGGTAGGCCCTAACATGTCTTATTTTGTAAATCCACTAACCTGGTACATCTCTTAGATGAGAGATTTTAAAATCCTTTAACAAGGTAGAATAAATAAGTCTTTTGTATTTCTAACCGAGTATAATACTTCTAATAGGGTAAGCTATCAGAAGTAGCTAAAATGGTATCTCTAACTGAGCAAACTTCATACTGTATTAGTGAAGGATTGTGGGTGCCATCCCCACCGCAATTTTTTCCTCTAACAAAGGATTTCTGCATGACCAAAAATCATAGAGTTATCTGTCATGGTTTACTTATTTACTTTACATGTTTTTCAATGTTTTTATGAATGATATTCAGTATGGTGAAGAGTAAAGAATAATAGTTAAAAGTTTTAGAAGTACTGATTCACCCCTCCCCTCTCAGCACTTACCTTTCCATATATTAATCCAATAATTCCATCTTATAGGTCACCCCTATATCCACTTCATCCCTAATTACTAAAATCTTAAAGGGTTGGGCTACTATTTCTAGTTGTTGTTTTTGTTGTGTGTGTGTGTGTGTGTGTGTATGCCAGTATTTGTTGAACATGTGCCATTTTAGAAGTTTCCTTTGATATTGTAGATACTCCATGGTGAGATGGTGGGGTAGGGGCTATAAAGGGATCCTTCAAATTCTATATTTTCTCTTATCCATACAAAACCCTACATGCACTCATAAAAGCCTTGGTAATATCTATTTGTGCCTTTTGAATCTCCTTAGGTTTTTCTAGCATCAACTTATCTAACCTTTTCTTATTCTAGAGCTTAGTGGTAAAATATTTCTTCAAATTTTGTAGTTGTGCCGGAGCTAGATCTAGGTCTATTGTATCAATAGCTATATGTTTCAAATTTGTCTATTCCTATTAGGCTCTAGATTGTTATTTTCTTATTGATGTAACTAAGGGATAGGGGAGATTCTAGATAATGTAGTTTTGGGCTATCATTTAGTGGATTAAGTCATGATATATGGTTTTTTTGTAGAGGATAGGGATACATGGATACTTTTTTAGAGTTTTAACAAATATGTTTTGGGTAAACAGTTTATGGTAGAGTTTATCTTTGTTAAGAAGCGGGGGCTCAGGAGTGGATGGTGTGACTTTGGGAATGGATCCTTCTTCTACTAGTATATTTTTATAGTGGTGGTAATTAAGGTTCACTAGAATTCATCAAAAAACTAGGAAGCTTAGGCCTATCTCTCACTTACGTTAGAATGAAGATGATCCACTAGGCCTCGAGGGGGACAAAGCACTAGCTGGATGTAATGATCCTTCGTTATTAATTGATAAGCATCTATTGTGTAATCTAATGGTGGATGGAATGATGTTAGATTGGGGGCCAAATGGAGAGAAATGATGGGTTTTTTTTTGTGTGTAGGGAGACTGAGAATAGGAAAATAGATTTTGGAAATAAACTAGAATCAACATACTACATTTAACTTATGATTTAAATCTTAGGTTGAAATGATAAAAATAGGGTACCCTGGTTGACCTATTCACAGGAACAAGGCACTTGGCTTGACTAGTTCTCAAAAAATTTCTCTCATAAGAAATTATAGATTGTAGCTCTTGCCTAATCTTTCTGTAGCCTTTCCCACATATTTTTTTACCTATACCTACACATAGAAAAGAGAGAAAATGTAGAAAGGGGTTTTCCTAAGTCAAACCCTAGTTTAGTAATTAACTTTTAATTGAAAATAAATAGAAATATAATTGAAATCATGTTTAAGCATACCATAGGCTAGATATAAAAAGTAAAGTGTTTATAGCTCCATAAACCTTCTTGAGCTCATGAAGATTATTTAAGTTGACTTAACGTTGATGAATAGGAAGATCATGGATTCACTCACAAGATGCTTATATGTTTAAATAATTATAGTATTCAATGCCTTGACGATTTAAATTTGGCACCAAAATCAAGAAATGGAGTTCCTTGATTGGCCCAATCCTAGTAATGAGGCATTCTAGGCACCTCAGTCCACTCAATACAACCTAAAATTTAAACCCGAGGTCCTATTTATAAACAAGAAGCCAAAATTACATGTGAAATTAGGCATGATTAAGCATATTGAGCATGAAGGCTAGGAACACTAAAATAGGGCCCAAGGAAGAAAGCAATTGCATAAGTATGCAATTTCAGATTCTACATTTAACCCCCACTTTAGAGGGAGCATGAACCTTATTTATATTGTTAGTAAAGTAGACCAAATCATAGGAAATAACTCTTATCAAGGTAAAAGAGACAATGAAACACCAAATCCCAAGTGACTTAGGTTCTTGTCAATCAAAGAGCAAGAAAAATAAACAATCACATGAAAAGAGAGAGAAAGGTGTTAAAAACAATATGTACCAGAAATATGAAAATGACTACAAAGAATAAAACACAACAAGAAAATAGACAATGTTTCGGATTATCCTGGAAAAACCCTCCTCACCGAGGGTGAAAAACCCAGCCCACCAAAATGATAGTTTTTATTATGAATATTTTTATTTGAACACAATATCTCCAAAATCTGAGACTCTTAACTCATACAAAATGAGTACTCAAAGATTATTTCTATTTTCTTCACAAAACTGAGATAATCACAATTAATTAGAGAACAAAACAAATTTCTTTTAAGGTCCACACACACACACACACACGCGCGCGCGCGCTAACATATACATATATAAGACAGTACAAAACTCGATTATGTATATATAAGATGCCTTCAAACTGAAACAATACGATCATATATGAAGAACCCAATGAAAATCTTAGAATCTCAACTATCTTAATACTCAAAATGCTCAATGATAACCACCCAATACAGAATATGGAATTTAAGCAATATGTTGTAGTATAATCGTCGAACCCATGAATAAAAAAAAGTATCCAATATATAGACGAAAATCATAAACTTCAAAATGCTCATCTCCAATAAGCAAGAGCCAACAGAAGGAATATGAACTGATGAGTCTTCAACCATCAACCAAGAAACCTTTCACATACTCACACATAAGTCACATGGTTTTTCACGAAGAGAAATATGAAACATGAATACACTAGATAAACCACCACGCAAGAGGCATATGAATAAAAAATAACTCCAAATGCAACCCGAGAGAGTCTGAGTCCGTTTGAGATGACATGAAGAGAAGACAACATGATATCCATAAGAATAAAATAAATATACAGAAACAAGAAACACTCAAAATCCATAATAAAAACCATTAATGATGATACCCATCAATAATGAAATCAATACCACATTCTCTTGAAGAGAAGAATCGACATAGGTAAAATTAGCTCTCTCGCAACTACTAACACTAACATTACCTCTTACCAAGAAAGATATCTCTAGTAAGACTTCTCATGACTAGTATAAGAAGCTGCAACCAAAAAAGATGTCAACAAAATGTCATCATAGATTTTCTCAAAACAAAATTATTATCTCAGCATAACAATATTGACCATAGCTACTCCTAGAGGGTGAAAAATAAAAAAATATAAGTCATAGAGTCACACATATGACTTCCACCATGGATAATCCCAGAAGGTGAATCCACCATAGCTAGTCCTAGAGGGTAGAAATAAGGGATTTCACCACAAAATTCTCTCATAAAGAAGAACTCATTAAAAAGGGATTGCACCTCAAAATTCTCTCATAGATGTCTTTCTTCCCTGAAGGCTCTATTTTAGATCTTTTCTCTTTAGGAACATGAATATAGACAGGGCATCCAAAAATACTAAGATGACTGATATCTAGTTTGATACCTGTAAAAGCTTCTTCTGGAGTAATGTTATCTAGTACATGATGAGGGTTATGATTCTGAATGTACATTGTTGTCTTGCAAGCTTCTACCCATAAAAATGTTTGAAGACTCTGATCATGAATCATAGCCTTCGTTGCCTCAACAATTGTCATATTCTTTCTTTCAGTTGTTCTATTTTGTTGAGATTATAAGAGACACAAAACTCCCTCTTAATCCTAGCTTCAACACAAAAGTTATAAAATATTCCAGACACATACTCTCCTTCATTATTTGATCTTAGAACCTTTATTTTCTTGTTAGATAAATTTTCAACAAGTGCTTTAAATTCTTTAAATCTGGACAACACTTCATCAGATTCTTTTGACTTAAGAAAATATATCCAACACTTACAAGAAAATTCATCATTGAATATAACATAATACCAATAACCACTAAGAGAAGAAAAAAACATAGGACCACATAAATCAGAATGGATTAAATCTAGGGCATCCTTAGCTCTACTTTCACTATTATAAAAAGTACTTTTAATATTCTTACCTAGAGCGCATCCCTTGCAAATGCCTTATGATTTTGATTCAGATTTGGAATACCATCAAAAACCTTATCCATTGAAGATAAATTTATGAAATTTAAGTGACCCAATTGCTTATGATACAACTCACTTGAATTTGTAGAATCATGAGCTAAAGCAAGGATAGGATGGGCTGAAAGCTTGTAGAGACTATCACGAAGAACACCAATAACATGAGCTGATTGAAAGTTTGTATTCTTCTTCCAAGAAAGGAATTTTCCATCAACAAAGGAAACATGATAACCTTTGTCCTCTAATGCTGAAATAGAAATAAGATTTCTTTTAATACTAGGAACAAAGAGATCATCATTTAAATGAAGAGGTACACCAGAATCCAACTGAAAGGATGTAGAACCAACACCCTTCACTGAATAACATGCATCTTCACCAATAATAAATTAAAGGTGAGAATATTTTTCCTTAAATTTGGAGATGCTCACAATAATCACAATAACCAATAATGTGACCAGATGCTCCACTATCAATCAACCATGTATCACTATTTGTAGGAACATTACTGGAAAGTGCAGAAATAAACAAGAACCCTTCAAAATTATCGCTAGACTCCTTTTGAGGAGAAGAATTCTTAACATTTACAATAGTTTCTTGGAATTTGGCCTTGAAGTACAACCATGAGAAAAGTGACCAAATTTGTCACATCTAAAACATTGGATCCTAGATAGATCCTTCTTCTTTTTCTTAGCATCAGGAGCTGAATCATAATTCTTCTCTCTATACCTTTTGAAATTACCTTTTATTTCTTTTTCTTTGGAAGTATGGGAAGCAAGAACATGATCATCTTCATGATGATTTTTGCGACCATTGCCTCTAGCCTCTAACCTGCATTCTTCTTGAATACAATCAACCCTCAATTTGTCAAATTTAGGAAGATCATCTCTTCCACTAACATCTTGAATGAATGATTCCCAAGAGTAGGGAAGACCATTCATAGCGAGAATTGCCAAATATTTATCAGTAAATGATTCACCAATAACACTTATCTGATCTTTTAATTTAGTAATCTTCATAAAATATGAAACCACTGATTCTCTTTTAGCCATTTTAACATGAAGAAGTTGACGATGAAGGGCTAGAGCTCTACTAGGGTTATTGAATTCATACAGGTATTTTAATGTATGAAACATATCATTAGCTGAATTAAACTTAGAGATAATAGAAACAAGATGATCTTTAACTCAATCAATCAAAATCATAGAAAATGGCAATAGATATAACAATTACTTCTGGTTTTGGATCATTTCCTTAAACTTAGCTTTGATACCATGTTTATAAAAAAAAATGAACCAAAAATATGAAAATAACTACAAAGAAGAAAACACAACAAGAAACTAGACAATGCTCAGGATTATCTTGGGAAAAACCTCCTCACCGAGGGTGAAAAACCCAGCCCACCAAAATGATAGTCATTATTATGAATACAAAAGTCTGAATACAATATCTCCAAAATCTGAGACTCTTAACTCATACAAAATGAGTACTCAGATATTATTTTTGTTTTCTTCACAAAATTGAGATAATGACAATTAATCAGAGCACAAAACAAATGTCTTTTAAGGTCCACATATAGAACACACACACACACACACACACATATTGTCTATATATATATGTATATATATATATGTGTATATATATATATGTATATATATGTGTATATATATATGTATATATATATATGTGTATATATATATGTATATATATATACATATGTATATATATATATGTATGTATATATATACATATGTATATATAT
>MU228047.1:910774-940257 GCA_018584345.1 Thuja plicata | reverse complement strand
TTTCTTGAGCACATGATGTCTCTGGCTTTTTGGCCTCCATAGATCCTTCTATCTTCTGTCTTTTGCTTCTGTTTATGTAATAGCTATGCATGCAGGTGTTCTTGGGAAGATTGCAGTTTAGCAATCTCAACAGTTTCTACAAGAACTAACATAAAATCTACTACGTCCTATATTTTTACAAATTTTTTGTTATCTATCTATCTCACGCTCCATTTCATGGTTGATGTTCAATGGGTAATTATCCAATTATCTAGTATCTCCTTGTTATTTTGAGTTTTTGTGAGATTCCTGCTTGATTAATACGACAGATTATTTGAAGGTATTAAAGGGTACACCCCCCTTGGTATGGCAGAACCTAAAGTGTAGAAGCATGGTATGAATGCTTGTTAGTTGGTCCTTTTTACTACATAAAATAATAGTTGGAGTTGACTTCTCTTTAAAAAAAAATTAGAGAGAGAAAAGGTTGTTGTTCAGTCATTTTAGTATAAAAAACCACCAACAAAATGGTGACTCTATTGGGGATTTGAAATTAATTTGCAATAAGTAATGTAAGGTTTTTCAAGTTGAGCTAGACTCCTAGCCTGCTTACTTATTTTAACCAGTCAGTCAACCATTGATAGTAGAGAGTTATATTTTCTTATCCCAAGGATTTGTTTTACCATTGAAAATTTGTTGGGATTTGCTTAAGCTCCTTGTTGTTATCTTTTGTCTTGTGAATTCCTTTGTAGCACAATTCATATTACTCAAATTTAGTGTATATTTTCCCAGCTAAGTGTTGGGTGGCGACTTGAAGAAATCTCTGCATCAGTGCTGAGTAATAAATCATTTTTATACACACTATCTAAATATGAGTTATAAGAATACTAGATCCAGGATGAAGAATCATCCTGAAGATAATTTGGAAGGTGAGATCCCATCTACTTCCAAAGCTGGTCACTCAATGAATAAAAATGATGATGGGACTATTTCTCAAACATGGAGGCAAAAGACGAACACTAGGATAGAGAATCACATTCCACCAAATCAGGAGAGAGATGCATCAAAAGTTGAACAGGGTGCAGATTTGGGATTGGGAGTGTATGGTGATTATTATTCTCAAAGTAAGAGAGGTGATGATGGACAAAGGTATGCAAGGAAGATAGTCCATAGTAAACCTCAAGGACATGAAACAAGATCTAGAAGTAAAAGCAGAGGTGAAGAGAATAGGAATGCCCTAGTTCTCTGAGCTCTCGCTGATCACATAGGCCTAATGCCCACAACCATAGAAGAGAAAGAACCATCATTGAGGGAACCTCTGAATCTGAAACTACTCTCCCAGATTTTGAGGAAATTTTTGAAGAAGTTGGTCAATTAGAAAAGAGAATCCATGAGAAATTTTCAATAAGACAACAAAGAGAAAAGGATAAAGAGGATAGGATCAAGCAAGCCCAGATCAAATCCAAATAGTTGAAAAGGAAATTTCTATATTTAGAGGCAATCGATTCTTTTGTTGCACCTGCAAAGATTGAACATGAGCCATTTGTCCACAATTGTATAATGCATAAAATCCTAAGGACAAGGGTAAGCAGAATTTTGTAGGAGTTCAAATAAATGAGCCTGTAAGTAAAGGGAGTCCAGTGGATCCAATGTCCAAGTTGGATACTGATCTAGAAAGAGCTAAGAGGAAGAAGGAGATTATAGCCAAAGAGCTGGAGAAAGAAGAATTGGAAGATTCTACCTTGGAAATGAAAAAGAAGATTGAATTTCTCAAGAAAACCTCTCATACTCCTCCTCTTATTAATGCTTCCTCGACACTTGTTACAAATGTTGAAGTACCTCTAAATTCAGCAACAAATATACCACCACCAACTGGTCCTGGGAATTCTACCACATCCAATGTTACATCATCAACTTCCCAACATAATTCAACCCAAAAGACACCTCTCTATGCAGAAAGGTATAGGCAATTTACTTTCCTTGGTATTCCAGGTTATCCTAAAGAAATTCCAAAAGAAATTAGGGACGAACTTCCAAAATTTGCTGGTAATAATGTTATAACATGTGAAGAGCACTTGAAGAAGTTTATTGATATGATGGATGACTATGAAATTGGACATGATGATGTGATGATGAAATTGTTTGTTTAATCACTAACTAAGGATGACAGGGATTGGTTTAGAGGTCTGTCCCATGATTGTCTAGGATCCATGGACAAAGTAATATACTTTTTTAGGGATCAATATGGTGATAAGACAAATGAAGGCTTTATGTTGAACGAGTTCAAAAACATTAAGAAGAACTCAAATGAAGAGGTCATTGAATTCAACATAAGATTCCAAAGAGAAATGCACAAATTGTTTCAAGTGATGAGACTGGACGATAATGTATGTCTTGCAACTTATTTGAATGCTTTTGATGCAAAGATGGGATATCTCCTAAGAGACAAGAACCCTAGGAATATTAGGGAAGCATATAAGATAGTAATGAACATTGAAATAGACATAAGAGTGTCAGGAAAAGTAGGTAGAAGGGAAGATTGGAAGTCAACAAGGTTTAATAAAAAAGAATTAGACAAATCTTTAAGTGCTAAACCTAAAGAAGATGACAGTCTAAAGTAGATTATAAATGCTTTGAAGGATTTATGGTCTGGAGAGAGTAAGAACAATAGGGTTTCAAATAATGATAAGCCATCCTATGGTAATTTAAATAGATAGCCTAGGATGCAAAACTACCCTTACACTACCCAATGGAAAGATGGGAAGCCTATTCTCCCACAGAAGAAAGACAAGTCTAGTGACAAAACCCCTAACCCTTTACACAAGACTAGTGTTAATATGTGCAATGATAATTCCTGGTGGATGGTCTGCCATTCCCCTCACAATCTTGATTATTGTGTTATTTCTGCAAATGAAGATCAAGAGGATGATGAGGAGGAATTATATGATGATAATGGTTGTGCCATGGCTTATTCACATTCGTGGGATGAAAGGGTCTCTGCTGATGAAACCAGAAAACAATTTTCATCTAGTTCATTGAACATAAAGGAAACATATTATCAGCAAGATGATTCTACTATACAAGAATGGGAAATTGATAACATGAGGTGCAATGCTGAGAAGGGTGGTGAAACCCCTATTTATAGAAGACCCTCCGATGAGGAGATTGCTCATATTACAAAAAATATGGTTACTCAAGCAAGGGGTAACTATAATTTAAGAAATTATGATAAGGACACTTAACATTTTGAGGTGGGATAATTGTCAGATGAGTTGTGATAGTGTCATGATTAAGCATAAACCACATGGATTGCGGGTCATTTTTGGCAATGCTATTTGAAGAAACCAGAACAAAGTTGCTATCATCCCGAAGAGAAAACAAACATCTTCTGGCAGCATGGGTGGTGGTTTGAAAAGGGAGGAGTCGCTGCACTGTGAGAAGTGGAGGCAGAATAAGAAGGTTTAGAAAAAGATGAAACATGGTGGTGTTACCCCCTACATGGAAATATTGCATGGCTTCGATAGAGATATTACCAAGATTTTTGTAGACATCTGGGTGAATGGCAAAGTCAATCTGGGTGGTAAGTCTTTCCTGCTTACTCTAAGTCTTTTGGTGGAAATTACGGGTCTGCCTTAAGAGGGCATGAAGTTTTACAGGGATAATTAAAAAATGGGGATGCAAGCGTTTAAATTATTCCCTAAAAGTGTTGAAGAAGAAGCTCTTATGAACAAAGGGACGGGAGACTATGGATATTTAAAAAATTAAGAGCATTTGGGCCGAAATCCTTACTTTTATGATTGAATACTTCACTTTGGATGGGTGTTATTCAAATATTTACAATTTGCATTTTGTGTTGGTTAACCAATTTAGGCATAAGAAGAAAGTTTCTTTCCCTTATTTCTTGCTTAACTCGTTGAATAACAACATTGTGGAAAATAGGAAGAAGGCTAGCAACCCTATTTTGCATAAAGGATTGATTATTCTTATTATGGAGTATGCTCAAGATAGGATCCCTGAACCGATACCCAAAAGGGTAAAAGGGAAAAGGAAAAGAAATAATGAAGATGATAAAGAGGAAAAAACCTAGAAGAGGGATAGGAAAAAGAAGAAGAAAAATAGGGAAATTAGGGAGGACATGGAAGCCCAGATTTCAACCCCTAAAAGGGATGAGAAGGATGTAAACATTGAAGAGAATGATGATGACCAAGATAATTATATGGAAACCTCAGATTTTAAAAGCCAAAACCCTGAAAAAGAGGAAAATCAGGAGAATGTTGAAGGAGAAGAAGAAGAGGAAAAAAATACTGAAGGAGGAAAGGAGGAGGAGCAAGAAGAAGATAATGCTGAGGAAAAAGAAGACCAGAGTGGTGAAAAGGAAAATGCTAGAGACCAGAGGAAAATTAGGGCTGGCAAAGATATGAAGACTACCAAAGACCAAAGTAGAGATAATACAAATTCTAGTGGGCAACCGATAGACATGGTTACCACTGTGGGTTTTGATTACGATGATTGTATTGAACAGGTGGTTAACAGTAAAAAGGTTCATGTCATAAATATGGAGAAGTGGATAGCGAATGATATCCAAGAAATGAAACATCACTTGAAGGCTATGGAGGATACTATGGAGCACTTAAAAATCAAGTTGGAAAAACTAGAAATTAAGTTTTTGATGGAGGTAAATAGCAATAACTCGGATGAAAGCCTGATAGCTAAGATCAAAGCCATTCTGGGGGAGAAGCTGAAAGACATGAAAAACAAGATTAGTTATAGTGGACACATTATTAGTGAAGTTCTAAAGCACAGTAATGAGGGACTTAAAGTCTTAGTTATAAACTTGAAGGCCATTTATAATTACTTGGAGAGAAAAATACTGGAAAATACAACTATCACTTTGGTTGATGATGCTGGGAGCTCAGGACTAGGAACTAGAACTAGAAGCAACCTTAAATGTATGCTTCCTGAAGCCCCAAAGGAGCTGAAAAGTATCAAAGATGCTATCTAAAAGATGGAGGATATGCAGAAAGAGGCCGAGAAGGATATGCAAAAAGAGGCCGAGAAGGCCACGATGAAAAAAATGTAGCTCTTGGTGAGTTGCTAGTAGTTTGCTGGTCGTTGTTCTATTTTTTTTTTCCAGCTCTATTTTTTTTGTCTTTTGGTTTCTTAGCTTGTTGGTTGGGGTCCTTCCTTTTGTCTCATTGCAGGATTTTGTTGTTTGTTTGGGTTGTTAATGCTTATCCTTTTTTAGAATCTTTTGTAAATGGTTTTGGGGTCCATTCAAAACCTGTATTTACTTCTATCAAAAACTATAATTTAAGAAATAGAATGGTTGGGAATGCAGATGGAAAACCAACAATTATTTTTGTTAAAGAAACCAAAATATATACCAAACAACCACAAGAAAAGGAAAAGTAGGCTGAGGGTGCCAAGAAATTTTTGGTTAAAAAAGAAATAAGCCTGTTGGTCTGAATATTATGTACAGAGAAAAAACAAAAACACCAGAAAATTTGGTGCCTCCTCCTCAAAAGGAAAATAAAAAACAAAAAGGGGATGAGTCCAAATTATCTTCTCGAGTGGAGGATGAACATTGTGTAAATGAAAAGCAAGACATATTTGATATGAAATATACCCCTAATGATATGGGGCGACTCCTATCCCAAATTACTGTCAAGGTTCCTTTACTGGAAATGATGAGAATAGGTGAACATAAGGAGAGAGCTTTAGCATGGGTAAAAGGTGTTAGTTCAACAAATATTTTTGGACCAGAGGCAAACAAGAAAATGTTAGATCCACAAGACAAACCTGTAAGTAAGCCAAAAGAATATGATGAGATTATTTCAAAGATTCCTTAGATATATGTGGATACAACACGTCTTTGGACACTAAAACTTTTGCTATAGGACTGGGAATTCTCTAATTTGATGATGTGGTCATTCTCATCCGGTCTCTGGCCTTGGAGGAATATCAGAAGCTATATCTCATGGCCCGGCAATATCTCAATAACAACTGGCTTAAGGTACCAAGGAGGGATTTCAAAAAGATGAAGCTAGAGATCCCCCAGATGGAATTTAAAGAGAGCATATAGATGGGGATCATCTCTCTATATAGGGTCTTTAGAGATCCCCATGCCCATGAATTCTTAGCATGGATGTACTATTTCTTGTTTGACATCACCTCTGGCGAGCAGAATTTTGATTGGGCTACCATCATCGCCAATTATGCGGACTCTCAGCTCATCAAGGTCAACCGATCCCCCAAATTTTGCATGACGTCTTACATCTTGTGGACACTAGCACAACAATGCCCCATCACCTAAGGATTACTTACAAATGGCAAGCTCAAAACTGGCAAAGGCCAGAATGCTTCATGGGATTATTTCCCACAGGTCCAATGGGAGGCCAGTTTCCTCAGCTTCTGCAGAGTAAATGATGCCTTCATTTACTACAACCTTCTTACACCCACTCGGGATGCCGGATACCAGCTCTCCAAGGAAGCAATGAATTTGGTCAGCACTTATGGCCATTACTACATTCAATGCCAACAACACACTTACATTTGGGTGACTGGCTTCTTCGAGAAACCTTACTTATTACCCAAACATTGTAGGGATAAGATAATTCTTTTGGAGTACTGTAGATAGATCCTAGAGCTGCATGCCCTGTTCACAGTGAAGAAGGTTACTAATGTCCCATTCCCAATCTCCTGTGGGAACTATTCTTACAGCCTTGCCGCAGTGAAGGAGGCCGATAGTGAAGTCAAAAGTTTAGGGCTGAAAGAATTTTATTTGGAGCGAAAGAATTTTGATCCGCTGGGCAATATAGCAACGAAATTTCCCCAGGCAGCCCCTCCACATGAGCTTCACTTAGAATATTTTTGGGAAGATTTCCATAACAACTTTGAGGTCCAGAACTGACATTTCATCCAGATGACACAAGGCATGATGAAGCGCCTTAAGTTTCAAAAGTTCCCCAATGTCTTTTCAGACACTGGGTCCACAGAGGACCCGCAATACAAAGAGAAGGGGTTAGAAAAAATGGTCCTCCCTCTGGTGAACTGGGATGCACAAGAGGGCCCGATGATAGAGGACATCACCAACATTGTAATTTAACACAGCCATGCGTATTTTCAGAAGGTGTGTCTAAAAAGAACATGAAAAGTTGGCCCATTTCTACATGGATTAACTTCCAGGGCCAGAACCTCCTCACAAGGTGAGGATAGGGGAAAGAGGAAAATGGGGACCCCATCCCAAGTCCCATCTGTAGTTCCCATAGTGGAACAAATGCAGCAAACCCTAACAGCATCCCAACAAATGAAGGAGACATTAATCACCCGGTTGGCCACCCCAGTTATTATGGCAAGACCTGCCCGCCCTTCCAGTTCTCCCTCACTTGCAAAATTAATGATCTGAGTAACAGGGACTAGAGCAAAGGAAGAGTGAGCATCCATATTAGATGTAGGGCCCCATTGGTAACCAGGAGGAAGAAGAAAAGAATAGCTGATCCTCATCCAAGGGTGGAACTAGAACTTGGGATGCCTGACATCCCCAAAATATAGATTGTCTCCTCAGACTCTCCGGAGCTAGACAATCAGCCTGAAGATCCCCCAGAAACCTCCCCTCTGCACGATGACTTTGATGAAATATTCAGGATAGAAAAACTTGTGAACTTACAAGGGGATATCGGGAAGGCGGTGGAAGAGATCATCGCCTAGCAGAAAGTGACCATCCCCATGGAAGGGGAGATCCTGGAGAAAGAAACCGCCATAGAGTGGGAAGTCCGAGTAGAAGGGGAAAAGGAACAAGAATAGATAAACATCTCCAAGGATCAGGAGATATAGGTTACAAAGACCAACAATACAAAGGAGAGGCAAGTGCATAATGAGAAACTGACGTCTGCTGAGGGAACCAAACCTATGGGAACAACCATAACCTCAGTCGTCGTGCTCCAGATGCCTCCTCCTACCCTAAAGAAGGTAACATTTGGTAAGGTAATCACTGCGACCCAAACGCTGAACCTTGGACGGACACCTCTACCACCTCTAGAAGACAAGCTAGCGAAGGAAAATATTCTGGCAGAAGATGCCGAATAAGAAGAAGAAGAAGAACAACAACAACAACAACAAGGCGAGGGGCAGAACCCTGGAAACACAAATATTGAATCCAACACTGCAAAGGATATGAACACCAAGGAAGAAGATACCGATGCCACTAAGGTAGATGATACAGGTGGTCTAGAGGATATGGGGAAAGAGTCTGAAGAGACTGAAGACATCACGTATGTACAATAGAACCCTGGAGGGGATTCGCAGGATCAGACTTTGGCAGTAAGGCCACCCCCTCCACTACAATGGTTAGTAGATTCTAAAAAGAGGAAGGCCCAAAAAGAAATAAAGGTCCATCTCTCTCTAGCTGAGATGATGGCACAGGCGCAAGGGGCCTCGAAACAAAAGAAGGCCCAGACCCTCCATTCCACTCAGACTGGTCCAGGTGCAGAAATAGTTGCGGCAATAGCTAGAGCCGAGGACTATACAATCACAAAAATATCTCTAGGTAAAAGAGACAAACAGGGTGAATTGGACCTATTAAAAGAAGCCAGTCGAGTGATAGAGGCCTGCTATGATAAGCAAGCCCAAAAGCTCCCAAAAGAAATGGAAAAGAACGCAAATATTGTCATGCTTTTGATAGAGCTTGTGCTACCCATCACTGCCATTCCTTTAGAAGCCTCCACATCCAGAGCACCACTCCCATAGGGTGATATAGACGTGCTAAGAAGCATGAAAAATAAGGTGCATGAATTTGATGACTGGGTGGCTGAACAGGTAGGAAACGTAGGGTGTTTCTTAGTGGCTACACTCTCAGACTTGTAGGCAACCAACAATGTTCTACACCGGGCCAAAAATACCATTACCATCTGCGAGGGAGAAACCGAGCAGTACAAGGCCTAGATGGATGATTTGGGAGGGCTCTTGAGTCTCAAAGAAGAGATTGTTACTGAGGCTAGAATTTTGGGAGGGGAGTCCTTCAACTTTGTCCAAACCTAGCACTCCAGACTTGATCTCACATTGGAGATAAGCAAGCAACTGGTAGGGGCCCTGCGAGATAAAGTTCCAAAGGTAAAGTATTCTTTAAATATGTACAAGGCATTCATTATAAGGGTTTCAGAAGTTGATCCATTTAGTACCGAAACATGTACTTTAGAGGAGTACATCGTGGGAAAATTTGACAAGCTAATGGAAGCTCGATATTAGTCCCCAGAGGGAATGGATGGAGTAAAGATGTCACGTATATCTTGCATGGTGCTCTGGGCCCACGATGCCGCAAAGATGGTCACAGAATTTAAAGTGAATACTCCAGATCTGGGTGAACAGGTGGAGATGGCCACGTACCGTCAGGCTAGTTTCATGGATATCAATGAAGATGTCATTTACCAGCTCTTGGAAAAATTCAAGACTAGCAAGGAGCAACAAGGTTCTCTGAATTTCATAGATTTTCACCAGCAGGGTGTATTCTTTCATATTCACTATTCTTTGAGTGTAAGCTCCCAGATCCCAAAGTCCTGGATCCAACAATTTTGTATTCTTTTGGTGGCCCGTGTTCAGGTTCCCTAGAGCCGATCGGTCACTATCCAGCAGTTAATAATAGGGTTAGAAAGTAGGTGACCCCAGCAAGGCATGTCAGCTCGAAGGATTGTTTTGACAGGTGGTCTTCCCAAGGCGGCGGTCCAGCATTAAACACCTGGCGCATCGAAGACAACAATCCACTTTTACATTGATGAGGCATGCAACCTCGAACCCTGGAGGATCAGATTTCTTCTATTCTTACCCTAGCACTCTTCTCAAGGCCGATTCTTCTGTTCTCTTTTCTTGTCTTCTTCTATTGATCTGTCATAGCCTCTGCTATTTTTGAGGTAGTTGTAACATCGTGCAAGTAGTTCCAGCCACCAAAAATTATATTTTATTGTTGAGTGTAAAGTTAGATTAGGTTAACTTTAGGGCAAGTATGTGTATAAATAAGAGGTCCGACCTCATTCCAAGGGTCGACAAAATTGATGATTTGGCAGTCCATAGTAATAGAATTTTAGCATTTTATTTCTTGTAGTTGTAGAGCTCAATACTCTGTAGTTCTTAGTAGTTCTTGTTAGATAGATTCTCTTGTTGAGTTATTGATGTACACACCAGTGCTACTGGAAAACAGTTAATGAAGAAGGAAGGATTCTCGCAATGATGTTGTTGGTGTCTTGATTTATGAGTTAACACTCTTTTGTTTTGTATGTTTCTGATGTCCTTTGCTCTAATGTTTAAGTAGAATAACGACCTCTTTCCCTTGCTATTGAACATGTATGAATCATTGGTTCTGTACATGTTTAGTATTTAGTATAGATTGTTAGAGCATGGTTGATGTTTTAAATGTATTTGCATAACTATAAGTAGAATGGATACACTATAACCCTGGCATATCTTTTGAAGTTTGTTTGATAATCCAAGTTCTTACAGGAAACCCTGACCTGACAAAATTCCCAGAGAAGATGATCCAAGAAAAAATAGCTATCCCCCCGAACAAAACAGTCACACACCCAACTTAACTCCTGCACTGCCAAGACCCGACTCTCAGGTGCTTGAAGGCCCGAAGAATCTATTCCTTGGACAACCTTTACAGGCAAAGGTGGCCGGTACCCAGTGAAAACTTACATCTGTTGGCAGATCGGTCACAAAGTCCCGTCAATAGAAACTAGCGCTAGAAGAAGGGCATGAGCTCGTCCCCTTTTGAGGATTTAGACTTTAAACCGCCTGAGGGTTCCCCAAGCCGTATTTTTAGGAATCAGACCTTTATTGGGATTGGATCATTTTCACTGGCATGATTCAAAAGAGTCCTTAGATAAGCCCCCAATCCTGGAAGGTTTGTTGAACTCAAGCCTCCTGCTCGAAAGAAGTGGACCCTGCAAACCAAGAATCCAGCCAACCTTGTCTAGGGATCTACTACATCTCAGAATACCCAAGTCTCTTAGAGAATCCTAGGAATCAGCGCTCAACCTAGCCAAAATCAAACACTCCCGATGGCTACATACTTCGATAATACTGGGTCCCCCATGGGGCAATTTCCTGGTGCTACCAACGATCTTCCTCCGCATCCAGAGAAGATCTGCCCCTGATATGAGCATTTAGGATTATGAACCGCAGAAGAGCATCTGCAAGCATATAAAGATGTCATGAACTGACACTAAATCCAACATCAAGATGTTGTGACCTAGATGTTTCCTCTGTCCTTGGGATAGAATGAGTTAAACTGGTACCGTAACCTTCCCACCAACTCCATTAACAATTGGCAGGACATGGAGGACACCTTCCTAGCGGCCTTCCATGTACACGTGGACCCGACATGGTCCCACAACTAGTTTATCTCCATTAGGAAGGAACCGAATGAACCCCTTGCAGCATTTAAGCATCAGTTCCAATGCACCTTGAAGCGGTGCACAGGCCCCTTCATTCCATCTGCTGATGTAACCATCTAGACATACCTTAACGCAATGGACCCTTTCGTTGCCACTCTCCTATGGAGAACCACCACCCCCAATGATCGAGATAATCTGAAAAAGGTTTACAACCTAGCCTTGGATTTGTCCCATAGTTTGAATAAAGCTCCCAGCGAGATTGGGTAGACCACGCCTTTCAACATGATACGCGATGGAACTTCTTACGCTGCGAGATACAACCCCAATCAGGCAATGGGTGCCCCAATAATGGCCATGAACCCACCACCGCCAATAGACTAGTAGGCCCGATACGTATACCCATCACAAACCCAAATAATACCAGGTTTGGAATTCATTCCCTGGAACCAGCCATAGCAAATGCAACAAACACTGACACAACCCTCTGTAGTACCTTTCTTCCAGTCGCCCGCGGCTGGAGGATTGTCGTCCTCGACTCCGGGAGCTGCTACCGCTTTCCTTGGGAACCAACCACAACAACCATCACATTATTACGCAAACACCCAGCTGTCTGCTGAGATTGAATCCCTCCAACGATTAGTGTCCTCACTAACCGCAAACATGGGAGAGCTGAAGGTGGGGCCTCCTACACCTCACAACCCCAATTCCCAGAGAGGGAATATCTTCTCCATCTAAAGAAACACCAATGCCAGAGGAAGGAATTACAACAATGAGCCAAACCAACAACAATGCAAACACCGGAGTTCCCCCTCTGAATCAAAACACCACTTAGGGTGGTGCTAGACCAACTCATTTTACATCGATCACTGATCTCCATCCTCTGACTAATTGGTGTAGATTTCATGACACCATCTCTCATTTTGAGGTGAACTACACCACACTAGAGAAGGTCATCATGATATCCCAATTGGACAGACAACAACCTGTCGATCCTACTCCCTCGAAAACATCAGCACAAGAGCCCACTCACGGTGCCTTCACCTATGAGACCATCTTCTTTGGGATAGACAAAGAAGACAAAGAAGAACCTGAATTGTAGGGGTTCTTTGATGAATCTATCCCGACCTTTGAGGCCAATGCCTTCACCAACCCATAGACTCCCTATAACACCCGGATTTAGGCTGGTAAAGGACCAGTCTACACGCCTACACCTCCCAAGGATACCCCTCCCCGGGACAATACAATTGATTGCTCCTTCCCACTGAAAGGGTCTGGCTCTAACTAAGCTAAGGATTCGGCTGAGTGAAGCCAACAATACCCCGGGGGGAGGTTTGACATCACAAAGGAATTAGAGAGAACCACCACCTCAAATGACCTTGATGGAGGTTTTATTGAATTGCCCCAAGCAGAAGAAGTCTCTTTTGAAGCTCTTGGGAAACCCGAAAGTTGTCATTCACCCACCCAAGACTATCACTTTTGATGATGCCAGCGTGGCTATCTTCCAAGGAAACACTGAAGATCCTCCCTTCCTCCTAGGTTTGAACATACAAGGGAAGAACTTACACAACTGGTTAATAGATTCTGGTGCTTCAGGCAACGTCATGCCTTTATCCATATGTTAGAAGCTCAGAATCCATCCCACTCCATCCAAAGGCACAGTAGTCCAACTAGACAAAACTGCTGTGAAAATGATAGGTGAACTGAAGAATGTCCGGATTTAGCTCATCCAAGATCCTTGGATATCAAACATAGTAGACATCCAAGTGGTGGACATCCCCAAGACCTACAAGATGTTGTTAAGTCAGAATTGGTCTAAGGCCCTTAACGGGTATTTCTCCACTGACTTCTCCCACTTGTGGCTCCCTTGGGAGGGGCAGTCTAACCAAATTCGGGTAGAAAGTGAACCCAGGATGAAGCAGGCCATCACCAAAGTCAGGAGGGTAAATGAAGTCTATTTCTTTGAAAATTCCCCCGGGGTGTACCGACCCCTTGAGATCCTCACCTTTGATTTCACCCCTGGGGAGGATCCCATAGTCTCTCAGAGAATTTAGGACCTGAAAAAAAAACTAAGGGGTGAGGTTAACTCACAGGGTATCACAACAACTCCTACTACACTCTTGTTCGGCACTTGGTGTCAGGTGCATTATCAAAAACATTTTGAACTAGAGTGTGAGCCTTGCATTACCTCTACTACCTACCATATCAATGCCCTTTGGGGGAAGGAACACAAAGTGGATTTGCCTAGACCCGGCAATCATTTCGGCAGTACACCCAAGGTACCGCCTGTCCGAGAATCCCAACCAAAGGCTTCTCTGAAGGGAAACCTCACCCCTCCGCCATCAGAGCTGGAGGAAACTCTTCCTAACCTTCCCAGAAATAATCCAAACACCACCTCACCTTCCCAGCCCCAGATAACGAACAATGACTTGTGGACTCTAAAGTTTGACTGGTCCCGATCTAAACAAGATTGTGGGGCCGGGGTGGAATTGATCAACCCATGGGGTAAATCCTTCCTCGCATCTTACAGGCTACATTTTAACTACATGAACAACATCATAGAGTATGAGGCCTTGGTCCTTGGACTCCTATTTTCACTAAGAAAAGGAATCACCCGCCTCTGGGTGATGGGTGATTCAGAGTTGATCGTTAAGCATGTCCGGAGCCAATACACTTGTCATGACAAACTATTGGCCACATACCACAACCGAGCATTGAGCCTCATTTAAGATTTTGATGCCTTTGGAATTGAACTCATTTCTTGGAAAATAAACTACGTTCTGGATGCCCTTGCCGTATTTTCTAGCACCCTTGAGCCAATGGCTGACTCCCAACTCCAAAATTTCTCTGTTGTGATGGTCCCCACCCCATCCATCTCAGACAATATCACCCACTTTTAGGTCTTTGAGGATGATCAAAATATTCTGGCCTTCATAGCCAATGTTGGTGTTTTCAATGGACCAGATAGTGGAAGAAAGAGACCATGAAGATACCAGGCAGGGTGAACAAGATGATGGGATCATAGACTTGGCAACCAACACCATCCCTAAGGGGATGGTAGTGATAGAATACATCTTTGAATTGGACCTTGAGGGATGAGAAAAGATACCATCCTCCTCAGAGGGACGAAAATTTGAAAAGGTCAACATCGGCCAGGTCGGTGAAGAAAAATTTGTGCAAATTGGAACCTCCTGCTCCCCAAAGGAGAAGGAGAAGATTCTCGTGGTTCTCCGAGAATACATTGATGTAATCGCGTGGGGGTATGAGGATCTGAAAACCTACCACACATCCATCATGACCCATACCATCCCACTAAAACTAGATGCTAAGCCCTTCCAGCAAAATCAAAGACCGGTAAACCCATTGATCGAGCCTCTAATCCATATGGAGGCTCAAAAACTACTGTCATCTCAGATTATCTTTTTGATCCGGCACACAACTTGGGTTTCCAACCTCGTCCCTGTTAGAAAGAAGAGCAGTGAGATCTGCCTTTGTGTGTATTTTTGCAATTTAAACAAGGCATCTAAGAAAGATAATCACCCTCTCCCCTCGTTGGATGAGGTGTTGCAAATCGTGAATGGGTCCCAAATGATGTCTTTCCTGGATGGGTACTCCAGGTATAACCAGGTCATGGTTAAGTATGAAGATAGAGACAAAATGACATTCACCACCAAGTGGGGAATGTTTTCATTTCAGAGGATGCCTTTTGGCCTTATCAATGTAGGGGAAACATTTCAAAAGGCTATGGACATTGTTTTCAAAGGCCTAGTACACCGGTGTATAATAATCTACATGGATGATTTGACCGTCTTTTCCCGGGACAGGTGTGATCATTCCGCCCACCTCGCCCAAATTTGTGAGAGATGTCGCCGGTATGGAATTTCCCTCAACCCTAAGAAATGCATATTCAGGGTCACTAAAGGGAATCTTCTCGGTCATATCGTCTTTGAGAAGGGTATATCCATCGACCCTGAGAGAGTTGAAGCATTGCTGAACTTACAGATGCTCGACAACAAGAAATAAATGAGATCTTTCTTTAGAAATATAAACTTTGTCTAGCATTTCATCACTAGATTCACCGAGATAATAAAGCCACTCAATGACATGAAAAGGTACAAAGATTGAGTGGAGTCCTGAAGCAAAGCAGGCATTCGCCCAGATTAAACAAACAATTATGGAGGCACCAATGTTGGCTAGTCTGGACTATTCACTCCCATTTCACATATACTCCTTTGCTTCACCACATTCTGTCGTGACATTTTTGACCTAGAAGGTTGAAGGGGAAGAATGACCAATAGCTTTTATGAGCTCCCCCTTTAAGAACGTCAAAGTCCGATATTCATCTTTAGAAAAGAAGGCCTTTTCTCTAGTCTGCGCTGTGAAGAAATTCTGGCATTACATTCTCTAGAGCAAAGTGCACGCTATCATCCCAGACCAGGTTGTTAAGTCTCTGCTCCTACAAAGTGAACTGGGTGAACAATAGTGGAAATGGATGGCCATCCTCCAAGAGTATGATTTGGAAATGTAACCCATAAAGATAGTCCAAGATCAGGGACTATGTAAAGCAATGGTAGAAGGAACTCCAAAAATTGAATGCAAAACTTATACAATGGAGTCCATCACTCAAGATCCATGGTATACCGACCTGGTATACTTATTGTTGAATAACAAATGCCCGGAGGGGCTACCCCAAACAAATGTCATGCCCTGCGGCTGAAAATCGCACACTTCATGATAAAAAATGGAACGCTTTTTCGTAGGAACTATGAAGGGATATACCTTTGGTGCATAGATAGGGACCAAGCTGTAAAAATGATTGAAGAATTCCATGGGAAGTTTGGAACTAGGCATGGCTCAGCTGATGCCAAAGCCCGTCAAATCCTCTGGGCCAGATACTATTGGCCCTGCATCTTTAAGGATGTCTATACTCATGTTAGGAGAGGCCACACTTGCCAAATAGCGGCACATCGTGAGTGAAACCCGACCATGCCTTTGCAGCCGATCTTCGAAGCTAGACCCTTTGCCCAATGGGCATTTGATTTTATCAGGGAAATCAACCCCAACTCATCTGCTAACCATTGATACATTCTGACTACTGCCGATTATTGCACCCAGTGGTCTGAAGCGATTCCTTGCAAAAACAACATGACAGATGTAGTTACTAAATTCTTGGAAGAAAACATAATCACCCATTTCAGAATGTCATTTTCTATAGTGTGTGACAATGGTTTGGTATTTTCTTTAATGCAATTACTCGAATGGAAATATGAAAGAAAGATCACCCTGAAGTTCTCCAACAACTACTGCCCCTAGGGTAATGGTGTGGCTGAATCTACCAAAAAAAATCTACTTGAGGTGATCAAACATCTGTTAGAACAAAACCCCCAGGACAGACACCAAAAACTTAGGTTTTCCCTCTGGGCAGATCGTATTAGAATAAAGGCAGCCCTAGGGACATCCCCATTTCATCTGGTTTATGGCCAGAATCTAGTATTCCCCATCAACTTACAAATCCTAGTCTTACAGTTTATGTAGGAATTTAGCAACCGAGACAACATTATAGAGGTTTGGCTTCTGAACCTGGTGTGAATGGAGGAACAGAGAGATGCAACCCTTGAACACTTCCTGTGTCACCTAGAAGTAGTAAAAATATGGTTTGACTGAAGAGCCCAGTATAAGGCCTTTTATATTTTAGACTTGGTCCTCTTGTGGGACAAAGCCCGGGAAAAGAAGGGAAAGCACACCAAGTTTCAATGGCTCTGGCTTGGACCATATCTGATAGCTAAGATCTGTAGGGAAAATACTTATCACCTCAATACCATGACCGGAGAAGTCATCCCATTTCCTGTCAATGGGTAGTTTCTTAAGAACTACTTTGAATGACGTAGGTGATGAGTTTGTCCAAAGTTGTATCATATGTAAAGTTCTTGCTTGTAAATATCTTTCCCGGTGTTCCATTGGAATACCTTGTAAATAGTTTGTTGGTAGTCCTCTGGGCCCGCCTTTTCTTTTTTTCTTGCTGTCATTTTTGGTTTTCTTTGTTTTCTTTTGTTTTTCGAGTTCCCAGCGTGTTGCCTGCTTCTTGTAGGCAGGTACACTTTGCATAACATCTAGTCTTTGGAACAGTACCTTGTGCATTCCAATGAATTCAGAATCTATTGTTAGCATGGTGGAATTTGTCCTCTCTCCAGAGTTATTTTGTAAGTATAGTAAAAGGTTATGGGTAACCCTCATCAGATTCATATCATGAAGTCTGGACATCAGTTAAAAGAAACTCTAAGAAGCAAGTAATCAGACACCTTGAGGGCAGATCGGTTGCACTGGTTGTTGACCAAGTCTAAAAATCATTAGAATATCCTGGGTCTGGAATGTTCCCTCCTATTCATTAATTTAAAGGTGGATGACAAGGTGAAATAAGTACTACTGTGGAAATTAGCTAAGCTTAAGGATCACGGTGAAAGAAGTACCGCCTTCCCATTTAGAAAAGAAATAAAAGAAATGAACTAAAGAATGGAAAAATTTGGTATCCAGAGGAACGTGCAAGATATGATGACTTTGGTTTAATAAATGCAGTGCCTCCTCTACGTTTCTCCTGAATGTCATCGGCTTGGTTTTCTTTCAAAGCACACACCTCACAACTGGCGAAAGACCAAAGGATTGAATCATTGATGAGCCAGATTTTCTCAGACACCTCGCGCTTTGCAAGCAAAATGTTCCAGGTAAAGATTACTTCCAGTTTTGCTAACTAGAGATTCTGAACTTCTCAAATGCGCTAAGGCATTCATCCCAAATAGTAACCATTTTTTATTCCCTACATTTTGTAGGCAAAATGTTGGGTCCCCCTTTTTTGCTTTTGCTTTTCCTTGGTTTCTTTTGTTTCCTTTATTTCCCTCTGGGGTTTGCTTCTGCGAGGTTGTTTTTATTTTGCTTCTTATCTTCTTTTGTCTCTGGGACCCGGTCTCGGAGTTTGTTTGTCCTTTGAGCTGGTCGGATCCCAGACTCCAGGATTCTCTTCCATCATGTCTTCGAGAAGGTGTGACTGCATGGAATCCCCAGGCCCAAAGTCCAGAGGTTTGCCTATTCCAGAGTTTACGGAGGGAAAGCAATGTGTTTTTACCCTAAGGGTATAAATAGGTTTTATCTGACAATTACATATTTACCACGATTAAAATACTCAGAGCAATTACCAGAGTGATTAAGGTGATCAAGAGCGATTAAGTGTGAAATTGCTTTTGGTAATTAACAATGTTCAAACAATAGTAAGAAGTGGTGCTCTCGCGGTCAGTTCCAGGTGAACTAGTTGCAAAGAGCTTCCCATGCTTGATCCCTCAACATTACCTATATTTTCAGGTAGGCCTTTTGGCTCTCTTCCTTCTGGTTTTTGGTTTGCTGGTTTTCTTGCTTTCGTCTCGCTTGGTTTTTGTTCTATTTTTGTTTTGCCGCATCTTTGTGTTGGCTTTTTTGTTGCCTCCCATTGGTGGGATGGCTCTACCAGAGGGTTGTATTCCCTCTATGTGGTTTTAATTTTATTAAAAATCCAATACATACTTTGTAAATGCTTGTATATTTTGTACATTGTGTAATTTTTCGTATATAGTTGTTGTATATAGGTTCATTTTTTTGGTCGGCCTGCGAGTTGTGCTTCAACACTCGTAGCACTTCGGCCCTCTATAAATTTTTATATCCCATGTATATCCTTCCTATTCTGCATTGAGTTCACTATGCCCTTTCATGTTTTCCCCAATTTTTTGAGCTCGCCCTCTCAGCCAAATACCGCTTGGTTTGAACTCGGCACCTCGCTGGTTCAAGCCATGGCAGTTTTCTCTCTCCTCTGTCAAGTCAGTCTTAATGACAGGTTAAGTTTCCCACATGAGCATTCAAAACCCTCCCAAGTGGCATTTATTTCCCCACGTGTTCCAATAGTTATCGGCAATAATTCCATTACTCCCATTACTGCATGGCCATGTGACACTCCCACATCAGCCTAGTACAACTAATTTACGGTCATATCATGCAATAGTTAGTTTTTCGGACTATAAGTCCCAAGTCTCCCTCTGATCTTTATTTCATTTCATCATACAATTTAGAATCCCCGAGGATCCTCAAGGCCCGGGTAGGGGTCAAATTCTTAAGTCATTCTTATTATATATATATATATATATCTTTTCGGGGTTTGACATGAATTAACATCCTTTCAGGAACAGATGCAAAGCAGTGGTGAAAATATATGGGATCTAGAATAATGCTATGTTTTACATACATACTAATGGTCATCCTATATTGTAGGTTGCCAGGATCAAACTCATCAGTCATGTCAAAAGCATCTGCACCACCTTCTCCACCAGGGAGTCCAGAACTCCCCATTACTGCTGCAACCAAGGCAGTTGTCAAGATGAAGGCTGAGAAGGCCTTGGAAAATCTCCCATTAACAATGAAGTATCTGAAGGGAGACACTATTCTGGGATCAAAGGTCGATTCCAAGTTACAGTTAATCACTGACACAAGTGTCAGAATGTGGGCCAAAATGCAGGCCTTAGTTAAGACAATGTTCATTCAATGAATGACCGAAGATCCATTGGCACTTCATGTGGCATCCTATAGGATTCTCAAGGCCACCTGCTTCCCCTACTCCGTGTAAGCTCTAGAGCACATTCTCACTTTGGCAGAACACTACAACACAGTCATCTGAACTATCATGCTCGTCGCCCTAGTTTTGATACGGTACCCAATGCCTATGGTGTCTTTCGATGCCGCAACTTTTTCTGCGGGGCTAGGAATTCCCCAATTTGATGATGCAGCCATTCTCACCAGGTCTCTGGCCTTGGAGGAATTTTAGAAGCTAGATCTCATGGCCTAACAATATCTCAATAACAACTGGCTTAAGGTGTCAAGGAGGGATTTCAAAAAGATGAAGCTAGAGATCCCCTGGACAGAATTTAAAGAGATCATACAGATGGGATCATTGCTCTATGTAGGGTATTTGGAGAGCCCCAAGCCCAAGAATTCTCGGCATGGATGTACTATTTCTTGTTTGGCATCACCTCCAATGGGCAGAATTACAATTGGGCTACCATCATCACCAATCATGTGGTCTCTCAGCTCGTCAAGGTCACCCGGTCCCCAAAATTTTATATGACTTCTTATGTCTTGTGGGCACTAGCACAACAACACCACATCACCTAGGGATTACTTAGAAATGGAAAACTCAGAACTGGCAAAGGCTAGAATGCTCCATGGGATTGTTTCCCACATATCCAATGGGAGGCCAGTTTCCTCAGCTTCTGTCGAGTAAATGATGCCTTCATTTCCTACAACCTTCTTACACCCACTCAAGATGTTGGATACTAGCTCTCCAAGGAAGCAATGAATTTGGTCAGGACTTATGGCCATTACTACATTCAATACCAACAACACACTTACATTCTGGTGACCATCTTCTCCAGGAAACCTTACTTATTACCCAAACATTGTTGGGATAAGATAATTATTTTGGAGTATTGCAGACAAATCCTAGAGCTGCATGCCCTCTTCACAGTGAAGAAGGTTACTAACATCCCATTCCCAATCTCCTATGGGAACTATTCTTGCAGCCTTTTCGCGGCAAAGGAGGCCGACAGTGAAGTCAAAAGTTTTGGGCTGACAAAATTTTATTTAGAGCGGAAGAATTTTGATCCGTTGGGTAAGATAGTGATGACACTTCCCCGGCAGCCCCTCCACATGAGCTTCACTTAGAAGATTTATGGGAAGAAAAGGCTAGAATGCTCCATGGGATTATTTCCCACAAATCTAATGGGAGGCCAGTTTCCTCAGCTTCTGTCGAGTAAATGATGCCTTCATTTCCTACAACCTTCTTACACCCACTCAAGATGTTGGATACCAGCTCTCCAAGGAAGCAATGAATTTGGTCAGCACTTATGGCCATTACTACATTCAATACCAACAAAAAACTTACATTATGGTGACCAGCTTCTCTGGGAAACCTTACTTATTACCCAAACATTGTTGGGATAAGGTAATTATTTTGCAGTAATGCAGACAAATCCTAGAGTTGCATGCCCTCTTCACAGTGAAGAAGGTTACTAACATCCCATTCCCAATATCCTATGGGAACTATTCTTGCAGCCTTGTCGCGGTGAAGGAGGCCGACGGTAAAGTCAAAAGTTTTGGGCTGACAAAATTTTATTTGGAGCAGAAGAATTTTGATCCGCTGGGTAAGATAGTGACGACACTTCCCTGGCAGCCCCTCCACATGAGCTTCACTTAGAAGATTTATGGGAAAATTGCCAGGATGACTTTGAGGTCCAGAACCGACATTTTGTCTGGATGACACAAGGCATGAAGAAGCGCCTTAAGTTTCGAAAGTTCCCCAATGACTTTTCAGACATTGGGTCCACAAAGGACCCACAATACAAAGAGAAGGGGGTAGATAAAATGACCCTCCCTCCGGTGAACTGGGATGCATAAGAGGGCCCGATGATAGAGGACATAACCAACAATGTAATTTAATGCAACCATGCTTATTTTCAGAAGGTGTGTCCAAAAAGCACACAAAAAGTTGGTCCATTTCTACAGGGATCAACTTTCAAGGTTGAAACCTCCTCGCAAGGTGAGGATAGGGGAAAGAGGAAAATGGGGACCCCGTCCCAAGTCCCATCAAAAGTTCCCATAGTGGAACAAATGCAGGAAACACTGGCAGCATCCCAGCAAATGAAGGAGACATTCATCACCCGGTTGGCCACCCCAGGTATTATGGTCAGACTTGCCCACCCTTCTGGTTCTCCCTCACTTGCAGAATTAATGGTCCAAGTAATAGGGACTAGAGCAGAGGAAGAGCAGGTAGTCATATTAGATGTAGGGCCCCTATTGGTAACTAGGAGGAAGAAGAAAACAATACCTAATCCTCAGACAAGGGTGGAACTAGAACTTGGGATGCCTCACATCCCTGAATTACAGATTGTCTCCTCGGACTCTCTAGAGACAAACAATCAGCCAGAAGATACCCCAGAGACCTCCCCTCCGCACGATGACTTTGATGACATATTTGGGATAGAAAAACTTGTGAACTTACAAGGGGATATCAGGAAGGCGGTGGAAGAGATCGCCGCCTAGGAGAAAGTGACCATCCCCACAGAAGGGGAGATCTCAGAAAAAGAAACCACCACAAAGTGGGAAGTCCGGGTAGAAGGGGAAAAGGAACAATGACAGATAGACATCTCCAAGGAGCGGGAGATACATGTTACAAAGACCAACACCGCGAAGGAGAGGCAAGTGAAAAAGAGCAACCGATGTCTGCTGAGGGAACCGAACCTACGGAAACAACCGTAACCTTAGCCACCGTGCTCTAAAAGCCCCCTCCTACCCCAAATAAGGTAACATTCGATGAGTTGATCACCGCAACCCAAATTTTGAGCCTTGTCTAGACACCTCTACCACCTCCAGAAGACAAGCCAGCAGAGGAAAATATTCTAGCGGAAGATGCTGAAGAAGAACAAAAATAGCAGCAAGGCGAAGGGCAGAACCTTGGAAACACAGATGTTGAATCTGATGCTGCTAAGGATATGAACACCAAGGCAGAAGATACCGATGCCACTAAGGTATATGATACATGTGCTCTAAAGGATATAGGGAAAGATTCTGAAGAGACTAAAGACACCAGGGATGTACAACAGAACCCTAGAGGGGATTTGCAGGATCAGACTTTGGCAGCAAGGTCACGTCGGCCACCATAATTGGTTAATGGATTCTAAAAAGAGGAATGCCCCAATAGAAACAAAGGTCCATCTCTCTCTAGTTGAGATGATGGCACAGGCATAGGGGGCCCCAAAATAGAATAAGACCCGGACCCTCCATTCCACTCAGACTGATCTGGGCGGAGAAACAGTTGCAGTGATTGCAACACCTCCCCTAGAGATAGACGAGGCAACAGCCAGAGCTGAGGACTATATAATCATAGAAATATCTCTAGGAAAAAGAGACAAATAGGGTGAATTGGACCTATTAAAAGAATCAAGTCAGGTGATAGAGGCCCTCTATGACAAGCAAGCCTAGAAGCTCCAGGAAGAAAGGGAAAAGAACGCAAATCTTGTTGAGCTTTTGACAGAGCTTGCACAACCCATCACTTCCATTCCTTCGGAAGCCTCCACATCTGGAGCACTACTCCCATAGGGTGATATAGATGTGCTAAGAAGCATGAAAAAGAAGGCGCAGGTAGCTGATGACTGGGTGGCTGAATAGGTAGGAAACGTTTAGCGTTTCTTAGTGGCTACACTCTTGGACCTGTACGCAGCCAGCAACGTTCTACACCGTGCCAAAAGTACCTTTACCATATGGGAGGGAGAAACCAAATAGTACAAGGCCTGGATGGATGAGTTGGGAGAGCTCCTGAGTCTCAAAGAAGAGATTATTACCGAGGCTGGAATTTTGGGAGAGGAGTCCTTTGACTTTGTTCAGATCCAACACTCCAGACTTGATCTCACATTGGAGATAAGAAAGCAAATGGTAGGGGCCCTATGGGATAAAGTTATGGAGGTAGAGTATTCTTTAAATATGTACAAGGCATTCATTACAAGGGTTTCATAAGTTGATCCCTTTAGTACCAAAACATGTACTCCAGAGGAGTACGTCATGGGAAAATTTGACGAGCTGATGGAAGCTTGATATTAGTCCCTGGAGGGAATGGACGAAGCAAAGATGTCGCATATATCTCGCATGGCTCTCTGGGCCCATGATGCCACAAAGATGGTCACAGAATTCAAAGTGAATACTCTGGATCTGGGTGGATAGGTTGAGATGGCCAGGTACCGTCAGGCTAGTCTCAAGGATATCGATGAAGATAGCATTGCCCAACTCCTGGAAACATTCAAGAGTAGCAAGGAGCAATAACATTCTCTGGATTCTAGAGATTTTCACTAGTAGGGTGCATTCTTTCATATTCATTATTCTTTGAGCATAAGCTCTTGGATCTTGGAGTCCCGGATCCAACAATTTTGTATTCTTTTGGTGGTCCGTGTTCAGGTTTCCCAGAGCCGACTGGTCACTCTCCAGCACTTAATAATAGGGTCAGAAAGTAGGTGACCTCAGCAAGGCACGTCAGCTTGAAGGATGGTTCTGACAAGTGGTCTTCCTAAGGTGCCACTCCAGCATTAAACATCTGGCGCATCAAATACAACGATCCACTTTTGCATTAATGAGGCATGCAACCTTGAACCCCAAAGGATCAAATTTCTTCTATTCTTACCCTGGCTCTCTTCTCGAGGCCGATTCTTCCATTCTCTTTTCTTGTCTTCTTCTACCGATCTGTCATAACCTCTGCTCTTTTTGAGGTAGTTGTAACATGGTGTAGGTAGTACCGGCCATCGAAAATTATATTTTATTATTGATTGTAAAGTTAGATTAGGTTAACTTTAGGGAAAGTATGTGTATAAATAAGAGGTCCGACCTCATTCCATAGTAATATCATTTCAGCATTTCATTTCTTGTATTTTCAAAGTTCAATGCTCAGTAGTTCTTAGTAGTTCTTGGTAGATAGATGCTCTCGTTGAGTTGTTGATGTACACACCAGTGCTGCTGGAAAATAGTTAATGAAGAAGGAAGGATTCTTGCAATGATGTTGTTGGTGTCTCGATTTATGATTTAACACTCTTTTATGGTGTATGTTTATGATGTCCTTTTCTCTAATGTTTAAGTAGATTAACAACCTCTTTCCTTTGCTATTGAACATGTATGAATCGCTGGTTATGTACATGTTTAGTATTTAGTATATATCGTTAGAGCATGGTTGATGTTTTAAATGTATTTGCATAACTATAAGTAGAATGGATACACTCTAACCCTGGCATATCTTTTGAAATTTTTTTTATAATCCAAGTGCTTGCAGGAAACCCTGTCCTAACAAAATCCTCGAAGAAGATGAGCCAAGAAAAACCAGTTATCCCCCTGAACAAAATAGTCACACACCCAACTTAGCTCCCGCACTGTTGAGACCCAACTCTCAGGTGCTTGAAGGCCCTGAGAATCTATTCCCCAGACAAACTTTATAGCCAAAGTTGGCTGGTACCCCGGTACCTAGGGACAACTTACATCTGTTGGTGAATCGGTCACAAAGTCCCGTCAACAAAGATAAATTTGAATGTTCACAAGGAGGCCTTTGCTGGTACATTTCAACTTCAGGTTGCAAAACAAACTTTAGGACCTTTTTGTGTTTTCTCAATTTTCAATGTATGCAATTTCCTAATGATGCAAATCTAACCTTAAAATGTACAATGATTACTTATTTTAAACAACTTAAAACAATGAATGTTCACAAGGAGGCCTTTGCTGGTACATTTCAACTTCAGGTTGCAAAACAAACTTTAGGACTTTTTTGTGTTTTCTCAATTTTCAATGTATGCAATTTCCTAATGATGCAAATCTAACCTTAAAATATACAATGATTACTTATTTTAAACAACTTAAAACAATGATCAAAATATTTGAGTAACAAGAATTGTAAGAAAATTTCTGGAATGAAAATCTAATGAACGTAAACCCTCCTTGAATCACCCTTTGCGAATTAAATGATAAAAAGATGGAAACCCACGAAACATGAAGCATACTAGATCAAAATTCCATGTTCAGGAGATGCAATCTTTTGAAGAAACTTTTACCCAGATGCAAGATTTTCCAAAATTTATTAGATCGTGAAGCCACAAGATGCACGCACACACAAGACATATTTATCTTTAAATTTGTAGAACAAATCTTTCCAATCATTCGTCACAGCAAGATGAATTAACATTAATAAACTCCAATTTAATTAATCATAGATTCATACACAATAAACACAATTGGCTCTCTAAAATGGATGAACAAGCATGCACACATTCATCAATTTCACATAGATAGTAGAAGAATCCCACCATGAATGAAGCACCAACAACATATATCTTTATTGCATCAAAAATCTGACCTTAATTATATTGTTCTGATGAAATATATAATGCTTTAATTACAAAACTTAGAACCCCAAAACTAGGGTTCTATCCACACTAAAATAACAAAATAAAGCTAAGTCTAGAGATTAATTAAGAAAATCTACTCCTAAGATGGTATTTAACAAGCCTGTATGGATTTTTAATCCATTTACATTCCATTCATGCATGAAAATAGAACCAAAACTACACAAGAAACAAGAAATCAGAACTGAGGCTCCACCATTTTGAACTGAAGTGTTATTCTAGAATTGGATTTCTACTTTGGAATCTTCATCCTGGCTTCTCTGTGTGAGTACAACTGATTGATATCCTTTAGTCAAACCAAAACAAACCCAAACTTGCATGCAATCTGATCTGAAATAAATTCTTCCTGCAAATTACTTTCACGTCATAAGGGCCCAAAAAAATTCGAATCCTAAACCTTACTCTGAAAGTTGGAGAGCTAAAAATTGGCTAAGTGTTGATCCTCAGGACCCCCAAATTTTTGGACTTTCAGAGTCCGAAAGGCCGAAAAAACTTGATCTAGCCAAATGGCTAAGTGTCAAAAATCTCCCTTTGCAAAAATTTGTCTAACTCCCAAAACTGAACACTTAGTCATTCTGGGAGGATATTTGGATGGGCCTTTCAAAGTCTCTACACTATCTCCTGCACCTGTGTGTGTGATTTTTTACACCTTCATGAGATTAGTTTATTTCCTAACAATTCTATGGAAAAATATCAATAATTAAGCTAATAATTGAAAATAAATCATTAAGCATCCCATGGATCTCTAACAAAGCATGCTAATAGAGATCTCTCAACTTAAATCTCTACTAGTGACAGTTCTAGAATGAGGAAATTGATAATGATATGCCTATCTAGTTCATAATTATCTCAAATTATCTCAATAATTCACTCAAATGCTCTCAAAAAATGCTTGAAAATGCTCTCAAATTACTTTGATCTCTCTAAAAATGACTATAATGTGGATGCTTTGCATTCGAATGTCTAGGATTCACTTATGCTTGCAAATTGCTCTCTATTTATAGGATTTTACCAAGTGTATGGGGTGGAGTCAATTGATCATGTTTTAGCCTTGGTTGAGCGAGAGGCTTTCAAATGGTTTCAAATGGGGGGATAATTTAAATGATTGTCTCAAAGGTTGGGACAAGATGACAAGAATGAGTGGTTGAGATGCAAAAGGGTCAAATGAGTGGTAGAGATGCAAAATTTGGAGTGATCCATGTGCTTTGCCTTCTCAATTCTCATTGACTCTTTTAATACTTGTTGAAAGATAATACGATTTAATTAATTCAATCAATTAATTAATTTATCTATGTAGGGGAATAGGTTAAATTTGATTTTTCATTTAAACTATACAATTAATTGATTAAAATCAATTATATAGTTTGATTGATCCCTTTAGGATTATATTTAGTTAATTAATGTCATTGTTAATTGATCCTTTAATTTTATTTTATTTGTCCCAATTTGATTTAATAAATGTCCATTTGATGTGATTAATTCCATTTGATTGATTTAGAGCAATTTGATGAAGTTTAGAGCAAATTTGAGTTGAAATAGAACACCTGACCAATTTTAGGTTGTTGGAATAATGGAATGGTGTGTACTGAGAGGGTAGGGGTGAATCAGTACCCTTAAAATTTTATCAAATAACCCTTGGTATTCTTTCCTTGCATTACCAACCATATTGCTTTTCTACCTTATGCATGTAATATCAAATCATAAACTTAATTACATGTAAACATTCATAGAAACATTCATGAAAAGTAGTTACACATGACACACAAATTGGTAATGCAGAAAACCTCTGTTAAAAGGTAAAAACTATGGTGGGGATGAAACCCACAAAGCTTCACCATTTGTAGAATGGAAGGTGTCAGTTAAGGCTACAAGTGTGATCACTTCTGATGATCTTACCCTGTTACGAGTAACGTTTTAGACTGGTTAGGTCTACTCGGTTAAGAGATTTAGCAACACTATTAAGTATGCACTCGATTAAGAGATTTACAATAAGACTGGTAAGTCAACCTTCTTATAGGATTTCTTCTATTTGCTACAATTATCAGAGAGTATTCAAGAATACTTGTTGACCTGATAGTATGAAATCTTGAATTACTGAGTACAGATCCTTTAAATTCACAATGTATATGTATCACCTATAGTGATTGATTAATACCTCTATTCTGCTCGGTAGCCTTGAATCTTGTTCTTCATAACTAAATTCTATATTTTGTGTCCTTCTGCATGAAACTCTCTATCTGATCTATAGATGTCTGTTGCGGCTACTATCATCATGTTTTGATTGATTATGACATATATTTATACAATGTATTGACCTAATTAGGTTTCACACTTTACAATAAAAAAATATATGATCAAAGGTTTACAACTTGACATTGATCTCCTAGTTTTCATATTTAAGATCAGTTAGACTGATTAAAACAATTACATATTCTTTACTTGTTCCTTGAGAAATTGTTTTACAGCTAAGCATAAAGCTAATTGTAAAACTAAAGTGTTTTATCTGACATGTATCTCAGATCCACATTTCTCGGAAATAAAACTGTCTCTCGATAGACTGGTGTTTGGGTTGCTCTGTAGTCTTTGCTCAGTGATGTCTCTGAACTGTTTGTCGGTTTACTTTGTAAACTGTGTTCTCAGTTTACACTGTAAACTATCTGTCGGTGATAGTGCATATCGATGTTCATTGATTTTGGTGTTTACTTGCACTAACATTTTCGGTGACCATTGCACTTGTCTATTTTCAGTGTCCTTTGTGCTTGACTAAATGTTGTCACTCGGTGATCATGTTACAGATAGTCCAAAAACTATTTCCATGTATACTAATAACAAATATGATCCTTTAGGATTATCAATCTCCCCCTTTGGCATTAGTATCAACACATGATATGTGCAAACTGAAATGTTCAGTATCTACACCAAGTGTTTCCTTATCAATGACTCCCCCTATGTGCATGCCTTGGTATGTACATGTTTCTCCTTTGTGTATTTCCCTCTTTGGCCTTTGATATGTGACATGTTTTCATATTTTGTATATTTTCCCCCTTTGACATGTATACATATTGTAACCACCTGAATTTGGTCTGTCGCAACTATGGACCCTATTTTGCCCTAAGTGTGATCATACCCT
>MU228047.1:882599-906556 GCA_018584345.1 Thuja plicata | reverse complement strand
TTATTGGGCCTCCTAATTCATAAATGAACCTTGTCCCCCTCTCTCTCTCCCATTCTTCTATAAATAGAAGCCTATTTTGAGAGCAAATAAGCCTTCATTAGAGATCAAATTTGCATTGTTATGCTGCTAGATTACATGCTATTTCATCACATAACTAGTTGTTAGTGCTATTTCATCTTTTATAGTTTAAATGCATGCTCATCTCATCATTTAGCTTGTTTCCAATCAAATCCTTCATGCTAGGTTGTATTGGTCACTGATTCACCAACATATTCTGAGGGCTGATATGTTGTTGGTCACACTCCTCCTAGGTTAGAAGGCAATAGATCGATTTTAGCGGGTTTACTATGTTTTTCATGTTTTTCACTAACCCCATGTTGCTAATATAATGATCTATTGATTGTTTGTGTATGTTCCGACAGGTACCCATTTACACACGAACACATATAATATCTCCCTTATACATATGGTATCCCCCTTTCACATATAATTTCCCCTTATTTTTGAAGTTAAGGACAAAGGTGTAATACTTACAGCTTGTCAAGTACGCGGGCATGATATTTTTGAATGCTTACCATTATCTTCTCCCATTGCTCTTAGAGGTGCTCAAGGGTCATTTACTCCAAAGTGAGTCTGGCGTGCATGTCATATATACTTTCTGTAATAGACATTTCTGGGGTGGCAATCAATGCTTTTGCCAAAGTCATACGTTTTAACAACAGTGTGAGATTCAAGAGTAACATAGCCTATAGCTCAGTTACCTCATCTCTGATTCTAATTTCAGTCTTTTGAAGTTCTAGTCTCAACCATTTTGCTTCTACAATCTTCTCATAATGCAATTGGAATGCATTTTCTTTGGTTGTGAGACCTTGTGCACTAGCCTTAAGATCTTCATCTATCTTTGCTATCTTCTCACTATGCTCGGTAGTGAAATGCTCTATTGTGCACAACTTTTGAACTAGTTTAACTACTTCGGATAAGATTGGTTCCATTGTAGTTACTAATTCAGAAAGTTTTACCTTATTTCTGCCACTTCTTGGTTGATCTTCTCAGTTATCTTGTATTGACACTTTTGCTCAGCATGTTCCTCAATGACCTTGTCTACATCTACATTTTGTGATGTAATGGTGTCGGTCAGAACTGCTAATTGATAAAGTATTAGAGCATTTTGATCAATGTCAGTGTTAGGAACAATCTGCAATAGTATTTCCTTTGTGCTCTACAGGAATTGTGAGTTCTTATGCTCCTTTTTGAGCTTATCTTCAATTTCCTTTCTTTTACAGAGTTGTCCATACTTGGTAAGTGACTCTGGATCTAATGTTCTAGGATCATAGTCTGGTATATCAATAATTCCATCTAATTTTACTGGTGCTTTGCTCTTCTTCTTCTTCTTCTTCTTCTTCTTTGTAAGAGCAGTGGAAGCAAGGGAATGAAGAACTATAGCAAGTTCTTTCTTAGTTTATTTTGCTTTTGGTGATTGGGTGCGAGGTGTGCTACCTTTTGTATGTTGCTCGATATTGACCTATTGGTCAGTAGTAGACTTCTCTACATCAACCTTTTCTTTATATCCAGCCTTTTCTTCCTTGATTTTCTTGTCGGTGGCATCACTCTATTTTTCCTCTCCACTCATTTCTTTCTACTCTTCATTTGTATCTTGTTGCTTCCCTTGTTCATCACCTGTGTCTATTGGATTGTTTGCATTAGGTTCAGGTGTCTTCTCCTTTACTTATATGATGATATTGATAGCTTGTATCAATAATGATATGTCACTTGGTATATTTACCTATGCAACATTCGTTGTATCCATTTCCTTTACTTTCTTGATGGCATCAGTTACATTTTCATCCTTTTTGGGGTCATCATCATAATCAATAAGAGTTATATGTTTGATTGTGATCTTTGTTGAATCCCTTAATGATTGTAATATTTGTAGTACATCATCTATTGCCTTACTTTCTTGTATTGTCAACTCAACTGGATTGATGTCCTCGGTATCATTTATGAAAATGTGTTATGGGCTCGGTGTAGCCTCTTTCTCTTCACAGTGTGGTTTCTCGGTAAGAGCCAGTACCTGCTTGGGGGCATTGAATATTTCATTCCAAGTCTCATTTCTCTTTGTATCAAGCTCTACTATTCTGCCCTCTAGTACTTTGTAATCTCTCATCTTTGCAGAGAATTTCTTTGCATGCTTCTTCATCATTTCATCAATTTATTCAACTTTTGACACGGGTGGCATGATTGTAACTAGGGATATTTCCCTTATCTATTTCTCGGTGTGCAAGGCATATGTCCATCTTGCTGATATCCTATCACTAATCTCTTTTGGCATTTGCTTATTGAACTGTACTGGTACATACTTGTATGCAATCATTGCCTTAATTATGGCTTCTTCAATTTTAGTCTGATCTCTGGGAGATAAGGTTAGTCATTGTCTTATCTTTCGGTGTGATATGCTCCTAGTGTCGATGATTGATTGTGTAACTTCATCAACTGTGTGAGGAACCTTGAGATTTTTAGTTTGAACTCCTTTTTCTTTCTCATCTTGCTCAGTATCTTCCTTATCCCCTTTACCTCTGATGTATCTTCTTCTTTTCCTCGGTGTTGTTTTCCCAGTTTGAGGCTTTCTCTTATAAGTCCCTACTATTCCTTTATTCACTAGTGGTGAGTCTGCATCTTTAGTAGTTTTACTTCTGGTCCTTGATGCAGCTGTCACATTTGCTACCTTTGGCTTAAGCATAATTTGTTGAGTGTTGGACAACTAGTGGACAAGGGTTATCAATTGAAATTCATTGATGGGAAATATTCTATCAGAAGTAAGGCAGGAAACTTGATCACATCTGGTACTAAATCTAGAGGTAATGTATTTGAATTGAATACAGATGAGGCTTCTTGTTTTTGCGAAGGTTGATGACAGTTTGTTATGGCATAGAAGATTTTTTCATGTTAACTTTGATAATATTGTGAAGGCAAGTATGACTAGTGTAGTAAAAGATCTACCTAAGATTGAGAAACCATCTAACAATATGTGTAGAGTGTGTGTTATGAGTAAGCAGACTAGAATAAGTTTTAAAATCAAATCCTACTCTGCAAAAGGGAAGTGATGAACCATAACTGATTGAATGTTTGAAGATGTTAAGATAATCACCGAAATGCAAAAAGATAATGCAAGACATTAAATTAGTTAATGGATTATATTGTCATTGATGTCAACTTGATGTAATCTGATTGGTTATATACAAAGTGTCAAAGACTTCAGAGAATCAGAAAGATAAAGGTTATGCTTTCAGTAATGCATAAAAGATCAGAATTTACAAGGTGACAACAAACATCGATGGGTAGTGCACCCCAATGGATAGAGAACCCCAAGAGGAAAACCACAGTGATGCCTGAACAAGAAACCCAACAAGCATTACTGACGAGTAGAATCACAAGCATTACTGACGAGAAGAACTTCACAGTGATGCCCGACAGACAGACAACCCTGACGGAGATGCCCGAGGGGAACTGAAGTGTTGACCAAAGCTAACAAAGAGTTAAAACACCAAAAAGAACTGAAGTTCGAAAATGAAAAAATACTTAGCTGGCAAGAGCTAGAGATAGAGTTAACTGGTTGTTAACATTTTTTTAATCGACAGGTTTGAAGCCAAATATAAGAGAGAGTTTTAAAGATATTTTACTACAGTTGGCAATAAGATATCTATGAAATAAAACAAGAGTAAAAGCTTTAAAGAAATATTGGCTAGAATTGTGGATCACGCCAAGAACAAGAAAGTCAAGAACTTGGAAACGGTGATATCATGTCTATAAAGAGAAAATACAATTCATTATGAATTAAGGGAGTGAATAGAGAAGAGGATGATGAAGAGAAACTGATGAAGAACAACTTCATATAGTCTTGATCAATCAAGATAAAGAATAGAGCTATATTTCTACTGACACTGAGCATCAGAGAAGCACGACATCACCAAGCAGAAAGAAGTGGAGCAAAGGCATTGAAAAGATACATTGATCAAAAAGGTATTATGAGATTAAAATAGAATTGAAAATATGCAAGTATATAGTTGTATATGTGAACAAATCATTTACTATTTTAATTTAGCCATTGGATCATAAAGTCTCTTAATTGAGCGGGACTTAAAAATCCTTTCTATATTGAGATACATCCCAAGGAGTATCAAAAATTTTGATTATGAAGATAGCGTGAGATGCCAGATACCAATTGACAAACTACACTGGGTTTGGTCATAGAAGGTAGCATAGAAATGCCAGATATCAAGTGACAAACTATTATATTTAAATACTCTAACAAGGTCACACCTAATAGTGTATTAGTAACCTTTACCAGGGTTGGCTCTTCACTAAGCTCACTTTAGAAGAGTGAAAATTTTGGGTTACCAGTCCCAAGTGGCTTTTCCCTTAATAGGGTTTCCACGTTAAAAATCCATGTATCAATGTGTTTATGAGTCATTACTTTAGTGTTTTTCATTACACATAACTAAATCTGGATTGATCGGTATACACTAAGCAATTTACTGTATTTTGGTAAATGAAAGAACGCTAATCGGTAAACAATAAGAATAAGATTTAACAATGAACTCCAAGCAGTATTTATTTGTTTAGATTGTTTGAAGGCATTCATCTTGTAGGACTAAAGATAACTAGAGGCTTAATATTGTGGTACTAAGTTTTTGGGTTGATTTATTGAATATTTTTTATGCCACTGATTCACCCCTCCCCCCTTCTCAGTTATTCTAACATGAAGTTGGATATAGCACATACAAATCTGTGTGGTCCTACAAGAACAAGATCTTACTATGGTGAGAGGTATTTTATACTTTTTTTTGATGAATTTTCTAGGATGATGTGGGCTACATACTTAAGAGAGAAATATGAGGCATTTGATAAATTCAAGATATTCAAAGCAAAAGTTGAGAATGAATCAGGCTTGAAGATAAAATGTTTGAGATCAGATATAGGTGGTGAGTTTACTTTAGACTTATTTAATACCTACTACAAAGAGCATGGAATATATAGACATACATCTACTTTTAGATCACCACAATAGAATGGGATAGCATAGCGAAGGAACATAACAATATTAGATGCTGCCAGAACTATGCTGCTAGAAGGAAATGTATCACATGTTCATTGGAGAGAAATTGTTGGTTTTGTTGTGTACACCTTGAACATAATTTAGATCAGAGAAGGTACAAGTAAGACTCCTTATGAATTATGGTTTAATCAGACTCCTTATGTAAAATATTTTATAATATGTGGAAGTAAATGCTATATCAAAAGAGATGATGTCATAGGGAAGTTTGATGCTAGAAGTGATGAAGGTATCTTCCTTGGTTATTCTGCTAAGAGAAAAGCCTATAAATGTTTCAATCTGAGATTGATGAAGTTGATTGAAAGTGCTAATGTGGGGATAGATGAAAGGTTTCAGATTCAAGAGAGAATGTAGGATTGTGGTCAGATTGCAGAGATTAAGGAGGTCACTACAAATCTTGAAGAACCTTTGGAGATTGATAATGAGATCAAAGATGAATCAAATGAGCTTACAGAAACTCTTAAGACTCTGAGGTATGCTAAGAAGAACCACTCTGAAGATAAAATAGAGGAATGATGACTAGATCAAAAGTAAGAGATGAAATTTGTTTGATTTCTCAAGTTGAACCGAAAACTACTGATGAAGCATGTAGAGATGAATCTTGGACTAAATCTATGCAGGAATAGTTAGAACAAATAAAGAAAAACAACACTTGGGAATTGGTTCCAAGGCCTAAAAATAAGAATGTGATAGGAACTAAATGGGGTTTTAGAAACAAAACGAATGAGGAAGGAACAATGGTAAGAAATAAGGCTAGAATGGTTTGTAAAGGCTACTCACAACAAGAGGGCATAGACTTTAAAGAGACATTTTCTCATGTTTCTAGGCTGGAAGCTACAAGACTATTTCTTGCTTATGTTGCACATAAAGACTTTAAGGTATATCAGATGGATGTGAAATCTGCATTTTTTGAATGGATATTTGGAGAAAGAGGTATACATAGAGAAATCTGATGTATTTCCTTTGACAGAAGATGAAGACATGGTCTATAAATTGAAGAAAGCATCGTATGGATTGAAACAAGCACCGAGAGCATGGTATGCAAGACTAGACAGGTATTTAATTTGTCTTGGTTTCAGATAGGTAATGCAGATAGTAATTTATACTTAAGAACTGGTGAAGATGGAATTCTAATCATAGAAGTTTTTGTTGATGTTATGATTTTTGGAGGTAATGATGAAATTAATAAAAAATTCTCTAAATATATGGTAAATGAATTTGAAATGTCAATGATTGGTGAGATGAAACTTTTTCTTGGTTTACAAATTAATCAGAACAAGAATGGTATTTTTATATCTCAGACCAAGTATCTTAAGGAGATGTTGAAGAAATTTGAAATGGAAGACTGTAAACTTGTTGGGACACCTATGGTCACTGGTTATAAACTTACTCATAATGATGAAACTCAGAGTGTTTTTCAGACAAAGTATAGATCAATGATTGGAGGTCTACAATATCTAACTCACACCATACCAGATATTTCCAATTCAATTGGAATTGTGGAAAGATAACAAGCAGGTCCTAAAGAGACACGCCTTTCTACTTTGAAAAGAATTTTCAGATACCTGAAAGGAACAATAGGTATAGATTATAGTATGAAAATCAAATGACTTTATTTTACATGCTTATACTAATGTTGATTGGGTAGGTAGTGTGGATGATAGAAAGAGTACAAGTGGAGGAACATTTTTCTTTGGAAAAAGGCTAGTTTCTTGGCTAAGTAAGAAGTATGATTGCATAGCTCAGTCTACTACTGAATCTGAGTATGTTTTTGCTGCTATAAATTGTACACAAGTTGTTTGGATGAAACAAATGTTGAAGGACATACGAATAATTTATGAAGAGCTAGTGGTTATCCATTGTGATAATACTAGCACAGTGAATATGTTAAAGAATCCTGTAATGCATTCAAAAAATAAACATATTTCTATTAAGTATCATTTCTTGAGAGACAAGGTAGCAGAGAAGGAGATCAGATTGGAGTATGTTAGCACAAAGGAACGAATAGCAAATATATTTACAAAACCTTTACCAAAAGATGCTTTTAAGTATCTCAAAAACATGCTTGGGGTGAGAGATGCTCCCTATGGTAATTAATTGATGCAAGAATGCATTAGTCCACTGGATTTTCAGAGCTATATCATTTTTTGGACTTGATGTATGGATCTACTCCTCATGGGGAGTGATTGCAGGAACACTACAAAACATAATTGAGTAATTTTTGCACCTGGTTGTTAGACATGAAGATTTGAAAAAACTACACCTTCCAAAAGTTTGATGAAGATTTATGGCACCCTTTTCCTTTTTTATCAAAGGGGGAGAGATTCTATGTGAAAATCCCTACTGTTTTAGGGAGAATTGTCTTGAGGATATTGAGAAGATTGTATTGAGAGTTAGCACTTTTTGGGTTGATGGATTTTTCCATATGTTTCCATCAATGCCAAAGGGGGATATTGTTGGATGATGTTGTAATTGGCTACTACTAATGTTGTTGGCATTCATGTTTTTTCATTGATGTCAACATATGTTTCTATGAAGGAAGTACAGACTGGTTATGATGACTGATAAAAGTGTACAGATACTGTACGGATGAATCAGAACAGGCAAAGATGGGGATATGTAGAAGGATGTATGATGATCTTATTTCTAAGTTTGATTGGCTTGATATTGTATATTGGATGAGTTACAAATGTTTTGGTGATGACTGGTTTATGGACTACGCCAATGATGATTGACAAAGCGAGTCTCTGTGTTTTGAGTATATCTTATAAGCGATGATGATTCAGGTTATGCGAGATTAAGGGATGACAAAAGACATGTTCATGAATGTTTTTATTGGGTCACAAGTCATATTATTATTGATGACATCAGTTGTGGCATGTATTCTAGAGGAGACATATTTTGTGGCCGACTTCAGAGATGTAGCGTGTATTATAGATTGAGAGCGTGGATTATAGATCTTGGATTATATTTGATGTATTGTAATTGATGTATACTTGTTATAGGTACCATGTGTATCTTAGCAAGGGGTTAAATATTTATTTGTATAATAGGAAAACTTAATTGGCTGACCTAATCAATTATTGTAATAGGGTATATATGAGAGATCTTTTCTTTTGAAAATATGTGTGTGTGTGTGTGCGTGTGAAGAGAAGGTGATTGATAGAGACAGAGAAGTGTGGAAGTTGTGAATCTTGATTAACTACTGGTTGTAGAGTAGAGAATATGTTCATTGTACTTCATTGGAACTGACCAAGCAAAGACAGTTGCTATCAGACAGTTCACTGGATTGTATATTTCCTATATACACTTGTTTGGATTGTAAATCCTTGAGGGTGGCTTTAACCTTATTTAGGTAGTGTGCCTGGGCAGTGAGCCCATTGTTACTCTTGACTCCTAACAGGGTATGTCCTTTAACAGGGACTGTGTACTATAATGTTGTAATAAGCTCCTAAGATGGCTAAATATTTTAACATGGATATTATACTCTTAATGCATTATTTGTGGGTGCTAATTCCCACTGGCGTTTTACCTTTAACAAGGTTTCCTTGACAATAAAGGATTGTGTTATTGTGTTGGCATTTACTATGTTATCATTTGATGTGAAGTATTGGTTTATAAAGTTTAATGTTTAATAATCTATCTCACAACTGATTCACCCCCCCCCCCCCTCTAGGTTGTGTTGGNTTCCCCCCCCCCCCCCCTCTAGGTTGTGTTGGTGGACTATTATTCCTAACACTCCAAAATTAAAGTCCCTCTGCACGACCCTTTTGTCAAAGAGAACCTTAACTTTCTTTTGATGTTATGCAATGTGGTCCACCAACTATGTGTGTTTCTCCTTTAGTGTAGAAATGAATATGATCCTCTTATCTAAGGTTCTTTCAAAGGTTTCACCTTTAATTGACTTGGCCAACTTTAGAGTAGGTAACTCCAAAGTAATTGGTATCTTAGCATTTAATCTAGACAACAATTGGTGTGGTTACATACCAATTTCTCACTTGGGTGTAATGTGGTCTACCCATAGTGCATTGTACAATACCTTGTGACGTGACCTCTAATTTTCATCCACAAAATTCCTAATGATAGTGACCAAGTTGTTGATGTTCGATTTAGCTTGACCATTACCCTAAGGGTAATAGTCAGATGAATAGGAAAGGGTATACCATAATCACAACAAAAATCATATGAGGAGAACACAACTACATTATCTACCACAATCTTGTGAGGGACACCAAATATTGAAATGATGTTTTCCTTTACGAAGCTACATACTACTCTTTTCACCAACCATTTTCACCTATCAAGAAACCAGGAAGTATACTCAAAATGAAAGAAAGACCATAAACTAAGCTAAGAGCCTTCATCTTTGATAACCTATGTGCGTGCATGTGTATTCATTCATGCTCGAAAATACCATCAAAAACCTCTTGAGATCTATTATATTTAGTTACATAAAATTTCCATACTTCAAAAGCATCCTGGATAGAGCCTCATTTCCAGTCAGGTGTCTATAGCCTCGATGAGGTTATTATTGTAATTCTCGCCAAGATTACCCTACTTTTGGTATTTTTATTTTATTTTATTTTTAAAAAAAATCATTACTTGTAGGGATGTCAGCGTACCCAACCCAAATTTTTATTTTCTTTTATCTTTTCCTTTTGATATTGTTTATTCTCTTTTCTCATTTTTTCACATCTTCTATTTGGACGGGCTGAGAATTACAGTGGAGTTGAAGCAAGAGTTAATATTTTTAACTAGATGCATCTTTTCCTAAGAAATTATTTTGACCCAGAGAAATTAGTTAAGTGTTTAAGATATAGTAATCAAAATAATCGAGCATTCAAAGCACAACAAATGACTCCATTCCAAATTTAGGACAAATCCCAATCAAATGATAAGGCTATTAGAAATGATCTCCAATTCAGAAGAACCTTACAGAGAGATATCTAAGAAATAAAATGAACAAATCTACTAGAATAACACCAAAGTGTGTTGTATAATACATCCCCTTTTTAATAAGTGGGATCCCACAGAACTAAAATAACCAAAGTAGAAATGCCTAAACTAAAGCAAACTAAATAACTAGTCACTAAACTTCTTGGGTCAAATGACTCAAGGTGGATCTACTAACTAATGCTCTAAAGTAAACTAAACTAAAAAATTTGAAGAAAAGAAATAAAATAAACCAAAAGAAAACTAAGACTAACAACTAAGCCTTATAGAGAATCTCAAGTCAACCGACTAAAGGAAAACTAATCACTACACACTACAAAACAACTAAGCTAAAACAAACAAACAAACTGAAAGAAATCTTATCTTAACTTCTTGAACTGAATGGTTCAAGGAAAACCTACTCTAACTATGTACAAGGAACTTTAAAAAATGACACTTAAAATACCTACATATATACATGATTTAATATGATTTCTCAAAATGTTCAGTAATAACAAGGCTTGGTTGATGATTCTTAGTTCTGCAAACTTATCCTTATATGCTAAGAAAAATTTGTCAACTCAAATTCAAATTCAGGAAATATATTGTGTAAAATCAATAGTTGAGGTGATTCATTTGGACCATGATCAATCCATACACAAGTTGTATTTCCTAAATCACCATAATCAAATTGATAACTTTCAAAATTAAGAGTAGGCAAAGAAATAACCTAGTGTGCTTTTGTCTTAAATGGAACTTTTTGTTGATCATACACATCTTCATGGGCTTGAAGTTGACAATGTATCATCCCATTAACATTAGCATCATACTCATGAATGATCAAGGGAAGATCGTTTGGAAACTCAAGTCCATGGAATATCCTCTCCATTTGTTTAACCTTATGTAGCACAAACCATGCATCCTTGTGCGACTCTGTAAGCATATCTTCAAAGATCAAGAATTGCTTAATGATATAATCTTCAAATATTTCTCCAAGTTTTTCCTCGAATAAAATATCAAATTGTAGCATCCCTTGTATTGCACTTCATTCTCTTCTTCCACAGTGAAAACTTGCTTATCACTTAGCATATCTTGTGTATTCTCACCTAGGGTGTTTGAAGCTCCTCCCTCTAGAATGGGATTACTCATTGATACTCCTGTTAGAACATCTTTCATTTATTCATTTAGACTTTCCTATTTTTGTGTGTATGAACATTAATCAAGGATGGTGCCTTCAAAAACCATAGATATATTGATAGGTGGATCTTCAAATATCTTCATGAGTTGTTCATTGACTAGCATCTCAAGTGGATATGCATTGGGAGGTCAAAGTTGATGATGAATCATGCCTCTTGTAGAAACTTGTTTATCTTGAGACACATTTGGAAATGACTCTTGTTGTACTTATTTCATGAGATACTTCATCTCTTCTTGGAAAAACATGGTGGTGGTGATGTCTTTCAATGCCTCCTAAAATTATTCTTCATACTTAGGTTGACTTATGATAACTTATAATTCCTTATTTAACATGTCTACTTGACCGTATTCCTCTCTGGGAATGCTTGGAACTTCTCACAATTCATTCTCAAGAATATCCTTTTGTGGCATGAATGGAAATTTACCAAGGATTTCATTCTCTTGAGACACATTGGTATCACCTCCTTGTTGTGTTGAATTGTTTACTTCAAATCTTTGATGATCTCCCTTTGGGACAATGACTTGTTGTTCTTCATTATTAAGCATTTCCAAAGATTCATCTCCACTCATTACGGTTTATCTTCCTTGAATATCCTTTATTTATTCCTTGATTTTCCTTCCAACACATTCCTCTTATGATGTGATGCATGACAAGATGCAATCCTCTTGAAACTTTGGTTAGTAGATTCAATCTTGTTAACTTCTTGTGCATGGTTCCCCTCACAATCAGATGACTTTGACATCAAACTCATTTGTTCAGGGCATACACTCCAATTTTTGTCTTTACTATAGCCCAAAAATCCCAACTAGCACTTCACTTGCTTGATGACATCATGACATGTTGGACAAGCAAATTCTGAATGGGCTGCATTATGAACCCTACACCAAGAAGGCCATAACATGTCCTCTAGGCATGATCCACTTCCATATATGATCCCATTCTCAATTGATTTCTTGAATCTTGAAAATGCTTCCATTCTAATGTTTGGAATATTAAAATCATTGGGTTGAGGTTCTATGAGAAAAACTAGATTTAGAACATCCCACAAAAAGATTTTTCCTTGAAAATGTACATTCTATTCTTGACCAAAATGTTAAATAATTTAGCTCATTGTCCTTAGTTTTCTTATGGATTGTATACTTGTTTGTAGCTGCAAATTTGGGTACATGTGTATTCAAATCCCACTTTAGCTGAAGAATATAATCATCTTGAATGCCTGATTGATGTAATGGTTGCCCCTCCATCAGGAAACCTTTTCTTTTTTGAATTTTCTGACTTTCCAATTTTTTTTTGGATTTTCAAGTTATTCACTTTTTTTTTAAAAATTTTTCAAGCCTTTTCACACTTATTTGTTTTTCAAATTTTAAGAGATATATCACATCTCAAATGTAATCTTGAAAGCTCATACCTATTGATATCTCCATGAATAAATTCATTCATTCCCTCCTTCTAGCGCCAATTTTGTTGATGCGAGTTTTGTGACCACTTCAACATGCAGGATAAAAACTTAGTATTCCAGGATGAAACACAAAATTTTGAATCCTCTCTTGAATAATGAAGCTTAGATGCTAAATAATGTATATGATTGTGTGATCAATTAAGACAACCCCAAGGTTCTAATCGTGGGCTTAAATCAATTGTAATGATGTGATATGTTGGGTATCGCAAAGGGACTTACACATTCATTCAATAGATAATATATCAACTTTGCAAATGATTTCACATTTATGGTTCTTCAATTACTTCCAATCAAATAAATTACAAATAGACATGGGTTTAGGAAGCTAGGATAACTCTACAATGCAAGACAATATTGATGGTGAGGTGAGACTCTAATCAGTCCTTGCTTCACCAAATTTACTATGTTAAGGAGGGTACGATATTTTAAGGATGCGTGGATGACTTTCACTTTGTCAAAACACATTTGAATACCTGATGATGACACAATCCAAATGAACATTTATAATTTAAGTTAAAGTCTCGCAATTAGTTTAGACCAACCTTACACTGTTACTTGCAATAAATAAGCGCCAAAAGGTGTAAACATAGTTTTATCATAATTCACCAATCAAAAAAATCTTCCATTCATATACTCAAATTATTCTATTTAACATAAGTGAAATCCCACTGTAAGTGAGGAAATGTAGAAACCATGCAATACTCCAAAACTTCACAAGAATTTACCGTGACAAAAATAAAGAAGGAATAATTTTGGTAGCATTATGAAAACAATATCTATAAGTCTCCCCTTTACAAATGAGAAGACCTTGCCTTTTATATTTTTTCAATTATAATGAAGGGCCAAGATCAATTCAAGATAAAGGGCCTAGATTAAACCACCACAACCCTAGTGTAACTACCAACTACAAGCATTAAATGCTTATCCAATTACAATGAAGCACCACCTTGTGGGCTAATAAGAAAATTACATAGCTTTTATAGACCAATGAGAAAATTGGTTAGGTAGGAACACTGAGTGGATGCCACATGTACACGTGGAATGATCTGATTGGATGACTTTGGACACATGCAACTAGAGTCTTATGATTGGTTGGAAATTAATAGGCACCACCTCAACATGCTTATCTTGTAAACTTAATCAATTACTTAGAGATGAATAAATATCTCTTGACACTCAACATTATTAAGTGTTAGATTGACTGTGATGGATCATACTCCCAAATTGCTTCATCTTTAAGTAATCATCCACCCTTTTAAGTTCTTCAGTTTGAAACCTTCTCATTGTCATGACTTTAAACTTGCTTGAACTTGAAATCATGATGTCATCTTGATATCCCAACCTTGATCTTGCACTAGTAGACGTGATGTAGGTACTTCAAAACACTAGTTCTTTTAATTGAACTTGGATTTCTCAAGGAAATTCAATTTTGTGATGATTTTTATGCATTTGTATATTTGATCATAATATTGTACAACTCATCCTTTGATTTACTTCTCGATGAATGACTATAACTTGGATTTGTATCTTGACTTGCATCTCTTTGATCTTGAATTTATTGCTTCAAGCTTGTCCATCTTCCACTTGAACTTGCCATCATATTTCATGTTGGTGTTGAATCTATCTTACCTTGCAAAATAAAAGAAAACTTATGTTAAGCCTATGAAGTGAAATTGCAAGAGAATTTTATGACATAATTCCTTTAAGAGCAAGATTTCAATTTCTGACTTTTCATACTCAGAAAATTCACACCTTTATTCAACTTTATGCTATTACAACCATGATGATGCTCAAACTGTTCATTTGATTTTTTTATTTCCCTATAGTTCATTCATCGGATTATAATAGCACCTAATGTTTTTTGCACATTGACCTATGGTTTGGCATCATGACATTTTCAGAGATTGCATATTATTTGTGCTCAATCTAAGTGCATATCAGAAATTAACTCCCTCTTGGGCGCAATTGAATGTCTGATATTTTCTATGCCTTGGGAAAGCTACCTCATTCTTTGGAAATATTTTCTATGTCATTGGGCGCATACACTTGACATTTTCATATTTTGCCCTCTTGTTGGTCACTTTGACTTGTTGGGCAGAAAATGTATGCTGATTGGGTGAAATGCATGGTTATTTTTTGAAATCATGTGATAGTTGGGCACAATGCATGATATTTGGAGTGGATTTTTTCCCCGCTTGGGAACTTTGAATTGCTCATTCAAATCAAAAATCATTTGTACATTAGGCTTGAACTTGATCTTATAACTTGGAATCGAAATTTTTTGTTGAGTAAACACTTAATGCTTAGAATAGACTTTAACTTAGTTTGGGGTTACTTTATGGACCAAGGGCTGGGAATGCTCAAGTATTTGGATTGAATTCATTAAGTGCAAATTGGAATTGGTTTAGTGCTTGGGCTCAACCTACTGAAGGGTGATAAGAATTGGCGCTCTAGTTGGGCACAATGTGCAAGTGCAAGTTGGAGTACAAGTGCATCTTCTTCACAAATTTTGAAATGTATTAAGTGTTAAATTATCAACTTTCACTTGCTTGCTCCATATATTTTATTATCCTGCCAACCAATTTTCATGTAATCTCCCCTCTTAATCCTCTCAGATCTAATCTCAAGCATTTATAATTTTCTCCTTGTTCATATAAAAAATTCATTAGATTTCCTTGCAAGCCTCCCTCTTGTGCTTCAATTGATATAAACCTCAAATATTGATTGGGATCTTGACTTCATCTTTGAAAGGAATCATTGCTAAGTCCATACTAGAGATTCTACTCCAAGATATATCATTTCTCAAACCTTTCCCTTGACTAGAATTTTCCTAAGTGTGAGATCTAGACATAACAATTGAATTACATTCTTGCAAGTAAGAACATGACTTGCCTCTAAACTAAGTTGCCCAACCCTCTAAGATTTGAAGAATTTTGCCACACTAAGACTAAAACCAACAACTACTAACCTAGCAAGCAAAAGAGGGGGTTCCCATTTGCAATGAGGTAATGGTGTGAAAATGTTACAACACTTTTATCTAGATGAGTCATCACCAATCTTGAGAGGTATCTCATGTTGAACCTCCTTCATGTGAAAATATTTGAGATCATCGTAGGAATAAGACAATACATCAATTTACTGACATGTCAATGAAATAAACCATCCTTTTCCTTAGGAGTGCAACACTTATCGATATTAATAATTTTTTATCAAATTTTGATCTAAGGTTGTATTTCTTATTCTCCATTGTTGAACTAGCTCTAGTTTGTTGTTGCTTATTAAAATATCGATCAATCTTGTCAAAAAAAAATTCAAGTGAAACCAATCCCTTATGAATTTTGTTTTCCTTTATTTGAAGAAACTCTTCTATGGTTTTAGGATCCATGTTTGATACCGATTCTCAGGAAAAGGACTCATTGCGTTTGAAGTATATTTTTTCAAGAAATTTGATGATTTGCTTATTGTCATGGAATACTCGCCAATGATCTGAGTTGTCAGGCATACTTGGTCTAAAGATCAACTCAATTTGGTACAAGTTATCAAAAAAATCCTTATGCGGAAGAGATCAGAAAGTTGTTAGGAGAATGGAAGAGTGAAGATGGAGGCTAGGGTTTAGAGATCTAGGAAATGGAGGATGCAGACCAACTTTTGTAGGGTGCAGCGATAGTCGTAGAGGAAAACACCTTCCATGGGCTTCCTAGCAGGGCATGGGAGCATCTATAAAGCGTTGAATATTTCAGGGCAATGAAGAGGCACAATAACCCATGCACTGAGGTAGAGATGAATGAAACCAATGGGGTTTCTTGAGGGTATTTTCAGGACAGAAGCACAACTTTAAACCATTAGAGAAAAAGTAGTGGATGCCAAAGAATCTGATTGACTCAAACTAGAACGCAGGAGAAAATCCAACAACATTTGATAAAAGGGTTGTTGATGTTCGTATTGAATCAGAAGAATGAAAGGAGAATATCCAAGAATTAAAAGAGATGGTTTTCTTCATGAAATGGAGGAGGATGACCTTCTTATCCGAGAATAAGGAAGTGGGTAGATGAGACCTAGGGAAAGCAGTATGCTTTGAAGACCCTCCTGAATGGTTTTTTCCTGGTCAAGGCAAGAAACAATAGGGAGAAAGATTGGGTAATGTATAATGGTCCATTTTTAATGGGAGGTATAGGTTTTTTATTAAAAATTGGATTCCAAACTTCAATCCAAAGCAGGCTTCAATAGAGGAGGTGCTATTCTGGTTAGATTATACAACCTACCACATGAGTATTGGCATTAAGATATTTTGAGAATGTTGGGTAACAAACTAGGGAGGTATATCAGATGTGATGAAGCTATTAAAAAGAGTGATTTTAGTATGTATGCAAGGATCTGCATATCTTAGAAACCACATTCTTTGTTGCCAAACACTATTGAGATTTGAACATCTGAAGGATATTGGTGGCAGGAAATAGAAGTTGAGGAGATAATGGAAAAATGAGGCAAGTGTAAGAAATGGGGTCACTCACCTGAGGAATTCCTTACTGACAAGAAAGGAAAAGGATTGGAGAGTGATAAAGGAGGAGCCATTCTAGCCCAGATGACTAACAACGATAGGAAGGAGATAAAAAATGGGCACAATGAGATTAATAACCCAGCAGTTAAAGGAAAGGAAGATTGTGCCATAAACCTTGACATTGGGGAGCATAGCCTCAATGTACTTAGGGACCAGCTAGTGGGGATTCTCAAGGGAAAAAACCTAAGGAAACAGAAACATAATTAAATGTCGGGGAAATGATGCCCAGTAGTGAGGAGTGCACTTCAAATGGTTTAGATGATGAGTTCCAGGAAAGGAAAACATCTCAAGGTGGACAGTTTATGGTTCTGGATACTCTAGACCAACCAAATTTTGAAGGGGAAATCAACACTTAGAATAACTAGGCCGATCAAGTTGTGGAGGAAGTGGTTAAAGTTTTGGAGGCAGAAGATAATCAAATATTGGACTGTATAGTGACCTCAACAAAGGAAAATATATGAGTAGCCAGTTTTGGAGGGGGTGTTGATTAGGTGGTGGTTTCTAGTCAGGAGGAGAATCAAAAAAGGGAGAAGCTATTTATAGACATCCATATGTCCCCAATGAGGGAGGAAGCTAATAACATTATAGCTAATGATATTTGCGAGGAGCTGAATTTCTCACAAGACAATACAAAACATGAGATGGGATTTACAGATGGATAAGGGATCTCAGAGAACAAAATAATAAAGTAGTTAAAATCTAAATTGAGGAAGGAAAACACGGGGGGGTTAGAGGTCAAGAGGTAGGAAATCAGCTCAAAAACTTTTAAAAGAGGCTAGAAATAAGAAGGGAAAAAATAAATTAAGATCCGAGAGAGACTTGTTCTCTCCTGGGGCACAATGAGGGTCCTAACATGGAATGTCAGGGGCTACAATGCCCCTGACAAAAGGCATATGATAAAATGTTGTTTTGATCATAAGAAGCCAGAGGTGGTTCGTTTGCAAGAGGCTAAATTGAATCAGGAGACAATGACCAGATTTTTGGGAGTTCGTCAGAGGTGGTCAGGATGCTTAGTAGATTAAGATGGTGCCTCAGGTGGGTTAAGTATTTTATGGAATCCAAGAACGGATAAGGTGGAGGGAATCACCCAGTCATGGAATTGGCAAATTGTCAAGGTAAATTTTTATCCACTGACTCTATAATGTTTTTGTTTAATGTTTATGGACCAGCCAAAATGGAGGAGAAAAAGGGAGGTTTGGAATCGAATCTTGGAGCTCTTTGGAGGGATAGACCTGGGGACCGCTATCATTTGTGGTGATCTTAATGCAACCTTAGAAATGTCAGAGAAGAGAGGAGGAAAAGTGTTGCAGAGTAGAACTCAGCTGGATTTTCAGAATTTTATGACAACTAATAGTCTATGGGAGGTGAAGACTAAAAGTGGAGTGTTTACATGGATGAATCAGATATTATTGGGGTTCTTAAATATTGTTGAACGATTAGACAAGTTTTTTTTTCAGCTAGAGAATGGCGAGCTTTACCAGTGATTTTTGAAGCGGAGATTCTGTTAAATTATAGGGTCAGACCACTTTCCAATGACTTTGAATATGTTTAACGACTCGACCCCTATTAGATTCCCCTTCAAGATGGGAAAGATGTGGTTTAGGGAAGAATGTTTTTTTGAAATGGTGGCTGATTGGTGGAAAAACTCACCAATAAATGAAGGTAAATTTTTTTTTTTTAAGTTTTTAAAAAGATTATAATTCATTAAACAATCTTAAAATTTGGAACAAAGAGCATTTCAAGGATATTTTTGCTAAAAAATGAACTATAGAAGAGAGTTTGGATGCCTTTAGCAAAGAGGTTATCAAATATGGGATGGATGATACAAATTACATGACAGAGAAGGATCTAAAAATGCAGTATGGTGAAGTCCTAATGCATGAAGAGATCTATTGGAAGCATAAATCTAGGGAGAATTGGTTAAAGGTTGGGGACCAGAACATGAAGTTATTTCACAGTTCAGTCAAAGCCCGCAAAAGTATCAACCAAATATACATCATTAAACTTGGAGATGGTACAGTATCAATGGATATGATGGTGATTAACAGAGAATACATTGGTTTCTTTTCGAATTAGTGGAAGGAGGAAGGGGTTAATAACAAGGAATAGTATGTAGTAATTTTGGATGTTATCCCACCCTTAGTAACAAAGGAGGAATACAAAATGTTGATGGAACCAGTTCAAATGTAGGAACTTGAAGGGGCACTTTTTGGGATGGAAGGGGACAAGAATCCCAGTTTAGATTTCCAAGCCTTCTTTTATCAAAAATTTTAGTAAGTTTTGAAGGATGATTTGTTAGGGGTTGTAGAGGAATCGGGATAAAGCAGATTTCTATTGAAGGATTTCAACAACACTATGGTTTCTCTCATCCCAAAAAAGGATAAAGAAGATTCCTTTGAGGAGTATAGACTGATTTCCTTATGAATATGGTGTATAAAATCATCACTAAATTTGTCGCAAATCGTATCAAAAAAGTTTTGGACGTGCTTATCTCCCTGGAATAGAGCGGTTTTACTCCAAATAAAAACATTGTTGAAGGAATTATAGTTGCGCATGAAGCGATACACACCATTAAATTTGGCCACATGAAATCGATGCTTTTAAAACTGGACATAAGAAAGACATGCGATAGGGTGGACATGGGCTTCCTCCACAGGGTTTTGGAAAGATTTGGTTTTGATGATAGAAAAATCAATTGGATCAAAGGGATGTCGATAGATTACAGAGCTTCAATTATAGTTAATGGGAGTCCTTAGGGATTCTTTCACACTTATCAGGAACTAAGGCAAGGCGACCTAATTTCTCCTCTCCTTTTCATTCTAATGGATGAGGTGTTAGGCATAATGATTACAAAAAATGGATCTAGGGATTATGGAAGGGGTTGGTTGTTGCTCGTGGTGTCGATCCAACGTCTCATTCTCAATTTGTGTATGATACTTTTTTTATGGGCGAGGTAACTTTGAGAGAGGCAATAGTTATGAAGAGGGTACTAGACTTGTATAGAAGGGCTACTAGATAATGTGTAAATTGACACAAATAAAAAATCTTATTTTTTAATACAACATAAAATTTATAAATTAGCATTGCTAGGATTTTGGGGTCAGGATTGGGAAGCTACCAGGAAAGCTTCTTGGGGTTCCTTTGTTTGCGGGGGATAGAAAATCTGATTTTCAAAACAAGTTGGTAGAATGATGTGTAAGAAGGATGGAAGACTGGAAAATTCATTGGTTAACTATAGCAGGCAAGATCTTGATGTCGAAAATGGTGATATCAGCAATGCCAATTTTCTCTATGGCATGTTTAAAAATATCGGTGAAAGTAGTCTGAATGGTGGAACCGCGTATGTAAAAGTTTCTTTGGAATGGTAATAGGGACTAGGACAAGGTGCCACTCTTAGCATGGGATCAAATTTATAAGCCAAATGAGTGTGGAGGGACAGGTATTAGAAATTGGAGGTTAATGAACGAGGCCATGGTGGCCAAGCTTGTTTGAGAGATGTTTAAAAAACCAAATCAGAGATGGGTTCAAATTCTACGGGCCAAGTATCTTGACAACAATGATTGAGAAATAATTTTGACTGTGGAAGATCCTCCTAGGTTTGACTTTGTGGAACTTCATAGTTAGTTATAGAAAAGTTATCATAGACCACTTAACATGGAAGATCGAAAATGGGAGGAAGGCATATTTCTGGGTAGATTCATGGGAAGGGAAGGAATGTATCATGAGGGATAATGTGGCTCAAAGTATTATCTTGATCACACAATAGAGATGGGGCAATAAGGTTTGTGATTTTGTTGGTTTGCAAAATAGTGAAGATGTGAAAGTTTGTAAGTAGAAGAATCCATAAGTCTTGGGTCTCAATGATGCAGATTTAGATCAGTTGAGGAATTTCTTTCAGTAGAGAACAATTGCCTTGACAAAGGATCACGATGATATAGTATGGTGTGGATCCAAGAGTGGTGATTATTCGATAAAGATTGGATATTCGTTGTTGGAGAATGAGGCTTGACTGGAGGATTGGGCTAGGCGTATATGCTGGAACAAATTTTGCCTCTCAAAGGTAGGTGCCTTCGCTTGGTTGGTTTGTAGGGGAAGGATTTTTATGGGAGAAAGGCTACAACACATTGGGTTTTCAGGCCCATTTAAGTGTTTTTATGCAATAAGGGAGAGGAGACTTTAGACCATCTTCTCCTCAACTGTGAATTTTCAAAATCTTGCTAGAAATTTATTCTAAATAGGATGGGGTGGCAAGGCCCACTTCCACATTATATCAAGGAATGGATCATTTCATGGCCGATTCCAAAAGTGAAATCTACATTTGCATCTATTTGGCATTTAATGCCTTCAACAATTTTGTGGGAAATCTAGAAAGAACATAATAAGAAATATTTCAAGAAAAGGAAGAGGATATAAGTAGATTATTGAGGAGATTGGAATGGGCTATTTCAGAATTGGTAAGTAGTGTGACATATTAGATTAATGTAACTAAGATTCCTTTTACTTCTAATGATTCCAGGATTCAATCACAATGGCCCTTGGTGCAATTTAGGCCCATTTAGGAGCAAGTGAGGGTTCATTCTCTATCCTGTAGTGACAAGAAAATGGGTTGGATGAAGGTTAATTTTGATGGTGCCTCGAAGGGAAACCTAGGTCCTTCATGTGTAGGATGTGTCATAAGGGATGAGCAAGGGAATATAAAACTAATTAGGGCCAAAAAGATACTAGTAGGGACTAACAATGAGGCAAAGAGTCTGGTAGAAATATTTGTAGTGAAATTGGCCAAGAAGTTTGGGGTTCAAAAGTTGCACTTGGAAGGAGATTCACATATCATAGTTAAGGGGATAGAAAAAGGTGAAATGTGGACATGAAATTTGAACAAATTTATCCTAAGAATCAAATCTCTCTTATAATATTTTGAAGAATTTAAAATTTCACATGTTTTGAGAGGCTAATGAGGTTGCACACAAACTTTCAAATGTTGGAGTGGCTTTGCATAATCAGAACAAAGAAGAATTGGTTGAAGACTTTAGAGGTATTAAAATTCAAATTCAAATTAAAAAATTAGAACAGTGAGGGTAGGTATTGGAGGACCTTGATTTTGTATTTGTCCACGGGTGGGGCCTATACGGTTTTGGCAGCGATGTAAATCATTATGAGTAAGCGAGGATAAAGCTTACTAAAGAAAGAGTGTTCTTCAATGATTGTTTGCCTAAGTCAGTTTCTCGTGTGGTGATGACATATGTAGGGGCCAAAATAATAGGAAGGGGTCCTCTTATCTTATTTATTTCTTGCAAAAACAAGAAAAACAATAGAGACTTAGAGGTTGGTAATAGTGACAGGTCAACAAAATGGAAGCAAACTTTTCGCTCAACTCTCCTAACTAGTTGTCAGGATTCAGAGGGGAAATTACTGATCGGAGGTTAGGGAGTGTTTTTAAAATTGAGGATGAGAGGTTTTTGGCCTGTGTAAGGCAAATCTTTGGTAAGGAATACATGCAGAAGGATTTCCACCCGCGTACCAACCTTGACATTTTGTCTCTATTCTACGCATGGGCATTCCAATTGGGAGCTAGCAGAGAGGAGGTTCTACGACTCATGAAGCTTAGTGTAAAATCATACTAGTGTGGAGGATTGATCTTATGGTTGGGTAGGGCAAATCCAGGTGTGGGCATAAGGATAGGTGAAGGCCCTTGGCATTTGGTGGAGGGAGCGAGTCAGGATTTTCAACCATTTATAGTTTAGGGTTTGTCGATGCCAAAGGCTCAGAGGATAGCGAAAGGGTGGGTGGGTTGGGAGGATCTGTTGTTGTTTTTGGCCCAACACGAGGTAGAAATGGAGCAATTGGTGGCTGAGCATAGGTGGAAGAGGAAGCACACCCTGAGGAAATCAGAGGCCAAACTCAAAGCAGAGGAGGTTGATTGTGGCCTGAAAAAACCTATAATGAGAAGGAAGAAAGGTAAGGTGGACACCACTGGGGGAATTTTCATTAAAAATGAGTCCCGTGAAGAAATGTTGAAGTGCTGGATGTATTAGTTTTAGTCTTGTTTTTTGTCTGCAACAATGTTTAGGTTTGAATGTAGCCCAATTTTGTACTAACAAGCATAGATGAATATGCAGTATTAGGTAGGGGTTGTTGTTATTCGGGGGTAGTACATTTAGTCAATTTGGTAGTCTACCATTTTTGATGAAACGATTGTATAGCTGCAAATGTAAAAGTTGTAGATTGGGGTTTTAATATTTTCCAGATTCAGTGGCTACTGTGTAAAAACTCTCTTTATGAATAAAAATAAAAATATCACATATCAAAATAAAAGAAATCCTCATGTGAGCATTGTTGATGCAAGTGAGAGAGTTGTCTCTGTTGTTGAACTATTTTGGAGCTACTAAAATATTGAAAGCCATGAATGGTTCAATAAATCCCAAACCAAGTTAGACTATTGCTCAAGTCTTTCATTTATTGTTTGATACTGATTCTAGACTTGGCACACTGCTGACTCAACATCTCCTTGAGCATGTAGATTCATGATACCTCTTTTGTCCGCAACTTCAATACCCAACAACAAGGCTTCATATTCCATATTGATTGAATTTGAGGACTAGAAGATGGATAATAGAATATTATTCAATATGTACACACATATACATACATGTACACGCACATGCACATGCACACACACACGCACACACACACACACATGTGC
>MU228047.1:864094-882364 GCA_018584345.1 Thuja plicata | reverse complement strand
GAGAGAGAGAGAGAGATAGAGAGAGAGAGAGAGAGAGAGAGAGAGAGAGAGAGAGAGATGTGCGCACATACCCACACACATATAGACTAAGTGTTTAAGGATTTGAATTTAATTTGAGAATTAGATGATGAATCATAGAATATTATTTGAAATGTTGATAAAAAACATACACATAGTCACATCTTGAAGCTCTCAAATTCATACTTCTATTATATTAGGGAAACTATCAGTGTACGCCTCCTCTTTCATGATTCGTGGTTCCCAATCTTTCCAAAGGCGGGGGTCAATAGCACCGTTTTGCAATGATATCAACCAAATACACAAAAACAACTAAAATGAATAACTTGAAACATAACCAATAAAATGTATAAGCAATGAAAAGGAAAACAAATGAATGCAAACCCCAAAGTGCTTGAAGCTTCTATTTTCTCTCTCTCTACTCCTTCTGAAATGTTGTTTTTGATGCTCAGTATTGGTGTGGGCAGCGTCTATGACTTGAGAAGCGTCGAGAATTTGATAATTGAAATGTGTGTGTGATCGCAAGATGGCTTGAATGCTAGAACCAAACTGGCAGAGTAATGGAGCACGAGAGATTGAAATCCTAGATCTTTCAAATGGTTATGAAGGGTTTATTATATAGGAATTGAGGATGAAATGAACGGTTGAGATCAATTCCAGAGATAGGGAGATGAACGGTTGAGATCAAAGGGAACTGGAGAAGCCATTAGTAAACTCCACCTCTTCAATTAGTAAAGAGGAGATAGAGTTTGGTTGACTGAAGAGCTAATTGTGAGTTACCTTTTAGAACTGAAGAGGTGGGTGGAGTTACCCATGTGAACTGGAGAGATGGGCGGAGTAACCCATGTGATCTGATTGGAGTTATCTCTTTGAAGATAAATGAATATTTAATTAATGTTTTCAACATGTGAGATAATTGAATTATTTTTTATTTAGAATTGATTTATTTGATGAAATTAAATTAATTTAATTGGAATAATTTAATTAGTAAGTTTAAATATTTGAATTTAAACTATAGGAAATTGAATTTAATTAATTAATTAATGATAATTAATCAATTAAGGTTAATTAATTTTTGGAATTTGATTAGATGATTTGGGGAATGAATTTAGAGGAAAATAGATGATTAAAAACCCATTATTTAATAGATGAAAATTAGTGTTTTTAATGTCAAGTCACAAACCTATCCATTTTTGGGTGCCTACATTTGCCCCTCTTTCATGCGATGTGACTTGTCACGGTGTGTCAAAGATTCTCTAATTTTGATCTTGCCCCAGCTTGCCCCAGCGATAGTAGGTGTATTTATGCCCCCTCAACAAATTTGAGCGAAAAGTCGCGACATGAGCGTTAATTTGTTGAAACCACAATTTTTGAATCTAGGTAGTTGACTGATTTGAAATTTTTTTAATATTGCCTCTGATATTGACTGTCGAAGTTTCCAGGGACCGGAAAGAAAAATCTAACTTCCTCAAGAAATTAGGGTTTGTGGAAATCCCTATAAGTAGCAATGAGATCTATTCATTTGTCACATTGCCTTCTTGGAGCTCTTGAATCCTTAGTGAGTTTGTTCTTAGTTTTCTTTGCTTTTTCTCCTATTTTCGTGCGATGGCGGGCTTACCTAGAGTCACACACATATCCGACTAAGTCCGTACATATCAGAGGCTAGCTGGCATAGGATGTCCGATGAGTATTCTTGCTTTGCATGTCATTAATGCCTGTATTTCTCGCTTTTAAATTTTTTTTGTTTTATGGCCATATGCATAAGTTGCCGCAATTGACTGTAGTTTTGCCGCAATTGCAGTTTGAATGCCGCAATTGTCGGCTTAGTGCCACAATTGATAAGAGTTCCGCACTTGCCTTATTTTCATGTCACAATTGCATTTTATTTGCCACAATTAACTGTTGTTTTTTGCAATTACCGCATATGTAGGGTTTATTGCCACAATTGCTTGTTTGTAACTGTTTATTTGATTTCCTTGTCTCATTTCTGCTTATACTGGTTTCTGACACTTTCCTCTATGACTAAAATTTATATATTTCTGATTTATTGCTGTGTGCAGTTCACCGAGAGGATTCTATGTTGTCGGGAGTCTAGACCGACGGGACTTGTATACAGGTTCCAACTCTTTTAGGATGAGAGGTCAGTTCTCAGGAACTTAGGTTTATATTAGATATGTTACATGCCAGAGATCATGACCAACATGGGTCTAATCTCGGCTCTTGTAGAGCGATGGCATTCAAAGACATGCACTTTCTGGTTACCCACTGGAGAGTGTACTGTTACTTTGGAGGATGTGTACCGCATCCTTCAGCTTCCGATCCAGGGTGCACTTGTGGAGTATGCTACCCGTCCTGGTATTGTTGCTTTGACTGAGCTGTCTGGATTTCCTTGGGATCAGCTTGGGTTATCTAGTGCATATGATATTCCATAGTCCTGATTTGGCTTGGGCCTTGACAGGCTATCAACCTTACTAGGTGGTTTGATATGTGGCATCTTATACCCTGATCGTCGCCAGCGCAGATTCTCTGTTGGCTCTGGCTCTGTATTGCAGAGTATGGTCTGTGATAATACTGTTTATGCATGGGGGCCCTGTATGTTGGCTCATATGCACTACCATATGTTTTACACGGCTTACCTTAATGGTAAGTCACTCGGTTGTGGTGCTACCCTCCTAGAGATATGGGCGTGGGAGCACATTGTTGTGTGTCGTCCTATTGGTACTCGTGATCTGCCTGAAGATAGGCCTTATGTATTCATGTATGATGGAGCCATCGTTCAGACCCACATTGGTCATTTGATGTACTAGCGTCAGCAGTTAGACATGATGCCCTATTTCATTTGGAGACCGTATAGGGAGTGCCCTGTTTGGAATGAAGAGGATATCCATCTTCCTTTTTGCCGTCAGTGGAGATATCTGATTGGTCGTGTCACTGACCATGTACATATGATTGATTTTCACAACACCAACAGGGTGTTGCGACAATTCAGGGAGCAGCAGGATGTTTCCGATACATATGCCTATTTTGCTCGTAGGTTGAGGGACGTTGCAGTCTGGGGTGGTGTCGTTTCACTAGATGTTGCGCAGACTGAGTTTGTAGGCTTACTTCCTGTTGCTTGGACATGGCGATCTACCACTGTAGATGCATCTATGTTTGTGCAATGATATTTTGTGTAATTCATTTACTACTTTCTTAGTCTATCTACTCTATGATACGTGTTTTTGATATGATGTGGTATTGATATTTTGAATGTGATCTTTTACAGGCACCACTCCTCAGTATGATGCTCGTTGGGCACAGACCCGACCAGTTCCGCTTACAGATCTCTCTTGTCCCATTGTTAGGACTATCATGAGGAGGCATCATCAGGTACAACAAGGTAGGGGGTTGAGACAGAGGGAGAGATGGTGGCTGAGAAAGAGGTAGGGTTGGAGGTCGGGATGGAGGTAGAGATGGAGACCGAGATGGAGGACGGGGGAGGGGAGATGATCCTGGTCCTAGGGGTGTTGGTGGTGGAGTTTGGACGAGGGGTGGGTGGAGTGGTGGCCGAACCAGTACTCAGAGAATTGGGATGAGTGCTATGTTGGAGGATGAGGAGGCAATGGAGGAGGAGGCACCTCAATTAGTACGGAGAGTACATCAGTGAACTAGTGTTGTTTTGGCTCCGAGAGTGGAGGATAGGGTGGTTGCGGAGGTTGTAAATATTGAGATAGAAGATATTGATATTAATGGATGTAGAGAGTGCAGGCTCGAGCTCCTCTACCAGCAGTAGCAGTACAGGCAGCAGTACTGGTGGGAGCTCGGAGAGTGAGGATGATTCTTGGGTGGTGAGGGGGAGGGGAGATGAGGGACTGGGTGACAGGGCTAAGGAGGGTGACATGGATGTGGCCATGGAAGGGATGGACATAGATCCTTCTGATCTGGAGAGACTCACGCAACAGGTTTCTGATTTGCAGGCCAGACTTGCTTTTGCTGATGCCTGTGCCACTGCTTTGGAGGCTAGGGTTACAGTAGTAGAGGCTAAGATGACTGTGGTGGAGGCTAGAGAGAGACAAGATCGAGCAAAGGTCCATTCATTTATTGACAGTGTACATGATGCTACTCATCGGGATGTTTTGGACATATATTATAGATCTGGGCGTGATGCCTAGAGAGAGATTGAGTATTGGAGATGCCATTACAAGGGTGCAGTTCCTACAGAGCAGAGAGTTCCTAGTTATACAGCCTTACAGAGATCCAGTAGGGCTCAGAGATCACAGAGGTCATAGAGTAGTGGTGTTGGTGCTCCTAGTTCATCACAGAGACCTGCTACTGATATGCCACCCCCTTGTCCACCTAGCGGCGAGGGTGGGGGTAGCACATGCTGATTCTGATATCTCTCCTCTTTTGTATCATGTACCATTTTTGTAGTGACGTTCCTTTGATATTATTCTGAGGCTTATCCATTTTTGTATCCTGACACACTGATATTTATTTGATATATATGTTGATTACCTTCCTTTGTTCATACTTGCGACCGTTCATTGTACTCAGATATTCTTATTTATATGAGATGCAGCTAGTGATTTGATATGATGTGCATTTGACTTGCTATATGTATGATTCTATGTGATTTGGTTTAGATGATGAAAAAAATGTATATGCAATATGATTCTATTATGCAGACTTGTAGATGGATTATTTACTTTTCCTATGATACTAACATGTTTATACAGGATGGTGGAAATGAAATGCATGTTTATATGAGATGCTTATGGATGCATGTGATTTTATGATTTATCATGTATGCAACTACTATGTTTTTTCATTTTTTTTTATGCACTTAAATGGAATGGATGCAATCTATTATATGCAAAATATTTGAGTAATGCAGGTGTTAGTTAGAAGGGAGTTAGTTTGGAAATATGCTCTCTGGGATTGATTTGATAGATATGGGCTGATAGAAAGGAATTTTGCTTTTTTAATAGATATGAATTGATAGAAAGGATGAGTGTCCCAAGTTGCTGCCCCTGTTTCCAATATTTGTCATCATTGCATCATTTTTTTTTTGAAATTCTGAAGAGCGTCCAATGCATCCAGATCACATACCATCTAGATACCACCATGACCTCTTGATAATTGGAAGGAGTAGAGAGATTGAATAGAACAAGAACTTATTGCACCCAAATATTGACCATCTGGGTTCAAATTTATTCCCTATTTGAAAAGAAAGAGAGTCAAAAGCACCCAAATATTGACCATCTGGATACCGCTTTGCCCTTTGAAAAAATAAAAAAAATAAAAAAAGTAAAGAGAAACAAAACTGCTCTCTTAGTGAAAACCTGCCAAATAGGTGCTATTGAGTAGGTACCTTAGTGAAAACCTGGCAAATAGGCACCAAGTATTCAAATCCAGCTTCACCATCAATGAACTCCAAGATCAAAACCTTGAGCACACTTCAATTGCAAGACTAACTACCCAAGCTATATCCAAAAGCACAAATCCCTCTCAGCACCAACACTTATCCACAATTAGTACTGGTCCACCAGACTAGGGGGTGATTCTAAATGTCCTAAAAAAATCCAAAAAAAAATTAGAAAACACATCAAAACCCTAAAAAGATCAAAATGCCTTGAGAAAATCAATCTTCATCAAAACATTCAAAAAAGTGCAAAATCCCAAGCCATAAAGCCAACTTGGTTACCAAGAGAGCAAGAAGGCGATCACGCCCAGTCAATCAATGTCACAATCATGAGCTTTGCGAAGCAGCATTGGGCCCATATGACATAGCTTTATCAATCTATCAAATCTATCAACAAGAAACTGGCGACCAAGCCAATCTATCAAATGTCACAAACATGAGATTTGCAAATTAGCATTGGGCCCATTTGACACAGCCTGATCAGCCATCCAAAATGATCAATCAATCAAATCCTATCAATCGTCTTACACAGTGATGAATACACTCAAAATGAAACAGGTCAGTCTTATACGAGTCATCTATTATTGAAACCAGACACACTCAAGCAATCAAGCCAATCAAGCCTATCAAAAGAGTCGAGCCAATCAAGAGAATATAAAGCAAACAAAAAAGGATAACCTTTCTAAGGAAGTCCGAGTTATGTTTTGGACAAGGGTAATTCTAAGGACAAATGTTGATATATCTTGATCTCAAAGTTGTGATGATGTAAAAGATAAGATTCGTCAACCTTTAAACTTGTTTATTGCCACAATTGACCTGTTCATTACTGCAATCGGTGATAAAGTACCGCAATTGACCATTCACTTTGCCGCAATCGGTAGAGTTTTACTGTAGTTGACCAGAGATATTTTACACCTGTTTTGACCTAAAACCTTGAAAGTTCTCTTCATTTTGTGTTAAAGACCAATGTCTATCCCAAAAAAGTGCGAAGAACATTGTGTGAATCTCTAAACATTAAAGATCATCCTTTCTCTAAAAAGCATGATTATTGTCTAAAACATTGTTAGTTCGAAAGCTCAGACTTGAAAATCTTGATCTCATCATATCAAACATCATTATTATCTCTATCAAGTGACTTTTTCCCAGGCAAAGGTCGATGAATCTTATCTTTTACATCATCACAACTTTGAGATCAAGATATATCAACATCTGTCCTTAGAACTACCCTTGTCCAAAACATAACTCGGACTTCCTTAGAAAGGTTATCCTTTTTTGTTTGCTTTATATCACTTGTTTTAGTTACAAAACCTGGACCACACTATGTATAAAACACCTCATGGAGGGCCTTACACAAGTTCGAAGGCTATAACACAACCTAATGAGTCATATATCAACCTGACGAGTCATATATACTTTTTTTTTTGTCATCATCAAGGTGCCTGATTGCCAGGTTTTCACCAAGGTAACATTTTGTATTTTTTTATTTTTTTGGTATTTTCTAGAAATGTAGATAGGTCCTTAACCATTGAGATGTCAAGAGTAGAACCTCTTGAGGTGCATGTTGTTGATGTATCTGGGGAGCTGATCTCCTTCTAGTATCTCCAGTTGGTATGCCCCACTCTGGGTAGAGATGATAATGACATATGATCCTATGCAGTTAGGCTCAAACTTTCCTGGTTTCACTCTTTCTGCTTGGTTCTTTTGATTTTCCATGAGGACAAGGTCTCCTACCTCAAATGTTTGTGGCCTCACCTTCTTGTGATAGTTCCTTCTAAGGCGATTCTGATAGCCTTGTAAGTGGTTGAATGCATGTTGTCTTCTTTCATCTAGTAACTGTAGTTCACTGAGCCTTGCCACTCTGTAGTCTTCATCTGAAATTAGGTTCTTTAGTGATATCCTCAAGGATGGTATTTCCACTTCGAGGGGTAGGACCACCTCTGATCCATGTACTAGGGAGAAAGGAGTTGCTCCTATAGGTGTTCTCATGCTAGTTCTATATGCCCATAATGCGGGACTAAGCTATAAATGCCAGTCTCACTCTGATTAATTCACTATTTTCTTCAAGATTTTCAAAATTGTTTTGTTTGTAGCTTTGGATTGGCCATTACCTTGAGGATAATAAAATGAAGAGAACCCTTGTTTTATTTGGAACTGTTCATATAGCTCTTCCACATCTTTATTTTGGAAAGGCGTATCGTGATCTGTCAGGATGGTTTGAGGGATCCCATATCGACAGATGATATGATTAAGTATGAACATTGATATTTGCTTTCCAGTTATGTAAGTGAGGATAATTTCTTCTACCCACTTAGTGAAGTACTCTGTTGCTACTATAATGTATTTTTATCCATTTGCTGAAGAAGGTGTAATCTTGCCCACTGGGTCAAATCCCCACATGGAAAATGGCAATGGTGAAGTGATAGGATTTAATTCTTGGGCTGGTGCATGGATGAGGTCTCCATGAATCTGACATTGCCTACACCTTTGTACATATTTGTTTGCATCTATCTCTAATGTGGGCTAGTAGTATCCCATGCAGATGATCTTCTTAGCTAAGTTGTTGCCACCTCTGTGAGTTCCACAAATTCCTTCATGTACCTCATACATAGCTTTCTGGGATTCCGTGGAAGTGAGACATTGTAGTAACATTCCATCTAGACTTTGTCTACATAGAGTAGTTGAGAGAATGGTATACCTAGAGGCTTGGCAGATGAGGGACTTTCTCTAGTTTCTAGACAAGTTGGGAGGTAAGACACTATCTTGGAGGTAGTTTTATACATCATGGTACCATGGGGTTTCAGGACCAATAAGGGCGCATGTAGATTCTGTGATAGATGCTTGATGTGATGGAACCATGAGTTGTTCCACTAGAAACTGGAATCGTGTTTCGTTGCCTGACATATTGATCAGTGATGCTATGGTAGCCATCGCATCTGCAGCTTTGTTCCGAGCTCGTGGTATTTGCTCAAAGAAAATGGAATGGAACTTAGTGCGTAATCTTTCCATCCATGCTCTGTATGGTATTAGCTTCTCATCTTTTGTCATATAATCATTGTTGACTTGGCTAATGACCAACTGCGAATCTTCGTAGACCTTAAGGTTCTTGATTCTCCATTGAATTGCTATCTTTAAACCGATGACCAGTGCTTCATATTTTGCTATGTTGTTTGTGCATGGGAAGTTGAGTCTGAAAGATTTTGGAATTGTATCATTATTCGGAGTGACGAGTACTATTCCTGCCGCTACGCCATGGTTCATGCACAACCCATCAAAGTATAGTTGCCATACCATGATCGCTGGTTGTAGTGTCATAATAGACTCATCGAGAAATTCATAAATAATAGGTTGATGATCCTAAATAGGTGTCTCTGCTAGTTGGTTCACAATCACTTGCCCTTTGATGGTCTTTCTGTCTATGTACTCAATGTCAAACTAGCTTAAGATCATTACCCGCTTTGCAAGTCATCCGGTGAGCGCTGGTTTGCTTAGGAGGTAGTTTAAAGGATCAATATGTGCTATCAACTTTGTTTGGTGACTCAACATATAATGTCTCAGCTTCTGGGAAGTGAAGACAACTACAAGGCATGATTTTTCAATTGGTGTATAGTTGAGCTCGTATCCTACCAATGTTCTTCTTAGATAGTAGATAGCTCTCTCTTTACCTGTGTCATCATGTTGTGCCAAGAGTACACCTAATGCTAATTCAGTTGTTGAGATATACAAAAGAAATGGTCTACCTTGGACTGGTGGCACCAATATAGGAGACTTGAGGAGGTAGCCCTTGAATATTTGGAATGCTTGTTCGCATTACTCTGTCCATATGAATTTGATGTCTTTGTGCAGTAGATGTTGGAATGGGTGGCACTTGTCTGCTAGTTGCACTATGAAGTGCCTGATTGGTTGGAGCCTTCCTTTTAACCCCCTTAGTTTCCTTAGGTTTGAAAGTGGTGGCATGTCCAATATTGATTTGACTTTCTCTAGTTCTACTTCAATGCCCCTATGTGACACTGTGAACCCTAGTAGCTTTCCTGATGTGACCCTGAATGCACATTTCTTTGGGTTTAAACAAACTTTGTAGTCCTACATTTTGTCAAAGATTGGTCCCAATAATTATAGATGATCCTTGCGAAGCATTGACTTGGCTAGTATGTCGTCCACATAGTCTTCCATTGTTTTGTGGATGAGATCATGAAAGATGGTTGTCATGGCCCTTTGATATGTTGCTCCAACATTTTTTAGACCAAACAACATGACATTCCAACAATATGTTCCCCAAGGACATGTGAAAGCTGTCTTGTGTTGGTCCTCTGGTGCGATCCTTATCTGATTATACCCTGAAAAGCCATCCATGAGTGATAGCATTTTATGTCCAACAGTTAGATCTACTATCATATCAATGTTAGGAAAAGGAAAGTCGTGTTTGGGACAAGCTATGTTGAGATCTCTGAAGTCTGTGCAAATTCAAATCTGACCACTGTGCTTTGTAACTGGTACCAAGTTAGATATCCAGTCTACGTATGAGATTGGTCTTATGAACTTGGCATCCAAGAGCTTTTTCAATTCTGCCTTGACTAGCAATGCAACACGGGGATGCATCTTTCTTTGCTTTTATTTGACAGGTTTGGCATTGGGTAGCAACAAGAGATGATGCAATACAAGCTCTGGATCTAATCCTGGCATATCCAAGTAGGACCAAGCAAAATTGATCATCGTTTCCTTGAAGAAACTGATGAACTATTCTCTCTCCTCTGGGGTGAGTGATTTCACCAAGTAGATGTTCTTTGGGTTCTTGTCATCTCCCAAGTTGACTTCCTCTATTTCTTCTGCTAGTAATGCTGATTTCTCCTTTGTCAAGGGGAGGATTTCCTTCTTTCCATCTTCTAGCACTTCAGTGAGGTTTTCACTAGAAGATACGTCTTGTTTTAGCTTTTTATCATTTTTTGTGTCAATAAGCACCTTTCGGTTTTCACTTACTGATGATTCTTTTTTCTTTTTGATTTGTTTTGATGACTAGAAAGAGGGGCTTCCTCCCCAAAGTATGCTGATCTGTCGAGGTCAATGGAGAAACCTGCTTTATGGTCTCCTGATGGCATTCCCTCTCTAAGTCCCATGAAGTTTGTAATGGCCTCATCATTCTCGAAAACATCCATATTAGGCAGTCCTTGTTGATCCCACTCTATTAGTTCCAGGTGTACAAGACATAGGCCCTCGTGTTGGTTTGACTCTATTTGGTTGAGAGGGACTTCAGATAGGGTTCCAACAAACCTAGACTGTGATGTGGACGCATCACTTGAAGAATGGAGAATGACATGTTTATCTATGTAGGGTTGGTCATCAATGGATAATTGGTCAAATAAATCGTCAAGGTTTATGGTGGTGGCTGACCGAGGGGAATAATCTAGGATCGACAGTTCAAAATCATGAAGGGATCTCCACTCGTACTCATGGGAGTCAGTTTCGATAGAATGCTCATCAGATGTCTCACTTCCTTTGTTATCATCGATGGCTATGTTGAGGTTTATTCGGGTTTGAGAGGTTCCCTCTTTGGCGGGCAACAATTGTTGCAGTATGTTGCTTATTAAGACATGTTCTGAGTTTTGCCCCCGGTGCATCTCTACTATTTGTTCCTGATCAACTGAGATGTCTAGGATTATAGGGCTAGTTCTTTTTTTCCCATAGCCTAACCCTCTCTTGTTTCTCTAGGTTGGCAGGAGAGACAATTCCATTAAGCCTTGTTGTCTTTCCCCCATACCAGTTGTACCATCATACCTGAATCTTTGTAACATTGTATAACCATTTCCATAGTTTGATAGGGGTAGGGGTTGTTGAAGTGTCTTTGTGGATCTTGGTACAACCATGTACTGATATCTTGTTCAAATGGCTTTTCTTCTGCAATGTCTCTCCATCTGATAAAAGTTGTGGGTGGACATCTGAATAGAACAGGCTCTGGAGTTTCTGTTATAATAACTGGTTGTGGCATGCCATATGTTCTTGGGCTTTGAGGCATGTTCATAATAGTGAAAGCTTCCTCATAGCTTTATTCACCACAAACCTTATCGGTAATGAATATTTTTTCTGCTTTCTGTGTGACATCCTTGGGATTTGAAGTTGAAGAGGATGGGATGCTTGCATCTTGGTTTGAGGGTACCTGGTTGTTAGTGTTGATTTGGACCGCATTACAGTATTGGAAAGGATTGGGATCTCCCTCTATGCTGATTTCTTCTCCCTGGTGTGGGAACTTGATGCATTGATGGTATGTTGAAGGTACAACTTGCATTTCATGTATCCATGGTCTCCCTAGTAACATGTTTTATCCCAAATCAAGATCTAGGATCTGGAAGGGGGTGTTTTTGACCACTGGACCAATACAGATAGGTAGAATGATAATACCTTTAGAGGATCTTTCCTCTTCATCGTAAGCTTTGATATTTATCCTCCTCGTAACATCAATGCTTGATTATGAATAGCCTAGTTGCTTGATTAAATTTAGAGTACAAATGTTTAATCCAACCCCACCATCAACAATGACTCTACAGATAGTGTTTTTGTGGACCTGGACAAGCAAGTGCAAAGGATCATTATGCAGGGGTTTATGTAGCGGCACATCACGGTCTATGAATGTTGCATGTTTGTTAGCAACTATATGGTTAACCATAGTTTGGAAGCTCTTAGGTGTTATATCCCTTGGGATAGCTGCATTCTGAAGGGCTTGGTCAAGTGTCAGTTTATGCTGCATAGATATGCGCAATAGGTGAAACATGGAGATCTGGGCAGGTGTGCACTTTAGTTGATCCACTAGGCTTTGCTATGGATCTGAGGTTGCATTAGGATTGGTAGGTATAGTAGATGAGGACGGTACTCCCTGCAAGACAAATCTGGTATGATGCATTGTTATAGCACATTTGTTACCTTGGTCTTTGATAGTGATTGTAGCCACATGGCTATCTGAAGGATTGAGGCAATTGATAACGTTATTGTTGTTGGCATATGTATAGCTGACCTGTTTGGATGATCCACCAGACCTGGAAGCTTTCCCTTTGTTGTGATCATGAAATGTATCATTGAATATAGTGTGATCAATTATTCCTTTGGCTTTGGTATTTGTTACATCGATGACCCCTGTGTCAATCAAATCTTGGATAGCATGTTTCAATCGGTAACAATTAGGTGTTTTGTGTCCTTTCACCCGATGAAACTCATAGAAGTCATTATCATTATACCACCTTGGTTTGTTTTCACCTTGTTCAAATTACCTGATTTCCAGGAGAGTGATAGTGTTGGATTGTATCAGCTTTCGTAAAACAGATTCTATTGGCTCTCCTAATGGTGTGAAATCTTGTTGCTAGAATTGAAATTGTGGTTTGCGTTGAGTCTGTTGTTGACTGTTTGACACAGCCACTACTTGGACAAGGGGAGGTTTCTTTTGAGTGTATGCTTGTTGAGTGGGCCCTATGGGTTGTTGGTTGGCCACAGGTGTGCCTTGCAGTGACACTTTGGGTTGTGCGTAGTTGACTGTCTTCACATCAATGACACCATCGTTGGTGACATTTTTGTTTTTGTTCCACCACTTAGCTCTGTCCGTTGCATTTTTGTTTGTATTTGTTTGGGTTAGATATGCAAGGATTCCTTGTTTGACTAAGTTTTGTTCACAATGAACCCCTCGTTCGATGAGTTGTGTGAAGTTCGGAGCTAATTGTAATTCTGTTGTGAATGACATGTCTAGAATCAGATTGTCAATGAACATGACTATTAGGTCTTGTACAGGCACATCATATGTTATTTAGTTTGCAGTACTCCTCCATCTCTATAGGAATTTCACAAAAGACTCTCCATCCTTCTATTTTATATTGCAAAGGTCCTTGATACTGACCTTGCGCTCGATGTTATGATGGAAGTGAGCGATGAACTTTTCTGCCAGTTCACCCCAAGACTGAATGCCATGAGGTAAATGTGAGAACCATTCCATTGATGGTCTGGCTAAGCTTTGTGGGAACAGTCACATTAAATATGTCTCCTTATGTGCGACTTCAATGCAACTAGAAAAAAACTCTCAGATATGTTCAATAGGGTCAGTATTGCCCCTATATTTGTTGAATTTCGGTACTGAGAAGTGAGTTGGGAATGGAGACATGTGAAGAGAGTGGTCAAAGGGGTATGGGTATAAATCCTCTGCGGTGTAGGATTTAGTTTGCCCCTAATTTTGCATATCCATCATTTGGGTTTGAAGGGTTTGCATTTGTTGCATCAACATGTCTATTTGATACTGAGGATGATGTGTGATGACGTTCCTCTGTGCTGTAGTAGGTATGAGGCTGCGCCTTTGCGTCCCTTGAGTAGGAACATAGGACCTCATCCTTGGGACTTGATATCGATTTCCCACCACATGATTTTGAAATGGGGGCACATGAGTAGCCCATGGTGGGTTTTGATGTGTTTGTTGTTGGGATTGGGAATGTTGTTGTTGTTGAAAATGTGGTTAATACTGCTGGGGTTGATATTGTTGCTGCTAAAACTGGGGTTGTTATTGTTGGGGTTGGATTTGTGGCAACTGAAGCTGGGGTTGCTATTCCTAGGGTTGGAATTGTGGCAACTGAAGCTGGGGTTGCTATTGCTGAGGTTGGAATTATGGCAACTGAAGCTGGGGTTGCTGTTGCTAAGGTTGGAATTGTGGCAACTAAAGCTAGGGTTGTTGTTGCTGGGGTTGGATTGGTTTTTGAATGGGCAAAGGTGTAGCCTTGGGTGGGCATTGACTGTAAGTCATACCTGCAGAGACAGATCCTTGCGGGAAGGAGGTGTTGATCCCAAGACTAGTAGGAATTAATTGCAGTAGCGACATAGTTTCAGAATAGTTGCTATTTGGTGGGATGGAAGGTATAGCATGAGAGCTTGATTGTCTAGGCCATGAGGCTGAAGGTGGAGGCATACTAGTGACCATGGGTACACTTAGTTGTGAGCCTGTCATGATTTGAGTGGAAGATGTGCTTACTTGGTTTGTGCAATTGGTTTGATTAGGTATCGTCTGTGCCAATGTGGGTGTTGCCAATGGTGGGAAGATTTGAGAAACAACAAGTAGTATCTAAGAGGATTGAGTAGTGTTTTGACCTGCGAGAGGGTTTTCAGGCCAGATGGTCGACACACTAAATTCAGCGGGGAGTTTAACTCCCTTCTTTATCATCATGGCTAAGAAACATTCAGGATTCCTCTCTACAACATCGTCAACTACTTGTGTGGAATAAGAATCTTGATCAATATCTTCAATCTCCTCTTTTGTGACATTTTGGAAAAAAGATGACCCACGGGGTTGTTCAATGAATAGAGCAGAATTGGTATTTACGAAAGGATCGTTCTCTTGCTCTGTTTTCCAAGCGGGGAATCTATTGATATATGACTCATTAGGTTGTGTTCTAGCCTTTGACATTGTGTAAGGACCTCCATGAGGTGTTTGAGACATAGTGTGGTCCATATTTTATAACTAAAACAAGTGATATAAAGCAAACAAAAAAGGATAACCTTTCTAAGGAAGTCTGAGTTATGTTTTGGACAAGGGTAATTATAAGGATAGATGTTGATATATCTTGATCTCAAAGTTGTGATGATGTAAAAGATAGGATTCATCGACCTTTGCCTAGGAAAAAGTCACTTGATAGAGATAATGATGATGTTTGATATGATGAGATCAAGATTTTTGAGTCTGAGCTTTCGAACTAACAATTTTTTAGACGATAATCATGCTTTTCAGAGAAAGGATGATCTTTAATGTTTAGAGATTCACACAATGTTCTTCGCATTTTTCTGGGATAAACACTTGTCTTTGACACAAAATGAAGAGAAATTTCAAGGTTTTAGGTCAAAACAAATGTAAAATATCTTTGGTCAACTACGACACAACTCCACCGATTGCGGTAAAGTGAATGGTCAATTGTGGTACTTTATCACCGATTGCGGTAATGAACAGGTCGATTGCATCAATAAACAAGTTTAACTATGACAAACTTCTGCCAATTGCGGCAACGTGCAGGCAATTGCGGTAAAAGGGGAACAGTCTCAAAAAATACTAGAGGATAGGTATCAATGTCTGACAATTTTGATTTTCTAGAACAAGGCTTCCAATTTGAAAGACAATTGATGTTGACAACCTTAGACTTTAACACATTTTGACTCGTTTTGACAGTTGGATGTTTGTTTTGCGTTTTAGAAACTGATCAAAGAACAAGCACAACAGACACTATGTTTTGAAGAATGAAGACTGACAATGTGTATGTTCTACAACTTTTTCAAGTTGCAAGGTTATCACGAGGTCTCAACAATGAACAGTCAGATTAATCTAGGTCAATGGCTTCAGAATACAATGTTATAGGCCCAATGCTTGAATGTCCATTAGCTCACACAACAATTGTCACACTACTAGGACATGAAGGTCCATGACATAGGTGCTCATATTTTTGCGGTTGCCAGGTATTGTTGCTGTGGAGTGAAGATCTCTTCCACTACACAAATACCGCAGGACACATATGTTTGGAATCTTGGGGGGAAATTCTGCAACCCCTTGCACTATAATAAGCTATCTATTCGGAGGTAGATCAGGTTGGCCTCTAATTAACAAGGTTGTAGTAAGGGTCTGTGGTGTTTATCCAATCAGTTTGTACGTGTGTGACTCACTTAAGAGCCTAGTTGACTACGCTGGCTCCTTAGGGATATTCACCCGATCCAAACTATCATCAACACACCTCGCCTTAGCTTGGATATATAAGACAAAACTTTGGTTTGCACCTTGTTTATATACTGATCGAAAGGATTACTGGTTTAAGGTCGTTCTTTGAGGAAGAAGCGCATTCCCCGGACAAGCCTTTCTAAAAAGTATAAAGGTGTTTAACCTAACAGATCATGCAAGTGCACCCAAAACTGAAGACACAAGGTAAATCAATTAAGCTCTGAAAGTTTGAAATGTGAACTAAGCTACACCACCATACAAGCACAAGTGTTCAGTTTTAAGCCCAAAAAGTAGGTGTTGATTTCTTGTTCAATTTTAATGCACCAATTTGAGAGATTTTTTTGCCTTTGTTCAATTTTAGTCCCCATGTCAATTTTAAGCCCAAATCTGAAATGTGAGATGTGTGACAAACACTATTCTTTTTAAACCCAAATCAACAAGTGAATGAATTTTAAGTTGTATTGTTATCTTGTCTCCTCGATTCAAACCTTTCAAAGAAAGTGTTTAGTATCTCAAGAAATGAAAGTTTTTTAATCCAAAACAATAGAATATCTGAAAACTTAAGGATTATTGAGATTGCTGAAATTAATAGTGACTTTATACTTACTTGCAAATCTCTTGATTGAATCAATGTACCTTGTGTATGCTTCGCTTTGATCTTCAGCTGTGATCGCGAGAATAGCCCTTTGTTGTGATTGATAGTTGATGGTTCTCCTCCTTGCAGCTCTTGATGCTCTAGCACCCGGTATGTGTTTGATTGCCTTCTTTTTCATTCACCGTCAGTCAGCCCTGCACAGAAACTAAGAAAAACAAACAAAATTGTGGCTTTTATGTCAATTGTAGTACTGGTTGTTTAATTACGGCAAACTCTGGTCAATTGTGGTAGAATATTGGCGATTGCGGCAATTCGCTTTCTTCTGCGGCAAGATGTTTTTGATAGCGGCACAGATCGGTCAATTGCGGTACAACACATGCAATTGCGACAAATTATAGGAAACTATGGTCAAATACAATCAATTACGACAAAATACCAGAAGATAGAATAGACAGAAGACGACAGAATAACGATACGAAAGACTGCAATCAATTGCGGTATTAAACCAGTCAATTGCGACAGAATAGTAGCGATTGCAAATAGCATAGATATTGAGAAAAAGATGAATCTTTTGATCTGCAATCGTACGACCGTGGCTGATTGATTCTGTCTGTCGTCTGCAAGAGATATTTGAGCTGTTTGCTTCACGTCGGGTTCACCAAAATGTATGCCTCCTCTTTCGTGATTCGTGGTTCCCAAGCTTTCCAAAGGCGGGGGTTAGTAGCACTGTTTTGCAATGATATAAACCAAATACACAAAAACTACTAAAATGAATAAATTGAAACGTAACCAATAAAATGTACAAGCAATGAAAAGGAAAACAAATGAATGCGAACCCCAAAGTGCTTGAAGCTTCTATTGTCTCTCTCTACTCCTTCCGAAACACTATTTTTGATGCTCAGTATTGGTGTGGGCAGCGTCTATGACTTGAGAAGCGTCGAGAATTTGATACTTGAAATGTGTGTGTGATCGCAAGATGACTTGAATGCTAGAACCAAACTGACAGAGTAATGACGCACGAGAGCTTGAAATCCTGGATCTTTCAAATGGTTATGAAGGGTTTATTATATAGGAATTGATGATGAAATGAACGGTTGAGATCAATCCCAGAGGTAGGGAGATGAACGGTTGAGATCAAAGGGAACTGGAGAAGCCATCAGTAAACTCCACCTCTTCAATTGGTAAAGAGGAGATAGAGTTTGGTTGACTGAAGAGCTAATTGTGAGTTACCTTTTAGAACTGAAGAGGTGGGTGGAGTTACCCATGTGAACTGGAGAGATGGGTGAAGTAACCCATGTGATCTGATTGGAGTTATCTCTTTGAAGATAAATGAATATTTAATTCATTTATTTAATTAATGTTTTCAACATGTGAGATAATTGAATTCTTTTTTATTTAGAATTGCTTTATTTGATGAGATTAAATTAATTTAATTGGAAGAATTTAATTAGTAAGTTTAAATATTTGAATTTAAACTATAGGAAATTGAATTTAATTAATTAATTAATGGTAATTAATCAATTAAGGTTAATTAATTAAATAAAA
>MU228047.1:790678-864044 GCA_018584345.1 Thuja plicata | reverse complement strand
TATTGATATATATGTTGATTACCTTCCTTTGTTCAGACTTGCGACCATCCATTGTACTCAGATATTCTAATTTATATGAGATGCAGCTAGTGATTTGATATGATGTGCATTGGTTTACTTGCTATATATATGATTCTACATGATTTGGTTTAGGTGATGAAAATTTATATGCAATATGATTCTATTATACAGACTCGTAGATGGATGATTTACTTTTCCTATGATACTGACATGTTTATTTAGGATGGTGGAAATTAAATGCATGTTTATATGAGATTATTTATGGATGCATGTTACTTATGATTTACTATTTATGCAACCGCTATGTTTTTTTCATTTTTTTTGATGCACTTAAATGGAATGGATGTCATCTATTATGTGCAAAAATATTTGAGTAATGCGTGTGTTAGTTAGAAGGAAGTTAGTTTTTAGAAGTATGCTCTTTGGGATTGATTTGATAGATATGGGATGATAGAAAGGAATTTTTCTTTTTGATAGAAAGGATGAGTGTCCCAAGTCACTACCCCATGTTTCCAATATTTGTCATCATTGCATCTTTTTTTATTTTTACAAATTCTAAAGAGTGTCCAATGCATCCAAATCACATACCATATGGATACCGCCACGACCTCTTGATAATCAAAAGGAGTAGAGAGATTGACTAGAAAGAGAATTTAACGCACCCAAATATTGACCATCTAGGTTCAACTATGTTCCTTTTTTGAAATGAAAGAGAGTCAAAAGCACCCAAATATTGATCATCTGGATACCGCTTTTCCCTCTAAATAAATGGAAAAAAGGAAACCAAGATAGAACTCCTATGCATCCAGAGTCCATCTGGATAACACCATGAGCTCTTGATTCCATAAATAAAAGACCAAAGAAAACAAGATAGAACTCCTACGTACCCAGAGTCCATCTAGATAGCATCATGAGCTCTTGATTGCAAAAAATAAAATACCAAAGAAAACAAGATAGAACTCCTACGCACCCAGAGTCCATCTGGATAGCATCGTGAGCTCTTGATTGCAAAAAAGAAAAGACCATAGAAACCAAGATAGAACTCCAACGTACTCAAATTCCATCTGAATAGCATCGTGAGATCTTGATTGCAAAAAAGAAAAGACCATAGAAACCAAGATAGAACTCCAACGTACTCAGAGTCCATCTAAATAGCATCGTGAGCTCTTGATTCTATAAAATAAACAAGAAGATATAAGAGAAGGAATGTCCAATCCTTTCCCAGGGTTAAGCTCAGATCGTTGAACTGTGTGGCTGCCAGGTAAGTGATAGTGCCTACCGCATTTATCCTAAATCATCATGGCCCTAAAATTGAAGTGAACATTCAACAGATAGCAATCAAATAAAATAAGTCATGATCTATCATAGCTACTCTCCTCACATGGTGGATCCTGGAGTAGCGTAAAAACATAACTATAGAATATAGATTGACATCTGACTGACTGACTGACTGACTGACTAACCTAGTCAACATTTTTGGATGGTTCCTTGATTTAGTTGGATTCTCTTGATTGGCTCGACTCTTTTGATAGGCTTAATTGGCTTGATTGTTGCGAGTGTGTCTGGTTTCAGTAATAGATGACTCATATAAGACTAACCTATCTAGTTTTGATCGTATCCATCACTGTGTAAGATGATTGATAGGATTTGATTGATTGATCATTTTGGATGGCTGATCAGGCTATGTTAGATGAGACAAATGTTGATTCGCAAAGCTCATGATTGTGACATTTGATAGATTGGCTTGGTCACCAATTTGCTTACTAATAGATTTGATAGATTGATAAAGCTATGTCAGATGGCCCCAATGTTGATTCGCAAAGCTCATGGTTGTGACATTGATTGACTAGGCATGATCACCCTCTTGCTCTCTTGATAACTGAGTTGGTCTTATTTCTTGGGATTTTGTATTTTTTTGAATGTTTTTGATGAAGATTGATTTTTTCATGACATTTTGATCTTTTTAGGATTTTGATGAGTTTTCCAATTTTTATATTTTTTTGGGGGATTTTTTTAGGACATTTAGAATCGCCCCTAGTCTAGTGGACCAGTACTAACCATGGGTAAGTGTTGGTGCTTAGAGGGGTTTGTGCTTTTGGATACAGCTTGGGTAATCAGTCTTGCATTTGAAGTGTGCTCAAGCTTTTGATTTGGAGTTCATTTATGGTGAAGCTAGATTTGAACACTTAGCGCCTGTTTCCTAGGTTTTCACCAAGGTACCTACTCAATAGAGCCTATTTTCCATGTTTTCACTAAGAGAGTGATTTTTTTTCTCTTTACTTTTTTTCTTTTTTGATTTTTTTGTTGTCACCAAGGTGCCTGTTTTCCAGGTTTTCACCAAGGTAACATTTTTGTATTTTTTGATTTTTTTGTTATTTTTTGGATATGTAGATAGTTTCCTTAACCATTGAGACCTCAATCCTAGAACCTCTTGAGGTGCATGTTTTTTATGTATTCGAGGAGCTGATCTCCTTCTGGTGTTTCCAGTTGGTATGCCCCACTTTGGGTAGAGTTGACAATGACATATGGTCCTAGCCAGTTATGCTTGAACTTTCCTGGTTTCACTCTTTCTGCTTGGTTCTTTTGATTTTCCATGAGGACAAGGTCTCCTACCTCAAATTTTCATGGCTCGCCTTCTTGTGATATTTCCTTCTAAGGTGATTCTAATAGCCTTGTAAGTGGTTGAATGCATGTTGTCTTCTTTCATCTAGTAGCTTCAGTTCACTGAGCCTTGCCACTTTGTAGTCTTCATCTGAAATCAAGTTCTTTAGTGATATCCTCAAGGATGGGATTTCCACTTTGAGGGGTAGGAATTCCTCTGATCCATATACTAGGGAGAAAAGAGTTTCTCCAGTAGGTGTTCTCACACTAGTTTTGTATGCCCATAATGTAGGACTAAGCTATAAATTCCAGTCTTGCCCTAATCCGTTAACTATTTTATTCAAGATTTTCAAAATTGTTTTGTTTGTAGCTTTGGCTTGTCCATTCCCTTGAGGATAATAAAATGAAGAGAACCCTTGTTTTATTTATAACTATTCACATAGCTCTTCAACATCTTTGTTTTGGAAAGGCGTAGTGTGATCTGTCAGGATGATTTGAGGAATTCCATACCGACAGATGATATGGTTGAGTATGAACATTGATATCTACTTTCTAGTTATGTAAGTGAGAGGAACTTCTTCCACCCACTTAGTGAAGTACTCAATTTCTACTATGATGTATTTGTGTCCATTTGCTGAAGAAGGTGTAATTTTTCCCACTAGGTCAAATCCCCACATGGAAAATGGCAATGGTGAAGTGATAGGATTTAATTCCTGGACTGATGCATGGATGAGGTATCCATGAATCTGACATTGCCTACACATTTTTACATATTTGTTTGCATCTATCTCTATTGTAGGCCAGTAATATCCCATGTAGATGATCTTCTTAGCTAATTTGTTGCCACCTCTGTGGGTTCCACAAATTCCTTCATGTACCTCATACATAGCTCTCTGGGATTTTGTGGAAGTGAGACATCATAGTAGTGTTCCATCTAGACTTTGTCTATATAGATTAGTTGAGAGGATGGTATACCTAGAGGCTTGGCAGATGAGGGACTTTCTCTGGTTTCTAGACAAGTTGGGAGGTAAGACACTATTTTGGAGGTAATTATATACATCTTGGTACCATGGGGTTTCAGGACCAACAAGAATGCACATTGATTCTGTGATGGATGCTTGATGTGACGGTGCCATGAGTTTCTCCACTAGAAACTAGAATTGTGTTTCATTGCCTGGAATATCGATCAGTGATGTTATGGTAGTCATCGTGTCTGCCACTTTATTCTAAGCTCGTGGTATTTGCTCGAAGAATATGTATTGGAATTTAGTGTGCAACCATTCTAGTTGTGCTCTGTATGGTATTAGCTTCTCATCTTTGGTCATATAATCATTTTTGACTTGGCTAATGACCAACTATGAATCTCTGTAGACCTTAACGTTCTTGATTTTCCATTGAATTGTTATCTTTAAACTGATGACTAGTGCTTCATATTCTGCTATGTTGTTTGTGCAGGGGAAGTTGAGTCTGAAAGATTTTGGAATTGTATCATTATTCAGAGTGATGAGCACTATTCTTGCCCCTACACCATGGTTCATGCATGACCCATCAAAGTATAGTTGACATACCTCGATCACTGGTTGTCGTGTCATAATAGATTCATTGAGAAAGTCAGAAATGATAGGCTGATGATCCTGAATAGGTGCCTCTGCTAGCTGGCCCATAATCACTTGCCATTTGATGGTCATTCTATCTATGTACTCAATGTCAAACTTGCTTAAGATCATTACCCACTTTGCAAGTCATTCGGTGAGCATTGCTTTACATAGGAGGTATTTTAAAGGATCAATATTTGCTATCAACTTTGTTTGGTGACTCAACATATAATGTCTCAGCTTATGGGAAGCAAAGACAACTACAAGGCATGATTTTTCAATTGGCATATAGTTGAGCTCATATCCTACCAATTTTATACTTAGATAGTAGATGGCTCTTTCCTTACCTATGTCATCATGTTGTGCCAAGAGTACACCTAATGTTAATTCTATTGCTGAGATATACAGAAGCAATGGTCTACCTTGGACTGGTGGCACCAAAATAGGAGACTTGAGGAGGTAGTCCTTGAATATTTGGAATGCTTGTTCACATTGCTCTGTCCATATGAATTTGATGTCTTTGTGCAGTAGATGTTGGAATGGGTAGCACTTGTCTGCTAGCTAAGCTATTAATCACCTGATTGATTGGATCCTTCCTTGTAACCCCCTTAGTTTTCTTAATTTTGACGATGGTGGCATGTCTAATATTGCTTTGACTTTCTGTATGTCTACTTTAATGCCCCTATGTGACACTATGAACCCTAGTAGCTTTCCTATTGTGACCCAAAATGCACATTTCTTTGGGTTTAAACAGACTTTGTATTCCTGCATTCTGTCAAAGATTGGTCCCAATACTTCTAGATGATCCTTGTGAAGCATTGAATTGGCTAGTATGTTGCCCACATAGTCTTCCATTGTTTTTTAGATAAGATCATGAAAGATAGTTTTCATGGCCCTTTGATATGTTGCTCCAGCATTTTTTAGACCAAACGGAATGACGTTCCAACAATATGTGCCCCAAGGACATGTGAAAATTGTTCTGTTGGTCCTCTAGTGTGATCATTATTTGATTGTACCCTAAAAATCCATCCATGAGTGATATCATTTGATGCCCAACAATTAGATCTACTATCATGTCAATGTTAGGAAAGGGAAAATCATCTTTGGGCCAAGCTATGTTGAGATCTCTAAAGTCTGTGAAAATTCAAATCTGACCACTGTGCTTTGTAATTGGTACCTGGTTAGTTATCTAGTCTGTGTATGGGATTGGTCTTATGAGCTTGGCATCTAGGAGCATTTTTAATTCTACCTTGATGAGAAATGCAACATGGGGATGCATCTTTCTTAGCTTTTTCTTGACAGGTTTGGCGTTGGGTAGCAACGATAGATGATGCAGTACAAGATCTGGATCTAATCCTAGCATATCTGAGTAGGACCATGCAAAATTGATCATTCTTTCCTTAAAGAAATTGATGAATTGTTCTCTCTCCTCTGGGGTGAGTGATTTTTCCAAGTAGATGTTATTTGGGTTCTTTTCATCTCCCAAATTTGACTTCCTATGTTTCTTCTGCTAGTAATACCGACTTCTACTCTATCAAGGGGAGGAGTTACTTATTTCCATATTCTAGCACCTTGGTGAGGTTTTCACTAGAAGATACGTCTTGTTTTATCTTTTTATCATTTTTTTTGTCAGTAAGCGCCTTTCAGTTTTCACTTACTGATGATTCTTTTTTCTTTTTTGATTCGTTTTGATGACTAGAAAGAGGGGCTTCCTCCCCAAAGTATGTTGATCTGTCAAGGTCAATGGAGAAACCTACTTTATGGTCCCCTGATGGCATTCCCTCTCTAAGTCCCATGAAGTCTACAATAGCCTCATCATTCTTGAAAACATCCATATTAGGCGGTCCTTTTTGATCCCACTCTTAGTTCTGGGTGTACAAGACATAGGCCCTCATGTTGGTTTGACTCTATTTGGTTGAAAGGGACTTCAGATAGGGTTCCGACAAACCTAGACTATGATGTGGACGCATCACTTGAAGAATGGATAATGACATGTTTATCTATGTAGGGTTGGTCATCAATGGATAATTGATCAAATAAGTCCTCAAGGTGCATGGTGGTGGCTGACAAAGGGGAATAGTCTGGGATTGATGGTTTGGAGTTGTGAAGGGATATCCACTCGTACTTGTGGGAGTCAATTTTGATAGAATGTTCATCAGATGTCTCACTTCCTTCATTATTTTCAATGGCTATGTTGAGGTTTATTTGGGTTTGAGAGGTTCCCTCTTCATTGGGCAACATCTGTTATAGTATGTTTCTTATCAAGACATGTTCTGAGTTTTTCTCTCGGTGCATCTCTGCTATTTGTTCCTTATCAACTTGGATTCCTTGGATTATAGGGCTGGTTCTTTGTTTCCCATAGCCTAACCCTCTCTTGTTTCTTTGGGTTGGTGGGAGAGATAGTTCAATTAAGCCTTTTTGTCTTTCCCCCAGACCAATTGTACCATTGTACCTAAATCTTTGTAACATTGTATAACTATTTCCATAGTTTGATATGGGTAGGGATTGTTGAAGTGTCTGTTGTGGATCTTGGTACAACCATGTACTGATATCTTGTTCAAATGGGTTTTCCATTGCAATGTCTCCCCATCTAACAAAAGTTGTGGGTTTACATCTGACTAGAACAGGCTCTGGAGTTTCTTTAATAATAACTGGTTGTGGCATGCCATATGTTCTTGGGCTCTGAGGCATGTTCATGATAGTGAAATCTTCCTCATAGTTGTATTCACCACAACCCTTGTTGGTAATGGATATTTTTCCCACTTTCCGTGTGACATCCTTAGGATTTGAATCTGAAGAGGATGGGATGCTTGTGTCTTGGTTTGAAGGTACCTGGTTGTCGATGATGATTTGGACCACATTACAGTATTGGAAAGGATTGGGATCTCCCTCTATGATGATTTCTTCTCCCTAGTTGGGAATTTGATGCATTGATGGTATGTTGAAGGTACAAATTGCATTTCATGTATCCATGGTCTCCCTAGTACCATGTTGTATCCTAGCTCCAGATCCAGGATCTAGAAGGGAGTGTTCTTTACCACTGGACCAATACGGACAAGTAGAATGATAATACCTTTAGAGGATCTTTCCTCTTCGTCGTAAGCTCTGATATTTATCCTCCTTGTGAAATCAATGCTTGATTCTAAATATCCTAATTTCTTTATTAACTTTAGAGTATAGATGTTTAATCCAGTCCCACCATCAACAAGGAATCTACGGATAACACTTTTGTGGACCTGGACAAGTAAGTGCAAAGGATCATTATGCAGGGGCTTATGCGGTGATACATCATGGTCTGTGAATGTTGAATGTTTGTTAGAATCTATATTGTTAACCATCATTTGGAAGCTTTCAGGTGTTATGTCCCTTGGGACAAGTGCATTCTGAAGGGCTTGGTCAAGTGCCAGTTTATGATGTGGAGATATGCGCAATAGGTCGAACATGGAGATCTGGGTAGGTGTGTGCTTTAGTTGATCCACTAGGCTTGGCTGTGGATCTGAGGTTGCATTAGGATTGGCACATATAGTAGATGAGGATGGTACTCCCTACAAGACAACTTTGGTATGAGGCATGGTTATATCACATTTGTTACCTTGGTCTTTGATAGTGATCATAGCCACATGGCTATCTGAAGGATTGATGCAATTGATAATGTTATCACTATTGGCATATGTATAGCTGACATGTTTTGATGATCCACCAGACTTGGAGGCTTTCCCTTTGTTGTGATCATGAAATGTATCATTAAATATAGTATGATCAGTTGTTCCTTTGGTTTGGGTATTTGTTACATCGATGACCCCTGTGTCAATCATATCTTGGATAGTGTGTTTCAATCAGTAATAGTTGGGTGTTTTGTGTCCTTTCACCTGATGAAACTCGCAAAAATTATTGTCATTATACCACCTTGGTTTGTTTGAACCTTGTTCAAATTCCCTAATTTTTGGGAGAGCGATAGTGTTGGATTGTATCAGCTTCCATAAAGCTGATTCTATTGGCTCTCCTAATGGTGTGAAATCTCACTACTGGAATTGAAATCATGGTTTGCGTTGAGTCTGTTGCTGACTGTTTGACACAGTAGCTACTTGGATAGGGGGAGGTTGGTTTTGAGTGTATGCTTGTGGAGTGGGCCCCGTGGGTTGTTGTTTTTCCACAGGTGCGCCTTGTAGTGATACTTTGGGTTGTGCATAGTTGATTGTCTCCACATCAATGACACCATCATTGGTGACATTTTTTTTTTGTTCCACCACTTAGCTTTGTCTATTGCATGTTTGTTTGTATTTTTTTGGGTCAGATCTGCAAGGATTCCAAGTTATGCTCACAACGAACCCCTCACTTGGTGAGTTGTGTTAAGTTTGGAGCTAACGACAATTCTATTGTGAATGACATGTCTGGAATTGGATTGTCAATGAACATGCCTATTAGGTCTTGTTTGGGCACATCATACATTATTCGGTTTGCAATATTCCTCCATCTCTGTAGGAATTTCACAAAAGACTCTCCATCCTTCTGTTTAATATCGCAAAAGTCCTTGATATTGACCTTGCGCTCAATATTATGATGGAAGTGGGTGATGAAATTTTCAGCCAGTTCACCCCAAGACTGAATGTCATGAGGTAAATGTGAGAACCATACCATTGTTGGTCTGGCTAAGCTTTGTAGGAATAGTCGCATTAAATATGTCTAATCATGTGCGACTTTGATGCAACTAGAAAAAAACTCTTGGATATGTTCAATAGGGTTGGTATTGCCCCTATATTTTTTGAATTTTGGTACCAAGAAGTGAGTTGGGAATGGAGACATGTGAAGAGAGTGGTCAAAGGGGTATGGTTATAAATCCTCTACGGTGTAGGATTTATTTTGCCCCTGATTTTGCATATCCATCATTTGGGTTTGAAGAGTTTGCATTTTTTGGATCAACATGTCTATTTGATACTGAGGTTCATGTGTGATGATGTTCCTCTATGCTATAGTAGGTATGAGGTTGTGCCTCTACGTCCCTTGAGTAGGAATATAGGACCTCATCCTTGGGACTTGATATTGATTTCCCACCACATAATTTTGAAATAGGGGCACATGAGTGGCCCATGGTGGGTTTTGATGCATTTGTTGTTGGGATTGGGAATGTTGTTGTTGTTGAAACTGGGGTTGATACTGCTGGGGTTGATATTGTTGTTGTTGAAGCTGGGGTTGATGTTGCTAAGTTTGAAATTATGGCAACTGAAGCTGGGGTTGTTGTTGCTAAGGTTGGATGTGTGGCAATTGAAGCTGGGGTTGTTTTTGCTGGGGTTGGATTTGTGGCAAATGAAGCTGGGGTTGTTATTGCTAGGGTTAGATTTGTGGCAACTGAAGCTGGGGTTGTTGTTGATGGGGTTAGATTTGTGGCAACTGAAGTTGGGGTTGTTGTTGTTGGGGTTGGATTGGTTTTTGAATAAGAAAAGGTGTAGCCTTGGGTGGGAATTGACTGTAATTCATACCTGCGGAGATGGATCCCTGCGGGAATGATGTGTTGATCCCAAGACAAGTAGGAATTTACTATAGTAGCAGCATAGTTTCAACATAGTTTTTATTTGGTGGGATGGAAGGCATAGCATGAGAGCTTGATTGTCCATGCCATGAGACTGAAGGTGGAGGATTACTAGTGACCATTGGTACACTTAGTTGCGAGCCTACCATGCTTTGAGTGGAAGATGTGCTTGCTTGGTTTGTGCAATTGGTTTTGATTAGGTATCATTTGTGCCAATGTTGGTGTTGTCAATGGTGGGAAGATTTGAGAAACCACAGGTAGTATCTAAGAGGGTTGACTAGTGTTTTGACCTGCGATAGGGTTTTCGGGCCATATGGTTGACACACTGAATTTAGTAGGGAGTTTGACTCCCTTCTTTATCAGCATGGCTAAGAAACATTCAGGATTCCTCTCTACAATAGCATCAACTAATTGTGTGGAATAAGCATCTTGCTATATATCTTCAATCTCCTCTTTAGTGACATTCTGGAAAAAAGCTAAGCCATGGGGTTGTTCAATGAATAGAGAAGAACTGGTATTTATGAAAGGATCATCCTCTTGCTTTGTTTCCCAACCTTGGAATCTGTTGATATATGACTTATCAGGTTTTGTTCTAGCCTTCAACCTTGTGTAAGGCCCTCCATGAGGTGTTTGAGACATAGTGTGGTCCGGGTTTTGTAACTAAAATAAGTGATATAAAGTAAACAGAAAAGGGTAACCTTTCTAGGAAAGTCTGAGTTATGTTTTGGACAAGGGTAATTCTAAGGACATATGTTGATTTATCTTGATCTCAAAGTTATGATGATGTAAAAGATAATATTTTTCAACCTTTGCCTAGGACAAAGTCACTTGATAGAGATAATGATGATGTTTGATATGATGAGATCAAGATATTTTGAGTTTGAGCTTTTGAACTAACAATGTTTTAGACAATAATCATGCTTTTCAAAGAAGGGATGATCTTTAATGTTTAGAGATTCACACAATATTCTTCACATTTTTCTAGGATAGACATTGGTCTTTGACACAAAATGAAGAGTACTTTCAAGGTTTTAGGTCAAAACAGGTTTAAAATATCTCTAGTCAATTGCGACACACTCACCAATTGCGGCAAAGTGAATGGTTAAGTGTGGTATTTTATCACTGATTGCGGTAATAAACAGGTTGATTGTGGCAATAAAACAATTTAATTGTGGCAAACTTTCATGAATTGCAAAAAAATGCAGGCAATTGCGGTAAAGGGGAAACAGTCTCAAAAAAGACTAGAAGATAGGTATCACTGTCTGACAATTTTGATTTTCTGAAACAAGGATTTTGTTTTGCAAGATAGGTTGATGTTGACAACCCTAGACTTTAACACGTTTTACTCATTTTGACAATTGGATGTTTGTTTTACTTTTTAGAAACTAATCAAAGAACAAGCACAATAGACACTATGTTTTGAAGAATGAAGACTGACAATGTGTATGGTATACAACTTTTTCAAGTTGCAAGGTTATCATGAGGTCTTAACAATGAACAGTCAGATTAATCTAGGTCAATGACTTTAGAATACAATGTTCTAGGACCAATGCTTGAATGTTTGTTAGCTCACACAGCAATTGTCACACTACTAGGACACGAAGGTCCATGACGTAGCCGCCCGTGTTTTTTCTGTTGCCAGGTATTGTGAAGATCTCTTTTACTACACAAATACCTTGGGACACATATGTTGGGAATCTTAGGGGGGAATTCTGTAACCCCTTGCACTACAATAAGGTATCTGTTCAGAGGTAGATCGGGTTTGGCCTCTAATTAACAAGGTTGTAATAAGGGTCTATGGCGTCTATCCAATCAGTTTGTACGTGTGTGACTCACTTAAGAGCCTAGTTGACCATGTTGGCTCCTTGGAGATATTCACCCAATCCAGACTATCATCGACACACATCGCCTGAGCTTGGCTAGATAAGATGGAACTTTGGTTCGCACCTTGTTTAGATACCGATCAGAAGGATTACCAGTTTAAGGTCATTCTAAGAAAGTGTAAAGGTGTTTAATCTAACAAATTGTGCAAGTGCACCAAAGACTCGAGATACAAGGTTAATCAGTTAAACCCCAAAGATGAAATGTGAACTAAGCTAATCCACCATACAAGCACAAGTGTTCAGTTTTAAATCCCAAAGTAGGTGATGATTTGCTTGTTCAATTTTAAAAGCACCAAATTGAAAGATGTTTTGCCTTTATTCAATTTTTAACCACCATGTCATTTTAAGCACCAAATTAGAAAAGTGAGATTTGTGATGTTTGGCATATAATGTTCTTTTTAAGCACTAAAATAACAAATGAGTTAATTTTATTTTCTTTGTTAAATCTGTTTCCAACACCACAAGCTGAAAAAACAAGGTTAGTAACACATGTTGAATCTTGAAATTTGATTAAGTCTGAAATTTGTTAAAATCCTCCAAAATCTAGATTTTGTATTTTAACTCCTAGAGATCTGAAACCACTCTCAAACATCCTAGAAGTATATATTTAAAATATAACTTAAAGTATAAGAAAGGTAATATGTTACTTATACTTAAATGTTATATTTTAAATATTTCAAACAAAATTTCAGAAGCTGATAATTGAAAAACATAAATACCTTCCATCAATTGCGGCAAAGTTTCGGTGAATGTGGCAAACGTTCAGTGATTGCGGCAAAATTTTGGCGATTGTGGCAAACTTTTAGCAATTGCAGCAAACTTTTGGCGATTGTAGCAAACTTTTCGCATAGCAAACTTTTGGCGATTGCAGCAAACTCCTTGGCGATTGCAGAAAAATACCAGAAATAAAGATTTAAAGATTACAGAAAATGATTGTGAAACCCACAGATCTATTGCGGTATTAAATCAGTCAATTATGGTACAGTTTCTTCAATTGCGGCAAAATACCAGCAATTACAAAATTACACAAATATCAAGAAAATGATGGAAAAGGAGGTTTGCAACCATACGGCCAAGGCTAAAGGATTTTGTCTTTTGTCTGGAAGAGATATTTGGGTTGTTTGCTTTACGTTGGGTTCACCAAAATATACATCTCCTCTTTCCTGATTCATGGTTCCCAAGCTTTCCAAAGGTGGGGGTTAGTAGCATCATTTTGCAATGATATAAACCAAATATAACAAAGCTACCAATAATGAATAACTTGAAATGTAACCAGTAAAGTGTACAAGCAAAGAAAGGAAAACAAATCAATACAAACCCCAAAGTGCTTGAAGCTTCTATTGTCTCTCTCTACTCCTTCTGAAACACTATTTTTGATACTCAGTATTGGTGTGGGCAGCGTCTATGACTTGAGAAGTGTCAAGAATTTGATACTTGAAATGTGCATGTGGTCGCAAGATGGCTTGAATGCTAGAACCAAACTGGCAAAGTAATGGCACATGAGATCTTGAAATCCTAGATCCTTCAAATTGTTATGAAGGGTTTATTATATAGGAATTGAGGATGGAATGAACGGTTGAGATCAATCCCAGAGATAGGGAGATGAACAATTGAGGTCAAAGAAAACTGGAGAAGCCATCAGTAAACTTCATCTCTTTAATTGATAAAGAGGAGATAGAGTTTGGCTGACTGAAGAGCTAATTGTGAGTTACATTTTAGAACTGAAGAGGTGGGTGGAGTTACCCATGTGAACTGGAGAGATGGGTGAAGTAACCCATGTGATCTGATTGGAGTTATCTCTTTGAAGATAAATGAATATTTAATTCATTTATTTAATTAATGTTTTCAACATGTGAGATAATTGAATTCTTTTTTATTTAGAATTGCTTTATTTGATGAGATTAAATTAATTTAATTGGAAGAATTTAATTAGTAAGTTTAAATATTTGAATTTAAACTATAGGAAATTGAATTTAATTAATTAATTAATGGTAATTAATCAATTAAGGTTAATTAATTAAATAAAATTAATTATTTAATTAATTTTGAGAATTTGATTAGATGATTTGGTGGATGAATTTAGAGGAAAATAGATGATTAATTAATGATTAAAAAATCATTAATTAATAGATGAAAATTAGTGTTTTTAATGTCAAGTCGCAAGCCTGTCCATTTTCAGGTGTCTACAATCAGCTTCCCTTTGAACCTATAGATCTAAGGGCTAATATTAATTATCTATTTTATTTGAATCAATTGTTTACTTAATTGATAAATAGGGATTTGAATCAACTACTTACCCTTTTTTTTGTGCGCGCAAGGATTTGACTATGATAGAAAAAACATACACATGATAAGTAGGAGGTATTTTCTACAACAAGTCAAATTGTAATATTGCTATCATGATTAAACTATCAAAATGTGTAGTTTTTTAGTCAAACTCATTGACCCATGTTTCAAGAATAGTAGTTCAGAAGAACCCATATCTCATGAGAATGAATCGAACACTTAACACTCATTGCACCTAGATGCAATGAGTGCTAAGTGTTCCATTCATTCTCATGAGAGATGGGTTTTTGTGAACCACTACTAGTGCTAAGTGTTCCATTCATTCTAACGAGAGATGGGTTATTGTGAACCACTACTAGTGCTAAGTGTTCCATTCATTCTAACGAGAGATGGGTTCTTGTGAACCACTACTAGTGCTAAGTGTTTTATTCATTCTTATGAGAGATGGGTTTTTGTGAACCACTACTTCTGAAACACGAGTCAATGAGTTTGACTCGAAAACTGCACACTTGAATTCTAATAGAAATATCACATACATACACATGATCACATTCTGAAGCAAACCTATAGATTTAAAGGCTAATATTATTTATTGGACTAATATTAATTATCTCTTTTATTTGAATCAATTATTTACTTAATTGATATATAAAAATTTGAATCAACTACTAACCTTTTTTTCATATTAAAGAAATTTAAAATCAGCACCATTTAGACCCTTACAATATTACTATGCTATTATTCCAAATGTCCCTAGTTAGACTATCAACTATATACTTCATTGTTATATAATGTCCCGCTATATCCCAGAGTAGTGAGTTAATGCAGCACTCCCGGCGTCCTGTATCTTCAAAAGTCCTGTCCTGTGATCTTCTGTTAAATGCTCCTTACCGGGGAATCCCTACGCCCCGAAGACGCACAGTAAATATCTAGTCCAAAGCTTGCAATGGCTTTTCGAAGAAATTCTCTCATATACTTACGTCGCTTCTTTTCTCCATCTCTTATTTCTGCAAATTCAGCGACACCCGTAAAGCGAGCGCTGGAAGCGCCTTGTCTTCCTTGTTGGTTCAAGATTTCCAATACTCCTCCGAATTTACACTCAACGATGAAATTTTTCTGCTCACCAGCTAGTGATTCGAGCATGTCTCACGGCGCACCCGGAGCAGTTAAAGAGCGAGAAGAGAAAGAAGAGAAAGTAGAGGAGGAAGAAGGAGGAGATGAAGACGAAGACGAAGATGAGGAGGGCGGGGAGTATGTGAACGCGGAAACAGGGGAAAGGGGAGGGCCCAGAGGGCCGGAGCCTACCAGGTATGGAGATTGGGAGAAAGGCGGCCGCTGCTCCGATTTTTGATCAGGTAAACGATTTCATACGACTTCAAAATTTCACTTCAATTTCTTTGGAGACAAGGGTTTAACTTTCTGCCATGGTGATTTGGTGAATTCAAAGTTTTGTTGGATTTTTCGAGTATTTTGGAGAAAACCGAGTGGCATACTTTTCGTCAATGTGCCAGAGAAGTCTCCGAAATCTATCAAAGTTTTGTTGTTTCTTTCCAGAGTTTGATCATACTCTGTGATCTATATTAAAGTTTTGATATTCGTTTTCCTAAATTCTTGATTGCTAGCTTGTTTAGTGGTGAGTGGCGAGAGAGGGTCTAGGGCTTATGCTGTTTTCTTTTGGTCTCTGTACTGTATTTGCTCCTTAGAGAAATCTTTAATGGTTCCATGCCAATACAACGCCTCAGATGGGGAATGTTTCAATGAATTTTGTCGAATCAAAAGTTTTAATGTTTATTTTCCTGACATTTTAATGGAATGCTTATATTGGCAGGATGCAATGTTGAAATTTCGTTTTTCTCCCTAGTTTTTATTTAGTTATAATATGTCCTCATAAAGTTTCAGGTTATGCTCTTTTGGGACGAGTTCTAGGGTCTAGGGTTGAATCCATGAATTATTTTCTTTCTTGTGCTTCAAGGTTTCTATGAGTTGAGGAAAATCATTTACTCTAGGGGTTAGGGTCTTAGTTGATTCCATAGAATTTTGGTAAATAATTAGAACTAGTATTATATCTTATTTTTGAAATCGAGTGCCATTGGTGGTGATGCAAGTCAAAGCATCTTGAAAGGGCATATGCTTGGATTTGATAAATATTTCCCAAAACCAAGGATCTAAAGTAGACGATAACAAATTGCCACTTAATTTTGTCATATACTTTCTCAAAGTTGACCTTGACAAAGGGGCGCTTTTGAGGAGAAGATCGAGCCCACTTCATACTTTCACACTAAGTTGTCTGTTCAGGTTTGGGTTTAGGGATTCGGTTTGCCAGCTTTTTTTTTCGGATTTGGGTTTGTTAGTACAAACAAATATGTAAAAATCATACGCACACATACATACACATATATAGTATATGTGTGCGTAAGCATGAAACATTTACTATGATTCTTAACAATGTATGTTCTGAAAGATTTAACGTTTCTCATAAGAAGTAAACTATGCAGATGATTTCTTGAGCTAGAAGCTTCCATCAATTAATTATTTTTATATTCTGTAATTGCTGTCATAAATATTGACACTTAAATAGATTCATATTTTGATGTTTACTTTTATTTTCTATGCAAAGTACTCAAGCAATAGAAATAAAAATGCATGATATCGATTGTAATCATGTTAAAAGTTTCATTAATGACTTGGAAAAGAACAACTATCCTAATACGGATCAGATTGGAATGTGAGCATATTTTGGTCTTGGTTTGTGTCTGGGCTCCTTGTACGTCTCTGGGTTTGCCCAGGGTATTGCCTAGGTGTTTAACCTACAGAGAACTTGGGCACCTGGGCAATACCTTTGGCAAACCTAGGGATGTACCAGGACTAGACCAGTACCCAGGACAAACCAGAATTAGAACCCAAACCTGCAGGGAAGAACCTGATAACTTAGCTTTCACAGATTACTATTATACTATTTAGGATAAAATGAGTATGGATGAATATCTATGTTACCCCGAGTTTCTGGGATAGGGGGGCGGGGGAAATGGGTTTTGCGGGACGGATTTGTTTTTTGCCATTTTAGGGGATGGCAGGGACGACTATATAAAAAAATAGGGAAAATTTAAAACATATAGGGAAATCTAAAATTTCAAATATATTCATTTAATGACATTGATAAATCTAAAATCATTCATCATAGACATATAAATTATGCATAGAAAGTGAGTTGAAACTTGAAATGAGAATTCAAATTTCAATTTCATACACTCATACTTGGATATAATTTGTTGAATCTGTAATCACTGTCAATATGCATGAACAATGAATATCAAAATGCCCAAAGGGTGCAAGTTTCAACAAAATGAAAAGTATCATATCATAAATCATTGCATCAATGTATCATTTAATGTCAAAAGTCTCAAAAGACTCAAAGTCTCAAAGTCGAAACTCAAAAGTAAAACAAAGATAGTATGCTGCTGCCCCTAATCTTCATCAAAATCAGTGTCACTGACACTGTCAGCTTCAGCCTCAGCCTCAGCCTCAATGGTTGCATCATCCAACAGAATCCCAACCAATCCCTCCCGTGCCTTGTCCTCATCAATGTGGGTGGCGTCTTTGGGATTAATATCCCACCGTAAAACTGGACTTTGTTGATGCTTTGCAGTTTGACAATCCCTAAGTTGCAGGGCACTATCCATAACCACTAACTTCTTCGCTCGGCTAGAGGTAAGCCTATTCCTCTTGATACAGTGGATAAAGCCATACATAGATCAATTCTTCTTTGTAGCAGAGGAACTAGCAACTTGTGAGAGGAGGCGAATGACAAGTGTCCTTAACTCTAGTGCATCTGACCCATGCCATTGCCACCATCCCCATCCAATTTTGTTTTTGTGCCATTACTGCTCTATCCACCTTCGCCTCTGATGTGCTGAAGTTTGGACCATCAAGATTTGAGAAGGTAATCCATTGTTCGCGAAGTATACTGGACTGCTCAGGTGAATGCATCTTTTTTAATGGTCTTCATCAACCCATGTCTCACCTTGTCATCATCACAAGGAGGGAACCTTCTAGGCTTGGGCTTGTACCGTTTTGGATTTAGTGCAAAGGCTGCTATATGAAGAGTGTTCACAGTGCTCCACCTCCGCATGACAATGGGTTTAATATGTTGCTCATTAAAGTCCAATTGGTTATCCCTAGCCAAAATTACTTCCTTCATCTTTTGAATCATGCTGTCAGAAGTCTTATATATCTCTCCAAGATTGGGAGAGTTCGTATCAACATGTCTGATACAACATGGGAGATGATGGAGAAAACATAACATATCAGAATGTGCAAAAAAATAAAATTCAAATAAGATTAAGAATACAGATTATCAATCTCAAAGTTAATTGACAACTTCGAAACTCCGAAACTCCGAAACTTTGAAAGATTCAACTATAAAATTAAAATATTAAAATTGGATTTTTTTTAATTAAATCTGAGAATCAGCAATGTCTTACCTCACAGTGGACCACCAATCGTCATCAAAGATCTTTTTTTTGATGGCTTTTCCTTCAACAGTGTTTGCGTTAGGTCATCTATTCCACTTTGAATTCACCACCAACTGTAAAGCATCATGCACCTCAATCATCCTCATTAACAAAATGAAGTAATTGGCATATCTTGTCTCTACAGGTTTGTGAAATTCCTTCTTTGAAAAAATCCGAAAGAGAGCAAGTGAGGTGTGATGGTTGCAAATGAACATTTGAATATTTCTGGCTTGTGTCATCACTTCCTTTACCCAATCTAATTTCCGCATGTTCTTCAATGCATGAACACAACATGAAGTCCAAAAGATGTGCTTGTAAGCACCCTCCACCATCAAGCCAACCAATTTGCACACATGTAGTGAATCAACGATCACCTGAACAACATTTGAGGCCCCAACCTCCTCAATGCCCTCTCTCAAAATGCCAAATTGAAAGTCTGCATCCTTGTGTTTTCCTGAACAATCAATGGCTCTAAGCAAATAAGAGCCAGCTATGCATGTGACTGTGATGTTGATGAATGGCCAATGTCTAATAACGGTCCACCCATCCATTACTGTAGAACAACCAGTTCTCATCCAAGTTTGCCTCATGTCCTCCATCACCAAACTCACCATAGAATATGCTTTGTCAAGGAGGGTACTATATAGTTTATGATCTCCGAGGGGTACAAAAGAGGGACCAACATTAGTGTTGAGCGTTGTTTTTACACAAGTCAATTGCTAGGAATTCGAGATTCGATTTCCTCTCTCGAAAGACTAACTAAGTTATTCCCAAGGTTCTCCGTGGTCGTGGTACAACCGCTTGGTAAACTCAGTTGAAGATAAATGTGAGTGTTCACAAGAAGGCCTTTGCTGCTACGTTTCAACGTCAGGCTGCAAAACAAACTTTAGTACCCTTTTTTGTATTTTCTCAATTTTCAATGTATGCAATTTCCTAATGATGCAAATCTAGCTTTAAAACCTACAATGATTACTTACTTTAACCAGTTTCAAACAAAGATCAAAAGATTTGAGTAACAAGAATTGTAAGCAAATTTACTGAAATGAAATCTAACGGACATAAACCCTCGTTGAATCACGCTTGCGAATTAAATGATGAAAAAGATAAGAACCCACAAAACATGAATCAGATCAGATCACAATTCTATGTTCAGCAGATGCAATCTTTTGAAGAAACTTTTGCCCAGATGCAAGATTTTCCAAAATCTATTAGATCGTGAAGCCACAAGATGCACGCACACACGAGATAGATTTATCTTTAAATTTGTAGAACAAATCTTTCCAATCATTCATCACAGCAAGATGAAACAATAACAGTAAACTCCAACTAATCGATCGTAGATGCATTCACAATAAAACGCAGCTGGCTCTTTGAAAGAAATGAACAAGCATGCACAAATTCATAAATTTCTCATAGATAACATAATACTCACACCATGAATGAAGCACCAACAACATAGATCTTTTATTGCATAAAAATCCGACCTCAATTACATTGTTTCGATGAAATATATAGTGCTTCAATTACAAAAACTCAGAACCCCGAAACTAGGGTTCTATTCCCACTAAAACAGTGAAATAAAGCTAAATCTAGAGATTACTTAAGCAAATATACTCCTAAGCTGGTAGTTAACAAGCCTACATGGCTTTTCAATCCATTTACATTTTATTCATGCATGAAAACAGGGCCAAATCTGCCCAAGAAACAAGAAATTAGAACTGGGGCTTCACTTTTTTGAACTGAAGTGTTCTTCTGGAACTGTAGTTTTTCTTTGGAATCTTCGTCCTGGCTTCTCTGCGTGAGTACAACTGATTGATATCCTTTAGTTAAACCAAAACGAACCCAAACTTGCATGCAATCTGATCTGAAACAAGTTCTTCATGCAAATTGCTTTCATGTCAGAATGGCCCATAAATTTTGGATTCCGACCCTTACTCCGAAAGTTGAAGATCTGAAAACTGGCTAAGTGTGGATCCTTAGGACCCCCGAAATTTCCGAGTTTCAGAGTCCGAAAGGCCGAGAAACTTGATCTGGCCAAATGACTAAGTATCAAAAATCTCCCTTTGCAAAAATTTGACTAAGTCCCAAAATTGAACACTAGTCAATTTGGGAGGATGTCTGGATGGGCCTTTAGGAGTCTCTGCACTATCTCCTACACCTCTTCAAAGTCTGCGACTTGAATATCATTAAGGTGCTGCTCTTGCTTCTCCCTAAAAGTGATCAACTCTGAGGCAAAGAACTTGACTTCTTCTTCATTTTCCAACATTCTCTGCATATCATCCTTGAAATGGAACAGCTGTTGGAGGTCTTCCTTGGTATTGACACCAGCCAAAATCCTTGTGAATTGTTGCACAATGGTCTTTATTGGGTACAAAATCTGGTTTTCCCCATCTTCATATAAGTCTAGGTCGATGCCATAGAAGAATTTCTCTATCTGCTCGACCCACATTATGACTCCTTCATGCCTCTTGTTGATCCTATCTAGGCATTTCCGTAGACCTTTACAGTTTTAGCTATATCCTTGATCCAGGTCTCAAAATTGTCCAGCTTTGATACCTCATACAATTTGACCAAAATTTGGAAGCGTTGCTTCCTTATTACTTTTAGGTCCTTAAGAACCTTCTGCCATCTCTTTATTTGAAAATCTAGTCCTTGCTCGTCACCCATCATGTCCACCAATTTGGTGACCTCCTTGAGGATAACCCTAAAGGGCTTGAGGATTGCTTTGACGGTGCTCTCTCCTAATTGTTCGAAATCAACCTTCCAATCTGTACAAGCCTGAATGAAAGAACGTGTTACAACCGCCGACAATTCCGGGGCTGCTCTCTTCTCTAAGACAGCCTGTAATGAGGCTTTCGGGCAGTCTAGGTCAATGGGACCTGCTATTTTAGTAATGAAATTCTTTATTGCTTCATTTTGCTTTGTTAATGATTTTATCTTTTCCTCATCCTAATCCATGAATCCGAGGGCATGTTTCAACCCTAATGCTGCCAATGTCTTTCTCCCTTCTCTAGTGGGTTCACCTAGATCAACCTCTTCGAAAGTGTAGTCTTCTGGAGTTATTTCCGATTCGCTAGTACTGATTGTGGGTACTGCAACTTGTGCCTTCCATCGGCTGACATAGGACATTGTTCTTGCTAGGGCGCTAGATTCACCCTTGTGGAAGGTTTGGCCCAAAACTACCATGTCTGTGTCCTCGGTGTAAACCCTTCTCCTTTGTTGTATCTCCTTGGTGAACCATGTGGGTTTATTAAAGGCGGTGACTGGCTCATATGGGGCAATGTTCAGGACAGAGGCTGTCTCTTCTGCATTTTGGGCCTATGTTTCTTTCTCCCCTTCTGCTTCCCTCTCCAAAGCTTCCCTTATTTTAGAGTTCTCTTCACGTTGCAACCCCTCTTTTTCTGCTTCCTCTAGCTGTTCCCCAACAGTGGTATTTAGATCTCCGGGTGTATGCTTATGAAGAGGAGTATCTTCTTCCCTTGTAGATTCTTTCTCAACTTGGGGCTCTTCATCATCTTCAGGCGAGCTTGCCAATATTTCTGCCCAGAGACCTGTTACCTGTCTTTGCCTTGCCTGTGAAGATGGTGCTAACCTTGTGGACAAAGGTGCTTGGGTAATTGGGTTTGAAGAAGAAATGGGAGCAAAAGGTGGAGGAGTGGGAATTTGAACAGAAGGCAGAGGAGTGGGAAACAAAACGGAAGGAGGCGTGGGAATGGGAAGTGGAGTGGATGAACTCTGTTTTGCTTCGGTGTCCTTCCTAGTCTCCTTATCTACGAGTGTGTCTTTCAGCAGCTCTCCTTGTTCTGTTTGTGATGTCTGGATATTTGGGAGCCCTGGGGTAATTGTACCTTTACTTCCTTCGAAGCTGCAGATTCCATGGTGGATGAAAGCATTTCTGTATCCATGTCCTTTTCTGAGTCTAGTTCCATAAGTGGTTTTTCAACCGTGGGGATAGTGAATTGAGATGGAGTAAGAATAACCCGTGAGACCAATGGTACCTGTCCCTCCACATCTACCCCCGCAATGTGATCAAGTGGGTCTGTCATTTGATCCTTGAATCTTGCAAGATTCTGAAAGTGAGGGATATAAAACTCGTCGGGACCAAGGGAATCCTGGGGATCTCCTTGTTCCTCCTGTGCTCCTTTCCTACATCGATCAGAACATCTTCTTTGGGAGCTTTTCTTTTGATTGTTGTTTTCCCCGATCATGTTCTTCTTGCTAAAGGTACATCTTCTTGCAAGGTCTCCAACTGTGGAGATGCAGAGGATCTCTTCCTTTTGTAAACCTTCCTCTTCTCTTCTTGAGTGGCCCTGGGTCTTGTGATTTTCACCGTTGGGGATCGACCTGCGCTAGGAGCTTGTCTTTGTGTGACTTGTGGTTGATCAGGAGATGGAGATATGCTACCAGTCATTCTTGTCTTTGCTGGTTTAGCTTTTGGATTTGAGCCATATACGACTGGGAGGTCATGCATGTACATTGTCTCTGATTTTTGAGGGGCTGCCTCTTTAAACCTGGGCATTAGTACCTTCTCCCCTTTTTGCTTATCCCGTTTGGATGGTGGATCCAATTATGGCTTCATTGGCACGGGGTCCATTTTGAATGGCCTTTTGATCCAGTCCTTGGTGGTCTTCACCACATGCCTAGCCTTGAAATCAATACTGTCATTTTCTCCTTATCTACTTCCGCGTTCAAGATGGCCCTTGCACATATTTTGTCCTCATTGTATAGAGGATCCAATACATTTTCTGTCTCCATGTCCCGTACCTTGGGTGGAATGCTGAGCTCTAGGGCAGCTTGTGCAAACTCAAGGGACATTCTGCAGTAGTCCCGGATCTTGACTTCGTAGTCATCTATACTGTTCATCCAGTGATCCTCCAGGTGAGGCTCATGAACATAATGTTTGCCCATAATATGACTGTATGTACCAATGGGGTCAAACCTGGTCCTGATCAACCCAAGTGATTGTAAGGGACATTCATCCCACTCAAATGCAAGAGACTTGCATACTTTCATGTCCTGCAAAGAATGGGGACTAATTGACAGAGGGAAGTCCCAACAATGCTTCTTCTTGTGTTTGATGTGCTCATAGGCATCAGAAAGCTGCCTAGCCATTTCCAAAATAACTATCCTGTCAAAAGGATATCGGGGGGAGCTTCTTTGGTGCCAGAGTGCACCCTGCCACTCTGATGTATGTGAAAGTTTTAAATTGAATGTAATAAGCTCCTATTGCTCGAACTTTAGCAGCTTCTTCCTTTGAGAGTCTCTTTGCATAATCACCTTCGATGGAATGAATAATTGCAAAGAGGAAAGCGTCATTGACAATCCTATAGTCCGGGCTATTGTCGTCCGTCATCTCTTTTCTAACCAGCTGAGGGTACACAGTGAATGGCCATGCATTTGGCTGACCAAAGGCTCCTCTCTTTACTAACCTCGGGTACTCTAACTTGGCTGCCAACAAGTAAACCACATATGAAGTCATGTAGAAATGGGGATTGCTTTTCACTTCTATCAATTGTTTATCCAGGTTATCACTCATGATGGTAGCCCAGTCAAATCTAGCTCTTCTTCCCTTTATTTTTTCAATTAGGAGAATCATCCAATGCTCAAGTTGGATTGATTGGGGAAGTCCACACAATCTTCTCAACATGGTAACTACTGCCTGGATATCGTCCCTCAAATATCCCCTTCTCATATCAATTTTCTCCAACTTATTCTTGGGGAGAGGCCGCATCAGGTATTCCCTGTTCACAATTTCATAAGAAAGCTGAGTATTATTTCCGAACCATTCCAAGCCCTTTTTGATAGAGAAGTCATAAAATCTGTCAACCCCCTTTGGCAAGTGGAAGACATCTTCAATGTTGTCCGGTCTGATGTCCAAAACAATGTCTCTAGTCTTATTTTTCACTACCCTCTCATCTGGAATGTAGTGCTGCGCGAGTCATGATTAGATCTAAGGACAGGATGGACACTGGATGTGCTGCAACATTGACCAGACATGAAAGCACTAGAGCAGTGCAGTCACCTGATCTTCTGTTGGGGTTGGCACATCTGGTGAGAAAGTCATTCCAGTCTACATTCCTGATGTCAGTATCAGTGACCTCGCTATGGAGGTTCCCGACCTTGGAGGCAACATGATACCCTTTGAATAGGTACTTCATTGGTGAGTTGGCTGTCTTTTCCGACATTCTGCAAGAAAACATGCAACTATCAGCAAAAAATAATAATTGGAAACAACCACAAACTAAGCAAGCACAAGTCAAAAAACCCATAAAATCAAGCCCAGAAGTTTGAAACCATCAGGGATAAGCTTTATTGTGATTTTCGGACATTCGGAGGTTTGGACACTGAAGACAGAATCGGCCTCCGAAAGGACGAAAAGATGGGGCTCAATGAATGCTTGGTTTCGGAGTTTTGGAGTGCGAAAGGGGCGAAGGGAACTCAGTGTGCGAAAGTGCGAAAGGGCGAATAGGGAATTGGAAGAAGCAAGAAGGATTTGTTTCGGTGTTTCGGCATTTCGGAGATGGAATGATTCTTCGGAGGCCGAAAGGCTGAAAATGCGAAATGTGTGGGCCGATTCTGTCTTCGGTGTGCGAAGGATGCAATGATCTTCGGAGGCCAAAAGTCTGACAAGTTCGACATTGACTTAGCCGTTTCTTGTGGTTTGCCGAGTTTTGTGAGATGATCATTTCGACCTTTCGGAGGCTGAAAATCTGGGGGACTACGAACCACCGAGAGACAAAAACACGCCAAAAACCTAGACCAGACACTCTAAGGGCTCGACGCCGAGTGACACAAAACCAAAACGATGACTAAACACCCGAAAGAACTAAAACCACAACCCTAGAACTAGGCTTAGACTGCGAAAACCATGAAACAAAAGCAAAAAACCCAAAAAGAAAACAAAATCGAAACCCTACCTGCAAACACAAGGGCACGGGAAGAACTCTGCGATGAGCTCGACGAGGAAAAGACGAAGGACGCACAATCAAATATGACCAAACAAGAAGAAAGAAAGCTGCGCGCCGAAGACACTAAGAAAGATGGAGCTCGAAGGTGAAAACGTAGAATGAAGACAAAACAAACCCTTAGCCGCTTTTATAAACTTCTCGAACCGATGACGTCATCCTTGGGTTTTGGACTTTTGGAGGCCGAAAACCCGAAGCCCATGAGTCACGCGTTGTCGGGGTTTCGGAGGCCGAAAGTCCAAAAAGACTTTCTCCTTTTCGCGCGGCTTCGGGATTTCGTGCTTTCGGACTTTCGGAGATCCTAAGACCACCAAAATGCCGAAAAAGGCTTGCTGGCAAGGGCTTGCTTTAAAAAACCTAAAGCCAGAAGAAAAACCAAAGGGCAAAAGGGAACAAAAACAAGAAAAAAGAAGGGGGGCCCCATGGCTAAGTGGCCAAAATGGGGTGTGTGTTGTGGAACCACAACATTTAGCTATATCTTTGACCATTTTTTTGAAGTAAGAAGAATGGGCCACATGAAATGGGATGGTACGACCATAAGCAAATCTGTAATGGAAGTCTCTGTCAATTCCCATGCCTGCAAATTAAACATATTTGAAACTAACCTTGGCTGCCCACTATCACTAGCCTTCCTCTTTCCTTTCTTGGCATCCACACTATGAATAGCACTACCACTACTTACACTAGATGGCATAGGTTGATGCATAGATCGCTGTGAGGGTTGATGCACTAGCAAGGGCAAACCTTTACACTTGCTTTCTGCCTATAGTAACTTCTCATCCTCCTTTATATCTTTACAAAATTTAACTCCTTTGCCCGAAACACCCAAGAAACGAGGCCACACCCTTGTGTAGCTCCCTCTAAAATTAGTGTTGCATATATGACATAACCACACCCTAGTCCCTCTTGAATTTTTCTTTTTGACATCTATTGGATGAACAAGGCAAAGAAGAGGTTTTTGGGGTTAAAAGGGCCTTGTGCATAGTCCTTTAAGATAATTGAAGGGCACTCAAATTTGTTAGGTGCATGTTGTGCTTCACCCCCAACACTTCCACTCCCACCCCCAATTCCAACTTCTTCCCCTTCTTGCCATTCTTGGTCACTACTATCATTGCCACTACAGCTGGTCATGTTTAATGAGTGTAATGCAAGTTTAAAGTATAGAAATATAAGGAAAATAAAAATCAGACATTTGATGGACATTTCTTCTTTAAACTTCGAAGAACATTGTAAAAGAAAACAAAAAATGAAATGAAGGACTCATTTTCAATGCTCCAACTCCTCCAAATGCTCGTTGAAGTCTTGTTGTTGCCTCCTTTTTTTCTCTCCTTCAAAGCTTCAAACCTTGCTGCTTCTTTCTCCTTTTTCGCCCTCCTTCAAAATGAGAATGAATTGAGAAAATAGGGTTGCTTTACCCATTTTAAGGAGAGCTAGAAGTGTGGGGGCCACTTAGAAACAATATTTTTTTTAAAGTTGGGTTTCTGTTTTACTTTTTTTGAAATCACGTTGACTTTTACTTGGAACGGTTGGGCTTCGTCTACAAAAGTCAATGTTGTCTCCAAGTATTGGAGACGTTTCCAATTTTTTTTGCCTAATCAGGGATGGCATGGAAATGTTCCCAACCATCCCTCCGTCCCTGTTGTGGTCCCCGTTTTCGGGATGTTGCTATTTGGGGTGGAAATGCATCCTCGACTAAGACTGGCAAATACTATTTGTTTAGGCCAAACAACAAAGGAAGCTAATATTAGAAACAAAGACATGGCTTTGTTAATAATCTTGTAAGAAACATCCAGTCTAGTGATTGGCTAGTAATTGGTGATAAACTCAAATCTCCATCTTTGGGAATGAATTTGATGTTATTGTGTTTAATATTGTGCCCCAAATAGATGTTATGCATGGCTAAATGATATGCTTTGTGAGGATTAGACACATAGTGTCGTAAAGAATTTGGTAGAATTTACAAGGAATGTCACCAATTCTAGGGGCTCTTCATATAGGGCATTTGGATAACAACCTAGTTGAAGACTTCAATAGAATGAAGGCGATCACTAAGAACTTTTTGGGTTTTAGTGAGTTTGCAATGCATACCTTAAGGTATTGAGTGAGAGAATCTTCCTTGGACTAAGAGAGAGGTTGGGGCACAAAAACCACTTTGTAATGAATGACAAAGGCTTGCAAGATATTAGGAAGCTTGGTTAGTTAGTTGGAGGCTTGTCTAATAGAAAATAAAGTCAGAGTTTCCAGACTCGTGCAAATTCGGCGAGTCCCAAGCCGGGTGACCCTAGGTGAGTCCCAGGGGCTTGGACTCAGACTCGGTCGAGTTTGGGTGAGGACTAGCCGTGACTCGCCGAGTCCCGATGATGAGACTCGACCGGTAGAGTTTAAGTTATTTGCAAAAAATAAAATAAAAATTGGGTGTTTTAACTTGTGTTTTTTTTCTTCGATAAAATATAGCATTTAAGTACAAGTCACATATTTTCCTTTCTTATACTTTAAGTTATATTTTATATAAATATTGTTAGGATGTTTGAGAGTGGTTTCAGATCTCTAGGAGTTATAATGGCGAATCTGGATTTTGGAAGATCCTAAATTTTTTTAGACTTAGCCAAATTTCAGTAATTAACACGCTTCCATCAGTGTTCTTTTCCATAGCTTTTCCTGACTTTTCCAAGATTTTTTGATACTTCGATTTTCTAAGAATTCCCCTCATCCCTTGTACATATCTGCTATTTCCTTCGGTTTTGCATTTATACTTATGTGATCGATGTATATTCATGTATGTGATCATAATTTGAAATTAGTTTCTATTTGATGATGTTATTGTGTCTATAAGCTTTATTCAATAAAGGGTGCATGAAACGAGTTTTAAATTCTTAAAAATCTCTAAACTTCTTGGGGTTTTTTCACTTTGTCGAGTTTTTTTGCTGTCTCAAGTCTCGAGTCGGGTCAGCCTTGCTAAGTCTCGAGTCGGGTCAGCCTTGCTAAGTCTAAGCCAAGTCCAAGTCTGGCAACTTTGAATAGAACATACTCTGATTGTAACTTTTGGATTGAATCAGGTGAACAAATCCTTAAGAAACACAATCACCTATTCTAAGTTGTTTCATACATGCTTGGATTAATTGGTTTGTGGGCTTCAACAACTTTAAGCTTGTGTTACAAAGCTTAAAGTTATAAATTATAATTGTTCATCAAAAAGAGAGTTGTATCTCTTTCAAGATTTGACAAAAATCTTGAGGGGGAGCCTCTTAGTTTCTTCTCCTAAAAATAGTGGCTTTCTTACCATAGAGTTAAGAAAGATGACGGTGGGAGAAATGGTCACCATCCACCACTTAGTCCCTCTAGTGATGGTCTAAGGTCAAGGAACTACATTGCAAACCCATGTGATTTGTGCAATCTTCCGCTTATGGTGGAACTGAGTTGGAGTAAGATAGAATTGAGACTTGGGATTTTGAGTTTGTTGGGTAGAACATTAATTACAAAATCAGAAATCAGAAATAATTGCATTATGTTGCATTAGAGATGACTTTGATAGGGGTATCATAGCCAACAAGATAAAAAAGGTCTTGCATAAGAAAAATGCTGTAATTCTAACTTTTGCAAAGTGTTTTTTAATGCACTTGAAATGTCCCCTTTATGAAATAGGATTTAATAAATAATAATGATAAAATTAAAATATAAAAAAACAAAAATAAAACTTAAAATTAAAAATATAAAATGATAACACTAAAATATAACATAATTAAATTTAGTTAAGTTTAATGAATGGTCAAAAGGCATGAAATGAAAAGTTGTGACTCCCTCAAACATGGGATATAAAAGGGAGACGAGAACTTCTTTTGAAAAGGGGAGAAGAGGAAGGAAGAGAAAAGGGAAGTTGTGAATAAAGTGAGAATTAATGGAAGAGAAAAAAATTTGAGAAGAAAATAAGGAAGTGACTCCTTCAAATGGCAAAAGTTATGAAGGGTTGTGACTCTTTCAAAGGGCCAAAATAATGAAGGGTTGTGACTCTTCCAAAGGGTGGTAATTGTGAAATTTTTTGACCTTTGCAAAGGGCAGCCATGATGAGGAGGTGTAATTCTCCCCCACATTGGAAGACATAAAGGGGAGAAGGTTTAATTTGAGGACATCGAAGGGAGATCAATTTGGGGAATAATATATTATTCTCAAAGGGAACAATGAAAAGTGGTGACTCAATTCTTAGGAAAGGTGGTGACCCTTTTACCAATGAAGTATAAAGGAGATTTCATTCCAAGCATTGAAGGACTTATCAATCATCATCCATCGATCATTAATTCCTCAAGAAATCAACCAAACAATCAAAAAGCAAGATCAAGCAAACAATCATCAAATCCACATTAATCACCAATGCATCTTGGGATTAAGAAAACATACAATTTAGCAATCAAGCATTACTCTATCAAATCAACATTCATTCAATTATCATCCACCAATATATCAAACTAGCATTCATTATATTGTCACTTTTCAATCATTTAATCAACAATTACTTAATCATAACTCACCGATACTTCAAATTATCAAATCAAAGGAATTCATTCAATCAATCAATCATTCAACAACAATCGATGATCAATCAAGATAATACATTGATCTCATATAATCAAACCAGTCAGATTTGTCTTACAACACTCAAGCATAGAGAATCTGAATATTACCTATAAATTGGTAGGAAGTATCAGTTTTTATAATAGTCAGCATAGTGGCTCTTATTTGTGATTTCTTGCTTATGAATAATGTATGAATATGGTGTTATTATTATGTGATCTTTTATTTGAAGAATACATGCAATAATGTATAACTCTTATATGTTTGCTGTAATCAATCATGGTAGGGATAATAAGGGAATACAAGGAGGGAGAAACTATTATGAGGTCCTCTTCTAAGCACACTAACTCATGGTGGTGATAGGTTGTCCCATGAGGCCAAGGGGGTGCAAGGAGTGCCCTACCCTTGGGCTGAGAAGGGAAGGACGCTCCGGACACCCTATTGTAGTTTCCTCAAACCCATACCTTGGTTGACCATTATGTTAGCGGACTCTAATCATAAAGAGGAGGATAAGGATGGCAATAGAAGAGGGGAATGGCTATGGGATTCCTCACTAGGTACACCCCCCTCATATGGATGGCAAAGGGCCACATGATGGTCAAGAGGGATGACAACCACTCTTGGGCCTAGGGTGGAGGATTGTTTAAGGCTCCCTAATATGCCTCTCCTATGGTTGAACTCCAATAAATTAAATATATCGTATGATTAAATTAATGTTCCTAACCCTAGTTGAAATGATCTATGCTTTTAATGTCTCTAATTGAAAGATTTATTTTGTGGATTATGTTTCAATGATTTCCTAACATGTAGGATCTCAACTAGGTACATGATTCTATTCTACTTCTTGTTCTACTTGGAATTTGTGATTTAGGGCAAAAACCAGAGCATTTATGAAAGGGGACATTACAGTACTAATGATTGACAACTAGCCTCAATCATGTATTTACGAACGAGGACAATGAGGTCACACCCCATCTTTTGGATTCATCACAACTAATAGATCAAGATCGAATACCACCACAGGGAGAGAAAATGACCTCGACCATTAGAGGAGAGATAAATTTTTACTTTGATTAATCATGATGTAAGGGCCTTAACAAATGATTTAGAATGAGAGATTAGAGAAAGCCTCTATAGATTTAGAGGGATAAGACAAAGAAATAGTATCTTCCTAACTATATTAGTAGAAGGTCCAAAATGAAACTCCCATTAACAACTTAGGCACATCACTATCACTTCACTTGCAACATAGACTGTCCCTCACTCCTTCGTTTCTGGCTCACAATAAAGGGAACATGCATCATGCATGACACTCTTTGACTCTTGATGAGTACAATTTTGGTTCTTTTCCCAACCCACACAAAATGGGCTTCTTCCATCCCCTACTAAAAAATGATTTGATGTTAGTTGAGGCTACTTGGTCAACTATTTATTAATTTAAAAATCAACTGAGCATTAGGTGCATCTCTCTTTGACTCCAACATGCATCACTGATTACCCTATACATAAGATTAAATAGAAATAACAATTCCAAGAATAATCAATCATGGAGAAACATCAAGGATTTTCTTTAGAGCTTTGGTGATTGAAAGTTTTAAGGTTTTTCCTCAAGGTTTTGATCGATTATTTATTTTGTGGTGAATTACCATATCTAGTATTTTACTTATTTTTTATTTAGAGTTTAAAGTATTTTAAGGTCTAAAGATCAGAGTTTTGTCCATAGTTTTATGACAAGATTTTTTTGCTAGACTCATCAGGTCCTAATGTGTGTGGGGGACAGTAGGTTTTACTACCTCAAATTGGCTGACTTGTCAAGTTTGATAGAGATTCACATAGTCTCTTAAGTTTGGCGCATTTTTGCAAGACTCATTGCAAATAGTGAGCATAGAATTCTGAATTAGAAGAGATAACTAAAAAAGAAACTTTAAAATTCTTTCAAAATGACATTGAAAACATTTGAAAAGACAAGTTTTAAAACATATAGAACATGTTTAATTTCCAGATTATCGCTAGTTAATTTTTCTAATCAATTATTGCTTACTACAGACGCAGATCACGCTATTCAATGATTAAAAAAATTGTTAATAACTTAATAATTTTTGTCTTTTGTAAATTGTCATTTGTGCACGGGTTAGTTTCTCTGATTAGTAGAAAACATTGGCCATGTTATGACATTGTGATCCAATGATAAAAAGTTTTGCTCTATTGTTTTGAGTGTTTGTGTATGTATGTTAGCAACAGCATGTATATGAATAAAAATCATATAGAAATTTTTTTGTCAGTTTAATCCGTCATTGCTTAGTAAAAAACATTGACCATGTTATGGCACTGTAATCCAATGATAAAAAGTTTTGCTATTTTGAGTGGTTATGTAGTATGTATGTTGGCAATAGCATGTATATGAATAAAAAGCACATGGAAATTTTTTTGTTGGAGATTTACATCAACATACACTCTCTAATCCATCATCAAGATGAAAAATGATGTAGGATTGTGCATGATGGGTTTACATATAGTACTATGATGCTGCATAAGTATCACCAAGGGGAAAGGGAGTGGAGGCAGTTAAAAACATTAGTTGTAATTGTCATCAAATAATATTACCATTAAATAAAAAACTTATGACTCGCTTTCTAAGTTGAGCTATTTTATTAAGTTTAATAATTAGTGGCCATGAGTGGCTTAATTCCAACCACGCATCTCTTTTTAAATGCAGTGTTTGCTTTCTAATTTCAACTACCTCCCATAACTGTCTTTTAAAGTAGTTTCATTGTACAACTATACTTCAGATACTCTATGCAAATACAAGGCTTTGTCTTAAATGAATATTCCAACTATATTGTTTGTGTGCATGATGTTCTTTATTTTTTTTTTCGGTAATAACAGTTATTTTATTAATATCAATTAAAAAGTTGTACATTGTAATAATTACATCAAATATAGTACACCATGCATCCACCACCCAACCACAACCTGCAAAAAAACTTCAACCACCCTTTGACCACAACCTGACCACCCCCCTACTAAAAACCACCCTAGCAGAAACAGTGAAAACCCCACCTTTACCCATGTAGCCAGTAACACACCCCTCTGAACAGGTGACCAAAAATAGGGGCCATGACCAGGTCTTCAACCATCATAATCTCTGTAGAACAGAGCATTACAAAGCAACCCTACCCCTAACCAAACATGAGCCAAAAAGCGAAACCAGCACCAGAGGTAAACAAAATTTCAAAAAAGTGTGACAAAACAGAGGCACCAAAAATGGGTGGGACACCCAAACCCCTTCCAAAAGGAACTAACCTGGCCCAATCCCACCACCCCTTGCTGCAGTAGCATTGGGGTGTGCCCCCTTCCTGGTCCTTGACCGTCTCTTCTCTCTTGTATTCTCTCGCGCATTCACCATCACCAAAGCATGACTTGCCATGTATTCCCATCACCAAAGAGAGAGCTTCATGGATTCCCACCTTGATAATGCTTGAATTCTTCTTTTATCTCTGTCTGCCCCCGAAGGCCATTGGATGAAGGGGATCAATTCGTAAGCCTCCACCACCCTCGGATTAGCAATGCCCTCTCACACGTTGAAGCCAACCTTTGGAATAGCCCACTCCATCACAGACTCTAGCCCAAAAAGCAAATCCGCTTCTACTAGAGATTCCATCACCCATCAAATTTCTGCCTCGTTCTCCGCCAATTCTAGTCCCCAAGCCAGAATTAGAGACAAAATGTCCATATTTGTGCGGTAGTGATGCTTCGCATCAATGAAGTCATCACCAAGCACCTCCAGCACCACATTCACCAAATCCGCTTCACGACAATTGAATAGACGCTTCAGATGTTGAGCATGACCGGCCCAAAAAAGGCAGCTTGCTGCCGAGTAGTAAGCAGAGTGAAATTTGCTTCCATTTTTACTCCGCCAATACACACCTCAATACACAGAATGAAGCAAAAAGGACACCTGCCCACCATTAAAGGCCACACACAAACCCCTGTCACATCAGCACATTACCTACAATCAATCATTAATAACCCTGTCAGTCAGCGACAGATGAGTGATATCACTCATTAAAGGGAAGATTTCGAAAATTCTCCTCTCATACTTCCCCTTCATCATTGAACATCAGTGCCCATTTGGAGAGGGCGTTTGCCACCTCATTACCAGATCTCTGTACATGGCTTACTTGAAACTCCTCAAAGGAGGATAATTCCTTTTGGATTGCAAAGATGAATTTTTGTAGGTGCCAAGCTTGTGCACTGCCATTAATGATGGCATTAATTATAATGAGAGTCACCTTCCAATTGAATTCTCGAAGCCCCTAACCTTCTGCCAAGTCTAACAACATGAAGAGCCGCCATTGCCTCAACAACATTATTAGTCCCCTTTGCAATCCACTTCACCCCCATAGAAAGAACACTTTTAAATCAGTCCCTAGCAACAAATCTGGTTCCAGAGGGCCCAGGGTTGCCATTGGAAGCAACATCAAAATTGATCTTGATTCTTCCATCCCTCCAACAGACAGGTCCACCTTACCTCTTTACTAATATTTGTTGTTGGGTTAACCCAGCTCTGCCCATTAACAGGCTGTTTGCATGATGTTCTTTTGACCTCATACAAATAGAGTTATAGTTTTACCTATGTATGGTTTTCCCTATTAAATATTCTTATGAGATTCCATACATTGTACAACTATACTTCAATATACTCTATGCAAATACAAGGCTTTGTCTTAAATGAATGTTCCAACTATATTGTTTGTTGGCATGATGTTCTTTTAACCTTGTACAAATAGAGTTATAGTTTTCCCAATGTACGGTTTTCCCTATTGAATGTTCTTATGAGATTCCATACATTGGAGGAACTAGTCAATTCATTTGTGTGGGAATCAAGGAATTTGTCGCAAACATAATTTATGAGTCTATTAACCATAGTTCCATGAAGTTAGGATAGAGGTATATGGGGACAGGTTTTATGGAGCACGGTGTATGTAATGTCCCCTTCTCTGTAGTAGGCCATTATGGTGCCTAATTAGTCTATCTCCCCATCCGGATAGGCTAATGGCTTCTTTCAGAGGATGCCAGCCAATCACAAGCTTCAGTGGGCAAATATTTATTATTTGGGCTCTTTTTCTAAAGTTAAGTTACTTTATTTTATAAAGTGATATTATAAAGTCACTTTATGAATTTAAGTTACTTTATTTCAAAAAGGTAACTTAAGTGAGCACTTTTATTCCACATCGCTTAAGTTTGTGTGTTTTCCCTCACTTCGAGGTTATAAAAGAAAAAGGTATTCTTGGGAAAGGCACCATGAAATTGATAAACAAAGAAAAACTAATCAAATTTCTTATGTGACTGGTTATTTCTTGAGGACGGAAACCCGTAAGGAAAATCTGAGGAGTTGGACGTAGCCCCAACACCTTGGTAATAGTAGTCATTCAGATTTCACATTGGAGATTAATTGTGTAAGTACAGAAATCAGTATTATAGCATTTACATCTTGGGTTCAGAGTCACAATCAAGAAAGCAAGTATCATTTTCGAAAACATAACGCAGGCAGCTGGGTGTCATAGTGAGACGATATTGGTTGTGGAACCATCATTAGCGTTGGTACTCTCAGTAAGAAAACGCGGCTTGCAGGTTGCGTGCAGCACAGAGGTTGAATCTCTTTCTTTCCAGCCGCGTGAAGAGGAAGTTCAGAGTGGGCGTGTATTCGCATTGTTCACTCACACCAACAGGCTGAAAGGATTCATTGGTTTAGTCTCTGGAGTTCACAGTTTACTCTATTCACAGTGACATTTGGGCTAGTGGAACATACGTGTGACGTACTGGTGTATCGCGCGAAGATATTCTGTCAATCCGAGCTCAGTGCTGGAGTAGCTGCGTGGGATTGACGTGAGTTGGAGATGGCTGCAGTTTGGGCATGAGTAGGAGTTGTGGATGTATCACGCGGGACTGGTTCGAAACCACAGGCTGGGTGATGGTCGGGTGCGACTAGGAGTTGTCATAGCAGCGACAAACATTGGATATCATCTTTCCCTGTTGTTCGTGCTTTATCCTTTCAGCTTCGCTGAAACCAACAAGGTCACACCTGAGATCATCTGTAAGTGGTGGCTGCCACTCTTTGCATATAATGTTATTATTAAATACATGGGAATGAAAAGGCTTATTATACGTGGGAAATTTCTTGTCTGAATTCATTAATTTTATATTTAGTCTTTACTACATCTCCTGGCATTTGGAATATGTACATGCAAACATTGTGATTGATAAATCAAATCCCACGGCACACCAAAGCATTCTGGGGAGGAAATACAAGTAAACCTTGAAGGCTAAACATTTCTCAAAAATATATATATTCACTTGTGAAACTAGTTGTGGAAAGTCTTGTGGAAAGTCCCAGAATCTACTTAGGATCATTACAGTGCACATATAATATAGTACTTGGAAAATTAGTTATAAAAATAATATGAAATAAATTGCATTTTATTTTTTTATGTATGGTGACCAGAATGAATCGATTGGACCAACAATGCATTGAAGATACTAAATATCAATATAATATTATATTCAATTACAATATCATGATTACAATGGGTTGGATGCCTTGATGTTTTATCATCCTCCCCAAAAGGCGTGACAAACTCCTCCTGACTAGATCCACTAGGAACATCTAGCTAAAGGTCCTCCAAATGACATCAAAAAACCCTGTTTGTGTAGCTTGATCCTTATCAATTTGCAGTCTACATCCCAATATGTTGTTGGACTCTCCTTGTATGCAAGCATCTTGTGGTTCATAAGACGCATAGCTCCATGTATGCTCACAAGCTTCCAAGTTCACCTAGAGGTAAGTCTGGGCTTCTTGATAGATTTGATGAAGCTGTATGTAGAATAGTTCATCTTAGTAAAGGAGGAACAACAAATTTGTGACAAGAGGCAAACAACTAGTGTGATTATTGGTGATTGAGATCCATGCAAATGTCACCCTTGTATTTGTTCTTCCTACTCCACGGTCTCCATATACCACCATCGTTTGAATTACCTTAACGAAGCTTCTCTTCACCTCGCTATCTGCTATATGGACAACTTTGCAAGGCCTTTGCAAATGTGCCAATTTGAGTTCATTGCATAGGCCATTATGTGAAAGGGAGTATTGAGTTTCTCCAATCCCTGTTAAATGATGGGATTAGTGTACTCATTATAGAATTTGAGGCTGTGTGTTTATTTTGTACAGTTACCTTCATGTGGAAAAGCATGCTATTAATCAGTTTCTTCACCCTATTCCATTTCTCTAACTTAGATTCAACCTACCAATTCTAATCTTTTGTCACAATCATTAAAGTTTGTGGCATATCTTGTCTTGCATGTGATGTGGTGATTGCAGATATACATCCTACATATCTCTTGCATCAATTACAACTTGTTTAGTCTAGTTAATTTTGCTAATGCCATTTAGTGCATTGTTCATGGCATACACACAAGAAGGTGTCCAAAAAATATGTTTGTAGGCAGTTGCAACCAACTTCCCCACTACCCTGCACACATCGACCACATCTGTAATGACCTGAACCACATTATTAGGGACAACCTCCTCTATAGCATCTTAAAGGATTTGAAACCAAAACCCTGCATCCTGTGATGCCCCAAACAGTCAATAGCCCTAAGGAAGTAAGGGACTTCTATCCATGTCATCATGATATGGATGAGTGGGTGCTGCTTGTGCACCCATTTGTGATAATGCTGCATCAGCTTGAGACCCATGCGGTATTTATTTACTCCAAAAAATGTTTATCTTGGAATAGTTGTTATCTAAGATAGTGGTCCTCTGTTTCATTTTCTCTAATGGCACATATGAAGGCCTCACTTTTGCCACCATAGTCATGTCCTTAAAATAAAAACAGTGGGCAACATGGAATGGAATGCAATTGGCAAAGAAGAATTTGCCAATGGCATCACCTGCCTCATCTTTGATTTGTATGTTGAACAACTTTGCCAGTAGTTTGGGAGTTTGAGATGAATTTATGACTCTATCCCCTTGGGATTTACTACATTAGACACACAAAGAGGAACTTTTAGCCATCTAGAAGTGTCAGTAGTGCGCTGTATCATGGTAACAGTTGGTGTGTCATGCTCCTCACCACCGCCAAACAATCTCTATAGGTCTGCTAGAGTTGTGAAAAAGATGTGCATTTGCTCTAATAATGCTGCCATAGAATTCAAGGGCACAAAAATAACATTTCCATAGTTGACTACCCTCTGAATTGGTTGACTTGTTTGAAAGTAACACTGAAGCAAATTGTCATAAAGGGGCCTTCATATTGATTGGTAAATTCTTCCGACTCCTGGGAAGGTCAAACTATATTCGCTGCGCTTGCAATTGAACTAGCTTCTCTTCACTTTGGCATGACATCTCATAATGACTGTACAAGAAATAAAATTTGTGGTTTAACTTTACAACATATACTTAGTGCAAGGGCTCAAGACACAATGATTTTGCTTCTGTTTTTCTTACTTCAGGTTGGATGAACTATACAAATAGAGAATACAAGAGTTGCAATCCTTTTTCCTTCAACCTTGAGTTGTTTGTTTGATAATTTAGTTGTCTAGGAGTAAAATTAAAAATTTATCAATCATTTAGTTTTTCAATAAGGTTTTCGTTTCTGTTTTTTCTTACTTCATTCTACATGAAGTCTAGAAGCAAAGGATACACAAGGTGTAACCCTTATTTGATGATTTGAGTATCAAAATTAAAATTAATAATTAGAATATCTAAAAATAAAAATATTTTTTTAGTTAAAACTAAAAGAGAAATCTATTTACTATTTTGCCTTAAGACTGCATGAGGTGCAGAAATAAAGGTTATATGAAAATAAAAAAAATTAAAACTACATTTTAAAAGTAACACTAATCAACCCTAGAAACAATATTTATAAATCCTAAGAACATCTACAAATTTGAAACATTAAACAACTAAAAACAACAATTTGAAAACCATAAAATTTGACAAAAAAAAACTATATGATTCATTCATTGACATATAAATTTTGTTTATTTGAAATTAAAATAGCAGCAAAAACTGTATGGAGAAAAAATGGCGAACTAAAAGTACAAGATTTTTTTGAGAAAGTTCAGGAAAAATGTGGAAAAATTTGAGAAAAAGTCAGATTATAAAAAGGTAAAAAATTGTACAAAAAGAGACAAAAACTACTTTTTAAAAAAAATTTAAGGGCATTTCCATAGCATAGAGATATAGGGAGGAAATAAAATAGAAGTTAAACGAATGAACTGTAGAAAATATGTTTTGTTGTTTAGATTCATATTGCTAATTACATAGGCAAATATTCAGTTTGACTTCTTAAGAGGGTAATCACCAAATACACCAAATAGTTGTTTTAAGTCTGAGATCAAATATTAGCCAAGTCTATGAAGTAACTGAGATTAAAATTTATTAGACAGCGATCTAGCTACGAGTAGGAATTCAGTAAAAGTGGAAGTCATTTTGAAGTGATCCAAGATTTTCATTGTGATGGAGGCAAGGAGTTTTGTAGGGCAAGTTCAATATTTTAGAAAGCTTATCAAATCATATCCCACAATTGCAATGCTTTATATTCCGTATTTGCTATTCGTAAGTCCTTTATATGGGGTAGAATTCAACAAAAGGCATTTGTTTAGTTGAAGTAAAAGATTAGCAAGCCACTAGTTTTGGCAATTTTTAGCTTGCAACTACTATTTAAGGTGGAGACAAATGTTAATGATTATGTGTTGGAGGCGGTTGTATTACAAGTTTGTAAGCTTGTTTTTTATCATCCAGACTTATTTCATGGAGCACTTCAGATATATTCCTCATATAATCAATTGTAATGTCTTGTCTGAGTAAAAAATGAATATATTAATTAAAAATTAAAAATCATATAAAAACATATATATATTTATAGATTTTAGATTATTTTAAAATTATGATTTATTAAAATTTAAAAGTTATATTTATAAATTTTACATTATTTTTAGCTTATGATTTTTCATATAACTTTGAATATATATTAATAGTCTATTTTAGTTTAAATTTTAAAACTACTTTATAATTTTAATTATAGACTAAATGTTCGCTTCTTCCTTGTCAAAGTGCCATGTATAATAGTGCATAATAGTTATAAATTTAAAATTAGTGTATAATATTAATTATGTACTTGTTTGAATCATAATCCATGGGGCGAGACATGAAGAGAACTCGGGTCATATTCGTCAACTGCTTCGACACTATCTCACACGCCCCTTGTGATTTAGGATGATCGAGGCCCTTTCAAATTCAGTTGATGACCGTCATTCCTCCTTCTGCTCTTCTATTTAGGGGTTTTCATAGATCGGAAAGAAAAGTAAGGGACAAAATAACAAACTGTTTCCTTGCCGGTTCTGCGTTGACTCTGATTCTGGACTCAGCCCAATTTCTAAGTGATCTGGTAATTTTGCAAGTTTTTCTAGGGTTTTGCAATGATTTTCACTTTTTTTTTGCCTTTTTGGGGGATTTTAACATGATTTAAATGCTATAAATTGTTAAAAATTGGGTCAACAATTTTGTTTTTGCGAATCAGATTTTTTTTGAGGGAAAATTTGGCTAGCTCCACGATTTGGGATTAATTGGGTATAATTGCAATTTTTTGCAGATTATTGCTAATTTTGAATATTACAATCCTAAACAGAAGCAACATCACTTTAACTTGAAAGATTGGAGTGTGAAGCTCAGTTTTTACTTACCTTTATGAACCATAATTAATGAAGACATTGAAGTGGATGGAGACTCATCCTCTTGCTCAATGCAAATCTCAAATTGTTGATGGTGATTTTAATTTAGGATAGGCTTTCATATTTATAGTTTTTGAATGTGAGGTCTTTATTGGTCCCCCTTGCATGTTAGGGCCAGGGTTTGTTCTTTACAATTTTGAAAAGTGTCCTTTAAAACAAAACAAAAAGCTGTTTGTTGGGTGAGGGACTTTGTACTACTGCTTGAGGATGGCCGGGTGTTGCTTGGTGGTCCTAAGGATGACAAGGAGTCACTTGGCCACCACCTCCAGAAGAAACATTCTCAGGGATGTTACCTGTACTTTAGGGGTGTCCCAGGGATGTTTCTCCTTGTATGTGGCAGTTGTGGGTGGTAGGGGGATGCCCTTGCGTGTTGAGGATGTCCTTGTCTTAGTTTTTTTGGGTCGGGGGCACAATCCTGTGGAACATTAGGATTAACAAATCTACTTTGTGGAACATTCATTTAATACAAAACACTCTATTTGTATTGAAGATAGCAGTGTAACACGGGGACACGTCCCCCACTAAAATCCCCTGCGCCCAGGTCGGGGACGTCCCCGGGACGGGGACTTGGCATTCCCAAGTGCCCCCACCACCGCCTTCCTGCCATTAGAACGACGCCGGGACACGGGGACGCCCAGGCGTCCCTCGATTGTCTCGGGGACGTCTGCACGTCCCCTGTCGCCGGATGATGTCAAAAGGGATTTAAATTTTTTTTAAGTTTTAACTTTTGTAATAGGGTTCTATTCGAACCCTAAAAGGAGGATGAGACTGCAACGACTACAGATGTAGGGCTGGTTGGTGTTCTTTCGGCGGATCTTGACCATGAGGAGTCTAGTAGTTTCAGTGATGAAGAGTTTTCCTTGGGGGATAATTAGAGGCCTCCCTTCACTACATTTTGACATGATTTTGTACTCGTTTTGATATCATGCTACTCATTGTAATCATCCTTATGATATTTTGATAGAATATAAATCAGAATGTTCTATTTGCCGATAATTTGAATTTCTAATAGTAATTGGTAATTCAATATTCTGTACTGGGTATGTTGAATGTTCAATGGTTCATGTTGCAATTTTGGTATGTTCAAGTATTTGGTATTATTAGTTCTTATACTGTTATACATCATTTCATAACTAGCATTTCAAGTACTATATGTATAGTATATTATAGCACTGCCCCCCGCCGCCATCTCCCCGCCATCTTGAAATTGAAGCCCTTTGTCCCAACGTCCCCCAATGCTCGTGTTACATTGGAAGATAGTGAAGTTAGCTATGGAGGGATACAATCTTAAAATTTTCTGAAGCAAACATGTCCATAACTTAGTTAGAGACAAGTGATTGAATTTTAAGGACTTCTGCCAACCATTTGTCCCCCCTCCACCCCTGCCGCCACCATCCCAAAATTGAAGCCCTTTGTCCCCTAGTGCCCGTGTTACACTGGAAGATAGTGAAGTTAGCTATGTAGGGATACAATCTTAAAATTTTCTGAAGCAAACATGTCCATAACTTAGTTAGAGACAAATGATTGAATTTTAAGGACTTCTGCCAACTATTTGTGAACTTAAGAAAGGGATCCCGCACCTTAAAGAGAGGACATTTATCTTTTTGATTTAACGGTGAAATTGTTGATTGATAGCAATGACTAGTTCTGTTAATTTAGTCACTTCTCCCCTTCCCTAGGAGATTTAATGTGACATTGTAGTATTATTTTTAGGGTTCTAATCTCCAAGCTTAACATCACTATTTTTCATACTGATGATGGACCAAGGAGTGTGATTCTAACCGTTGATGCAAAATCATTTACATAGTACATAACTGTCCAAAGATTTTGTCATTTTTGAGGGACTGAAAACCTTATTTTCTCAGCATGTGTATGGTTACTTTTTTTTTTATAGAGGTTAATTTTGTTTTGGATATGAAATTTCTGTTTATTTTTATGCAAGATGCTAACAATTACGATCTAATATTTTCCTAGTTTTGTTTCTGAGTTCAAGCACAAAATGGGTCTGGTGAGAGTGAGCCGTGTCTGAGTCTATGGCTTCAACTTTTTCTTTTTATGAATTTTCATGAGTTTTTGCGTTTTAGTTTGTGTACTGTTTTAGCTTTTGAGTTCTTAAGTTAATTTTTATGATTCATGCTAGATGATGCCTTAGTGTATGAGAGTCTTAGTTGTTTCATTAGAGTTTGTTTTCTCATGTTTTTGACAAATCTCTTGTTTTCGAGTCATTGCCTTTCAATCTCAGGGTTTCATGTTTTGCATTTTTTAATAATTTGAAAGGTGTTTGCTTGTGTGGTTGGTTTTTGTTCAATCATGAGTTCCAGCCCTAGAATACAGGATTTCTAAGAGCCTACTGCTTTTCTAATGATAAGTAGTTCCAGTATAACTTTAAGGAGCCATGTATAGGTCCAGTGTAACTGTAAAGAGCCAATTGCATAATTTTTTTGTGGGTTTCCAGTTCACCTTGGCATTGTAATTACTTTCCTATACTTATTTCCATCGGCAGTAATAGGTTGTAAGTCCTCTTTCTTTTGTGGGTTTCCAGGTCTACTTTGGAGTTGTAATTACTTTCCTAAATTCCATTGGCAGTAATAGGTTTCAAGTCCTCTTTTGTTTATCCTAGCTTTTTAGGGCTTTTTGTTTCATCTTTTTCCTAGATTTTTCTTCTGCAGTTTCATCTATTTCAATTGGCAAGATCCATTTTTTCAGTGAGGGCACTCTTTTAAAATCATTCATCCATTTTCTTCTTATAATTGTTAAATGGAAGCGGCTTGCACATGACAGGACTATGCCAGTGCTTGTTTAAAATCATTCATTCTTTAATTTCATTGATTATGATTGCAACAATTGCCCAATTGTTGACTGACAGCAGCTTTCATTTGGCAGGCCAAGGGCAACAGTCACTGGGAGAAATGTAGGGGGCTCTATGACACATATGACCTGTAGACAAATGAGTTTCAATAATAGAGCAGTTTGTGAATGCACAAATCATTTGGACTATTTTGCCATTCTATGCAATTGAAAATAGCTAAATCTGAGATACTTGATTTCTGCTAACAGTGGGTTTCAGGCACCATATATGTAGATGCCAAAAGAAGAGATAGAGTATCATTTTGTGAAGCCTTGTGCTTCCCTGTGTGACATTTCTTTTTTATTACACAATAAGAGTTGCATGTTTGAACACATGTATGTAGTTGAATATCTCTGCGCTCTAGTCCTTGAATCTAAGCCCTTTCAAAGGCTGTTAGACTTTGGCATGCCAAAAACAGTCGCATTTTTTATTTAATGTTAAAATTATATAATGACAATCACAATTAATTCTTTTAATTGCCTCTTCACCCTTACCCTAGGTGAACTTATGGGGAATCATAGTACTTTTATTAGCCTATCATACACAATATTATTGCATGCTTGTTTGCTGTCCACTAACGTTTGCCCAAGGCCATAATGTATTTCTATATACCACCTGTTCTTGCATGAATTCAGATATGAGAGATTGAGGCGAAGCTGGTTTGCAGAAATCCATAGTCTTTTAGATCAATCCTGTGAGATTGTGCTGTAGAATCTTTTGGAAGACTGCAATAATACAATAAAGGGATAACACGAGGACAATTCATTAAATGTTTAAACGATGAATAAACTAACAATCAAGCTAACTTATCCTATGACCTTATGGCTGAACCAAGGGCTCACTGGGTCCTTGTGATATTGTGTTACAAAAAACTAAGGAAGAATATTAATTTAAACATGATAATGCAAGGATGCCGGGGATTTACTCATTTGCCAGAATGATTGTTTTGGAATTGCTGTCAGGTCTATGCAAATTGAAGCAAAATGAATAACGGAAAAATATAAAATTAAGACATTTCAAAAGGTTCATTCAAGCAGCAGCTTTCTGACAAGCATTTACAGGCAGAATTTTGGAGGTATACGGAAAAGTGGGAAGGATTATGAGATTTGGCGAAATAAAAGTTTTAGTGCTTGAAAAATATAACATGGGTTCCAAGTTTTGAACTTGGGCGTGCTGGGTCACACTCTATAGTAATGCCTATGATCTCTGACATGTCTGTATTGAGTATACCATACCTAAAGCTTCCTTGTCATCGTATAATCTTTCTCCACCTTAGAGAACAGTTTGGTTGCAAAATATTAGGGATGATCTAACACGTGTCTGCTTTCTTGTGCAGCGTGCAAGCAATTGCATCGTTGGATGTCCACAAATGGAACTTCTTATCATAATTGGGACAAGCTAATATTGGCGTGTTAGTTTTTAAAAGGCTTCTCACTGCTTTGTTCCCTATTATTAAAGAATTTAGTGTCACCGTTTCCTCTTTAGGAATGGGTCCTAGATGTTTCCTTGAATTTTAACATTGGGTGCAAATTACAGGTGTTGTTTGTAGAAAATTGTCACTTGATAATGTGGACCTGTTCATCTTTTTGCATAGCAGCTGCTTCTCAGCCTTGGAACATGGTTTAATATTTCTTCCTTCCATCTCTATTCCACTTTAGATGTTGTTTGTAACTTATTTGATAATGGCAATAGTCTGCAAATGCATCACTTATTCCTTTCATCTGTTGGAATTTAAGGATGAACCATTATAGCAAGCTTACCTCCATTTCCTGCTCACTAATTTGTATGGGGCAAAATTCTTTAGACTCGGATGTTCTTTCCAGACAATGAAGTTCCACACCAATCAAATATTGCTTTTCTCTTGTTTACACACGGACCAGTATTTTCCTAATCATCTCTCTATTAGCTGATTTCCTATCATAAAAGGAAATTGGTTGTTCATTGTGCATGATGATTAGCCACGATGACACTGCAGGATGCATCATTATACTAAAGATATGCAAAATGCGGTAGGAAGTTGTTAATTTCTTTTTATGTTGGAGTGTTTTGTCTGTTTCTGTCTATTTGAACTGGTCTTTCTTTCGCAGGTCCATGACAGTTGATAAGAAGCCACTTAACCTTAAAGTAAAGAAGTAATAGTGAAGATGACAACGCATACTATATATCGTAGTGAAATATATCTTTATTTGTTCATGAATTTATTACAGAGAAGAAGACCAGAGATGTCAGCCAAGGATTCGAGTTCATCTGACTATACCATGCTACCTTCCTTGACGATACACTACAAACGAACACAAGTGTCAACCAACTGACACTTGCAACTACTTGAGAGTGACAACAAACTTAATATGGTCAATCAAGACATTGCCGGATAACCAATATTATCAAACATAACAATAGGCATTGTACATTGACTACATCACCCACCCACCCCGACAAAAGAAAAAGTTGTCTTCTAGGTGACAAGTATAATATCAAGTAATATTTAGAAAGACTGATGATAAGAGTGTAGACAAAGTCTCGTACTGTGCAAATTCAAAGTTGTAGTGTACTTCAAAAAGCAAATGGGGGTCTAGGGGTAACACCCACAACGAGGTCATGGGGCAGTGCCCCTTGTGGGGTCCTGAGACAATGACTAGGGTGCGCTCCCCCACTAGGCCCAAATTAGACCTTCTAAACCACACATAACTCCATGGTGCAAATAATTCTTTTGACTTTTTAAGGTGCCAATAATAATGTTTTTGATTAATGTAAAAACATGTTTTGAAGGGACCCGAAACCCTTTACAAAAAGGTTACATAAGATTTTCCATGAAAGCACACCAAAAGGAATAGATCAAGACCTAGACGAGGGTTTTACCAAAAGGCTACCTGACACAAGCGCTGCACGAGACAACCAACATGCAACCAAAAATTAGATATAGGACTAGAGAAAACTCCAGCCCCAACCTCACAACCAAAATCATTAGGATTTACCTTTAGCATTACCCTTGTGGGAACAAAGACTCGTATCAAAAGAGGGCGTAGAGGTCTTGGATTTCTTATCCTTCACAGAAATCCAACCCTCTTCCACCTTAGCAACCACAACCTGGCAAGCTAACGAATCCAAAGCTGGAGTCCCAACACCTTGAGAGGGAGGACTAGCAACACTCATAGGAGAACCAAAGATAGGGCCTGCAACATCATGAGAGATAGCACTAGCAACAATCCTCTCAACAGGCAAAACACAACCACCAGAGATGAGAGTCCTATCGCAAGCAACAACATTCTCAACAACTTGGGATACAATGGCAGCAGAGCCATTGTTCCCCAAAATAGGCGAAGCACAAGCAACAGGGATGGAATCTTTGACACAAGCAACATGGATGGAATCTTTGACTCAAGCAACAACAGCCTGAATCACATTCCCTCGAACATCTGGGGAATCCACAGGAGGAACCGACATTTGATTGTCCCCAACAATCCCCCCATTAGAAAACGAAATAGACTGAGAAGAATTCAAAAGAAGTAACCACCTATGAGAAGCTCCTATGAGTATCAAATTTTTTCGATACCGTATAGTGTTGTACAGAGGCCCATCCTACCATGATGCAGACAATTTCTTTTTCTCTAAATTACATTGAGCAGTCACATGACCTTTTTTAAAACATCTTCTACATCTAAAGGGAATTCCTTCATAATCCAAAGTTTGAACCCAACTTCCCTTCGAAAACTTGATAAGGATTTCAGCAGGCGAGCCCTTTGACACATCCATATCTACCAAGATACAATGCCCCAATAATAATGTTGAAGAAGCTAGAAAATAGAGATTTCATGTCAAAATTATGATGCAGAATTTGTGGAATTCGTATGGGAATGAATTTGTCATAATTGCCACACCCAATAGTTTGACCGCACTACACTTCTTTTGCCAAGCTGCCACCTTGTAGCTGCCAGGTAACTCACACAATATACTAGACCCCTTACCCATACAAACTGCTTAATGTGGAGTTGCTGAACCAAGAGTTGCTACTTTCGTACAAAAGAATGATACTAAGATGATTGTATGACATATGACACCATAGAAACTTTACTCTTTGGTTGATGCTAATGACGTATGACTGGTTTGAGGGCTTGTATGACCTAACAGTGTGAGCGAGGCCAAAGGATAAATGAAATATACATTATGCGTGGATGAATGTTGGAGATTTGTACAACTGTGAGGTTTTGTGTCGTCCGTATAGGGTGCAAAGACAGTTGCTAGAAGGAAAAATTGGAGTGTCATATGGGGCAATGCACAAGGTACCACACGAGATGCAAGAATCGCTTAAGAGGCCATATGTGGGGATATACAGACTGTTGTACACAGTGCCAAAATGGTCCAATGTTTCGTACGTGAGGGTGTATGGGCTGCCATATAGGGTGGTCAAGGTGTCGTACGAGAGAACAGAGATGTCGTACGAAGGTGCCATACAGGGATAGTATATGTCACTCAAAAAATAAACCTTAAATTGTTGTATAGGCAGTGTCATACCATGCATAAAACAACAAACAGTACCCTGTATGGAGTTGGTAGAGATTGTAGAGTAAACTTTGGTACGGGTTGGCTGCTCCAATGTTTTGTATGGACTGTTGTAATGTTCTCCTTACTTTGTAACTCCAAGTTCCTACCAAGGCTGCCTTCCATTGCTTCTTCCAAAAATAAACATAACCTCACTGAGAGTGGAATTTATAAACTCACTGAGAGTGAATTGATGACCTTTGCATAGACTTCATTATTTTTTGCTTTCCAGTTTATATTCGTCTTGATTCCTCTGAATTTCTGGTGAAGTGGATTTCCCTTGACAATCCCTTATACGCTCCATACTGCATATACTATTCATATTGTCGGATGTATCATCCATAACATTACACACTTTCACTGGCTGCTCTTCACAAAGAGTTGTGGCTTCAAAAAAATTGCATGTTGATGGGAACACCTCCTAGTCCTCCATTTGCCATTGAAATAGTCCATTCAAGGAACTCGTCTCATCTTCAAAACAATCTTCTAGTTTGAGCACCCCTTCATCAATGCTTCCATGTCTTTCCTTCTTTCGTCCATACCCAACTCTCCATATTTGAACTATTTCAGAGGATGTTAGTTCTTCGCTTACCACATTAGATCAATGCCATACTTCCTCCCTTCCCTCTTGATCGAGAGTATTCTGCTTCCAATTATGGGTTGCCTTGGCAGTGATTAACCAACCCCTCCCGAGGAGGGCATTGTACGCCTTCTACAACAAGATAGCTACGAAATTCAAGAAAAAGTTACTGTGTACTGATTGTTACTTTTTTGTGCCATCAATGTCCCCGACTTAATGCCATGTTGGTCGACACCCAACAAGTGGAAGGTTGGCGACCAGAGTGTTGGTTTCCCTAAGCATTTTCATATTCTTCAAATCATATGGGCACTCCTTTATTGAGTGACCCATCACTTGGTGAATCTCACAAAACATATTTCTAGGACAATTGCCTTTTTGGTACCCCTTAATTTCGCACTCAATAAACCATGGTTCATTAGTTTCTTTATTGGTTCCTTTCTTAACGGTCAATTCTTTTATCATTCTCATCATATCTCGTCATAGGGCTTGGACTGTTGTTGATTCATTATTGCTGCTATCTTTGGTGGTCTCCTCATTGTTTATCTTCCTCTTCCCTTGGTAGGATGTCTTGTTTTCACTCTTGATGTTTATCCCCCATTTGTAGGCATTGACATACAAGGATGGAGGCACAACTTTCATCTTTTTGCACAATGAGAGAATCAACTCCTCAGTGAACCATCTCTTCTTCAACCTGCCTGCTGGCTGATTCTCAGACTTGACTAGCAATTCCTTGAGCCTATGATTGTAAACTCATACGTTCTTATTCTTCCCTTGTTTGCTATTATAAATTTCGGCGATGATCTCATTGTTGTCCTATAGTAGCTTAAACTCGGCCTCAAACGTGCTCTCTAGTGCGTCTCAAGAGGCTGTGGATGAAGCATCCAATTTTGTTCATCGGTTAATGGTTGTACTTCGTAGCATTGCTAGAAACACTCTTAACCAATAGTCCTTGTCCTCCTGATCACTTTCCATCCATATAGTCTTGCATGTCGTGCAGTGCCTCGTAAGATCTTCTGACCCATTCTCCATGAACTTTGGAGGTTTTTGCCGATCCGCATTCAGACTTGTCAGAGTCACCATCTTTCTTGGTTGCTTGCTCCTTTGTGTGCTGGCCTGGGTGGATTGTTCCAACCACTGCGTTTTGGTGCTTTCCTTGCACTCTTGGTTACGTGCACGTCCACCTCCAATGTCCCCAACACTTCAGGTACTTTCATGCTTTGACTTGTTCTTGTACTCCCTCCAACCAAGGGTCTCTGATTCAGATTGTCCAAGTCTAGGTTCTCTTGAGATGGATAGTGTCTTCTTTGTTCTACAATCTTTAAAAATCGCTTGGTCTTGAACACCTTGTGGCCCCTTCTCGCCTTTATTGGGATCTAAGGGCATGAATCACACAACTCTGACTTGATTTCATTTAAGGCAACGACGCCAAATGTTTACTGCTATATGTGATAAATTAAATAGATGAAGTAATAGTAAAGATGATAGTGCATACTAGATATAGGAATTCAATATATCTTTATTTGCTCATGAATTTTTTACAAAGAAGAAGACCAGAGATGGTTGGCCAATGATTCCAATTCATCCGACCATACCATACTACCTTCCTTGATGATACACAACATATTTAACAGATCTGACAATTGCTAAGAGGAGCAACCGTCAACCGACTCTTGCAACTATCACGGTCCAAGAAGAACAACCATCAACCGACACTCAAAACTATCCGAGAGTGACAACAAACTTAATACGAATAATTAAGACATTGCTAGATAACCAATATTATCTATATATTATAGATCATTTACAAATCTTATGCTCATTCGAGCATTACAAACTTTTTATTCAACCATCAAACTAAGACAAATACAAGCTCCTTACGAGCAACCACACTAGAAACAATGAATGGAAGACCAAGGGTCACAATTTAAAATCCACTTTTTACAATAAGACAAATACAACCAATGGAAGACCAAGAGTCACAACTTAAAATTCCACAAAGATGTCCCCCTTGGGATTTGAACTAGTGTCTCCACAATGAGAACTCATTGCTTCAATCAACTAAGGTAAACCCCTTGGACAGATAACCAATATTATCAAACATAGCAATAGGCATTATATGTTGACTACTGTGCTTTTAGATTCTTGCATTCAGAATCAACAATTTTGATAGGAGTTATCAAGTTAAATTTCTTAGTGTTTTGGGTATAACTTTCTCGGTGCAAAATTTCTCAGTGTTTTGGGTATAACTTTCTTAGTGCAAAATTTGCTTACCACGGTTTGAAATTAACTGGCCTGAGATTTCTTAGAGTCAAATCTAACTTTATCCTCAATTATGTTGTATCCTCGGTACCTACTCACTCTTGGAAAAATCACACTGAATCATTTAGAAAAAATGGAACTAAACTGTAATATCTCTGAAGCAATACTCAAGTTATGCCACTGTGCGTCCATAGTCATGTTATAATTATGAACATAGTTGCGAGAATTTGACTTGATGTTTGTGTTTCCATCTTGTACTACAAATTTAGAAATATAGGGAATTATAAAACTTTTTGTTTATTTTCAAATTTAGAATATTGGCGAATTGTAAAATTTCGGTTCATTTTCAGTCTTGTTCATGAGTTCGAACATAGTGGTTTAAAATTTGAACAATATTTTATTAAGAAGAATATGGAAATGATTCCCAAGAGGGCTTCCGTAAGGGGGGTCTTATATGCTAAATTGGCATCCCGCCTGGCCTTGACCTAAAGGTTTCACAACCTTTATTCAAGGTCCAAGGCTCAACTTATTAAGTATTCCCCCACTATGACTTATTAGCCACTCTTATTACATTTTTTTTTTTTTTTTGATTAAGGTAAAAACAGGTTTTGAATGGGCCCCGAAACCATATACATACAGTTTTTGAAGGGAACTGTAACCCTTGGAAAGATAGGAAGAATTAGCATAGATCTAAATGAAACCGCTGGGGGAAAAAGAAAAAACCTTACATCGCCCCCCCAGCACATAAAACCAGTATAAATACCAGCATCACAAATCCAACAAAACAACAGCAGCCACACAAAAGATAAACAGAAAAGCTCAAGCTGCTAAATCCAAACGTGTAAAGCCAACGCTTTACAACAACACCGAACCTAAGATTTTCCTTTGCCTCCCTTCTTCTGGGAATGGAGTGTCATATCAAAATGTAGAGGGAACTTTTTATTATGTTTACCTATTACAGCAGTCCATCCCTTCTCCACCAAAGAAGCTTTTCCCTGCCAGTCAGAGGCAGGAGAAGATTCAACCAACATAGAACCAGTATGAGAAGTCTGGACAGAACCTACAGCGGCCTCACAGCCAGTACCAGACTTCCCAGCACCAAGAGGAATTTCCAAAGAAGAACTGGCAGGAAAGAGGCCAGCAGACCCAACAGCCTCAGCAGACAATCCAACACTCCACTCTTATACAGTTGTTATTTTTGCCTTCTGAATCTTTTTAAAACCTAAAGATATTGATTTAATAATATTTGAATGGCAAACATAAATTTATTTTTTTGGCCTGTGGTAGATTAATTCTACAAATTTTGTGGATAATCACGGGGATGACAGTTATTTAAATTCCATAATAAATGTAGAAAAATTTATGAATTGAACATTAAATTTAAACCTTCCGTCGTGTCACTAGTTTTATGGTGATAAATATTTAGGTGCATTTAGGTGCATTAAATGCTAAGTAGATTATTCATGCTCATAAGAGATGGATTCTTGTGAAGTAAAATTCATAATATGGATTAATGAAATGCTATAAAGTAAAAAATTATATGAATGAATCTAAATAAAATATCACATAATTTGATACATGTAAAATATCACCCTACTTGATAAAGGCAATACATTTTTCTAAATATCTAAACTGATGCTTTAGTTTAAAAAATGTGGAAAGTAGTATCTGGATGGTTTATGTTGATTTTCATTTATAAAACACTCCCCATTCCTAAAATTGGATGTTTCTACCCGCGTTGCAAGGCTAGTTAAATTTGTTCAGCAGAGGTTAAATTTGTTCTAACTAGGAGCAAGGAATGTGAAGGAACTTTCAACTTCTTTGAGTTGTAACTGTCGGAAAACAATTACTAAACCACCATATCTTCAAAATCATTGAAAATTATATATGCCATATTCCAATGAACATGCATGAAAAACTTTGGCAGAGCTAGAGGACCTCTGGAATCTGCTAAAGTTTAATATTCCATAGGAGTAATTGTACGATATTTTATGCCACATATTGTAGTGAAGAATAGACAGGGCTGACAAGGAGGCATTTGGATTGGATCATCGAACAAATGCATTAATTTGGTAATTTTTTTTATATGTTTGACAATTAATCTTTCCTATCAACAATTCAATCCATATTGTACTGTAGGATTCGAAGAGGGAAACAGAAACATTACAATTACAGGTAAAATTGACTGTATTAAAACAATTAATTGTGGTATTTTTCTTTGTTGCTATGCCCTTCTTTTTCGCCAAAGTTTACATTTTTTTTCCCAAAACTTCTAAAGATTCTCAGTCCTTGATTTGTACTTGGGTGTGGAATTCTCTACATTTTTGTCTTTATCTAGAATGTTCTACAACCTCCTCTTTAAATTCAACAAGTCTTGATATGGTATGGCCTTGTTAAGATATTCTACTAGTGCTCAATGAAATATGTGAATGATACAAAAAGTATAAAAGAGGCAATTATAGAACTAGAGGAATATGGACTTTAAGATTTATTATGATGTTTATCTTTATTACCTATTGCTCACCCAAGGGGTGAGTATCGGAGAAAATTGAACCAAGAGACGAATTTGCTTCAAAGTGCAAGGTACAGTGACTGAATTGGTATGATGGGAATTTGAAAATAGAGCTGGATATCCATCTTACGATTGAAAAACTTGGACTTAGCATAGATTTGACAATTCCAAATTTTGGCTTGGACTTGGAATATGGAATTAAAAAAAAAATAAAAAAAAATAAATGTATTAAAGAGTACATAAGTTGGCTTTTATTAACAATTTATCATCATTTTAAGATGATGTCATATGGCTTTCAATGCCCAAGATTTCAAATTTCCAAGTTTAGAAGTCAAACAATACATTGAAATTATAAACAATAATTTCTAACTATCAACATGTCATAAACGTCAGATACAATCTAATCCTCTTCTTTCCCAAAATTAGAATCAACACGAGGAACGACTAATTTTTTCATTATATTTTCCTTCATTGCCTCTGCCATTGTTGCTGCTCTCCACAATTTAGTAGATCTTCATTAGTAAACATGGTATTACATTCTCCAATAGCCAAAATTACCAAATTGATCAATGTTATTCAAGTGGATGACATCATGAGAAGAACCTTCAACCTTATTGGTTTGGATTTGAAGGTTTTAATAGACGAAGATAAGGTCATTGACTTGCTCTTGGGTCAACCTATTTTTTTTTCTTTTTATGAGTAGGCTACAATCACTCTTCCACTAAAAAGCACTATAGGGTTGAGGCAAAAAACACACTAACTTTTAAAGATTAGTTGCGATTAACACCATAAATCTTCCATCACAAATTTTGAATAAAATATTTCAAAAATATAAATATTAACAATTTAGAGCTTAAAAACTCTAAAGTTTCTAGTATTAAGTTGAAAAGATAAGAATTGACTTCTATTTATGTGACTTCTAGCTTTCCCTCTTTAGAGTGGATTGAGGTGAATAAAAAAACCTCCCTACCATGCTTTTACAAATTTTCAACTTATATAGAATTTTTTCTTTAACATTTTCATTTGTTGACATCATTTATATGAATGCAGTAGTACATTTCATGATTTTTTGTTAGTTTCAAATGCATTAGTGAAGTAACAATTTAAGAAAGAGGGTATGCCAAGGAATTTACAGATTGGTAGAGAAGGTTTGCCATCTACAATCAACAATACATTAAATGATGTCATATTTTTTTGTTGCCACCATCTTAATGAAAATTTACCTTATAGAGAACCCATTGAAATGCCACCAGGTCTCTTGAAAACAAAATTATGACTAAAGGCTATTTATCAAAAAGATTGGAAAGAAAAAAAAAACAAAAAAATGGTAAAAAGATAATTTTGTATAAAACTTGCGAGTGTACTTGTTATTTACATTGAGTATATCCTCTACATTTTTCATGAATAGCTCATAAAAAATGTTTTAGCGGTGAACCTTTTTTTAGTTCTTTTTGGGGATATGGAGAGTTTCCATAACTATATATTGTTGAGAAGGAATTAAGGCAATAATGATCTATAAAACAAGAAGTTGGTAGAAAATCGTGCCACCTTCAATTGCTCAAGACCCTTTTCGTTTGTGTGTTCACTTGTCACACTAAAGACTTTGTGGGTCACCTTTGACCAATACATTGTGTAAATTCTCAATCATTTTTAATGAATGTATAAAATTTGACTTTAATAATGGATTACTAATGTTCCTTGGGAGAAAATCCTATACCTTACACTAGGAAGTATTAATGATTCTTAAACTACTAAAATTATTCAATTATCTTTTTTACATCAATGAAATTTGTAATTGAAAGATAAATTACAAATTTATAAAGTGAAATGTTCTATTGTAACAAAATGGTGAAAATATCTCTACTAGGTGATGAATTAAATTGTTTTTTGATATAAAAAAGAAGCAAAACAAGTATGTTGGGCTTTACAAAGATGGACCAAAAATGCCATTTACAACAAGGTAAAAAATAGACCATTAACAACACACGAACAAAGTAGCTAGTAACCCACTCAAAAGTGGGTAGACAACTCACCCACAACATGAGTAGGAGAATGAGAAGCTAAAGAGTGATCTTTCTTGCATTGACATATAACCGTCCAAGTATACTACCACTAGGATCCCCACCACAAGGGAGAGCAAGTGGGGAAATCCTCTTTGCGAGACTGCCAACATAAGGGGCAAAGTGCTAAGAAGGCTGCACATTGTTAACCGAAGTTTGGAGTGGAGCAAGAGCAACAAACCGAGAAGGGTCCACATGACCAGAGGGGGCCACACCAACAATAAGAGGTGGAGTTGGATCCATAGAAGTCAAACTAGCAATAGGAGCATCATCTTGGGTGGGGCAATCGTCAGCCTGTGAAGAGTCATCATAGGAAGAATAAGAAACCCAGACAATTAGGTGATCACCATTAGCGTCCTTCCACCAAGTGGTAGCACCGTTATAGGGCAAGAGAGAATGATCCGTGGCCATGTGGGCAGTAGAGAAGCACCAACGACATCGAAATGGAAACTCTCATAGTCCAATGATTGATTCCATGGCCTATCCCCAACCATGAGAACCACATCCCCCAGAAGAGGTATGAAGATGTCAATATCAACCAAAATGTGAGCGAAGGTAGAGAAACCTATGGAGGCAGTGGTATCATCCACCTTCAAGAAACATCCGATAGAGTTGCTGATGGCCTCAAAATAATAATTCTCCCAAAACTGATTGGGAAGATTAAGAAGACGAACCGATATTGGATGCACACTAAGTGGTTAAGTAAGAGGGTTGAAGAAGATTGACCAAGGTTTGGCCAAAAGAGAGTGAACCCGCCAAGCCCACAACTTGCTCAACACCAAATTTTGGTCATCAGAGGAAACAAAAGTAGCAATAAAAAATCCCTTAGCACAAGGAAAAAGCTCAATGTTACCTGAAACTAAGGGCTTCCAAGAATCCATCACCCACTGATGAAGATCCGGTAGAGAAGGCCAAAGTCTAGCAAACCTAGATGCTGAACCACAACGTTGCTAAAATTCTACATTATCCACCACATCATGGCCACAGACCACATCAAGGGAGTTCTTGGCACAAGCAAGAGGTTGAGATTTCTCTTTGGGAGGAAGAACAAAAGCAAACTTGGGCATACGAGCAAAGTTTCACCCATCAACAGTAGAAACTAAGTGCTTCAATCAAATCTCCATTTTATTATTTCATCCTCTGGGGTAGTCAAGATTTTTGAATAATTTTAAAAATAAATATATACTTGATTTATAATGAAAATGCAATAGCTAGTGATAATAATCCTACACTATGCTAACACTCAAAATCTTTAGATGCACGCATAAAATGATAGAGCAATAAAAAAGGGAACAACAAAGAACAAGTTCACTTGGAAGTTGTAAGTGACTTCCAAGAAAGATGTTGCTAAAACCCTCATTTTTCTTTGTAATCCCACGAAGGCAATGATTGCAAATTTTCAAGGAAATAAGAGCTTGTTGGTTTAGAAAAATGATAATTTCTTTGAAAGTTGTAGAGTTTGAACACCACAGAGCCAAAAATCAACTTCCCTCTAAAAAATGGCAAGTGAAAATAGTTTTGTTTAGCTTGACTACATGTAGGAACATTACTTTCTAATTGTTAATGGGAAGGTGATACTCCAATGCACATTAAACTTGTGAATTTTTATGGAATGCTAGTGTGTTGTGTGGACATCCATGCACAACGTTTTTTTTCAATAAGAAAAATCTGATTTAGAAAGTCGAGAATGTCATAATTTTTTTTGAAATTTCAAATCTTAGTGTTAACATTTTGTAAGTGAAGTGTTCTATATTAGAGGTTTGATGAGGGGACATGATGTAGTTGGAAACTATAAGGGTGTGCAATTTTTGACAGTACATTTTGCTTCCACTTTAGTAGAGATGTGAATTGTACTAGATATGCATGCTAAAGTAGAAATACAAATTACAAGTTTACACAAGGATATTGTGGGGGATGCAAAATCTTTAGACTAGCTAGATATGCCCCTAGAAAGAAGACATGCAAACCAAGATATCTTGCACAAAACACAAGCATTATGTAGAAATTTTACAAATATGCATATCAGTTAAAAAAATATTCCACATATAAAGAGAATACATGACACACTTATACATAATGAACACACATGAATAAACACTAAACAAAAGAAAGTAAAGGAGCATGAAAATAATATTAAAGAGGCATGGCTAGCAAGCTACCTTACGCTAGAGTTCATACAATAATTTTGATTGGTCATGGTTACTATAGGTTGTGTTATAGGGTAACCATGAAAGGGGTACGATATATGCGGACCCACATTCTAACAAGTTGCATTATGTTGGGTGACTCGCATGCTATCACTTGGAAAGAGTGCAATAATAATCAATACTTCAAAAATTAAGGAGTGTGTGCAATGTGAGAGCCCCTCAATATAATTGCATGATGCCAAGAATGCAATTTGTTTTAAGGACACATTTGGAAAGAGAAAAATGTTAAACATATAAACATCAACAAGGATGTTGCATAGAGAAATATATAACATTGCGCTCATGGAATGATGTCACACAAAGTAGGGATGTCACATAAAGTATACAAAATTACACACACAAACACATACATTGAAGGATCCATAAACTTGGGGCCAATATAAATATATTATAATCATGTATATTATAGGGGGAGGAAGAACCATATTTATTATTCTAAAAGTCTAGTGGAATTATGAACACAAAGGAAGAAAGGCACATGGAAAAAAGGTCAAAACGAAAGATGCCTAAATGCATGAACACTTTGTATCGTCTCTGTATCGTCTTAAAATGGAAGCACTTCCATGTTAAGAACTTTTAGCCCTCCTTGGGGGATGTTTTTGACCACCATCATATCATCCCCTCATTTCTGCATCATCCCCTACTTCTGTGCCTGTTTAGGACCCTGATTGGGCCTCTCTAGTCACCTTCTATCCCACCTGGCATATTTTCCAGGGGTTATGACCCCCTGGGTCAAGGTCGACCTCGACCTTGACCTAGGTTAGGGTCGACCTTGACCTAGGTTAGGGTCGACCTCGACCTCGACCTGGGTCCCCCTTTCAAATCTGGAAGCTTATTGGCTGTCGGAGGTCATCAAAAATTTATTTTCCCGCTTCCAGGTCGGCTGTTTTGGGTTCCGAAGTGGAAAATCCTAAATTATATTTAATATAGGTCCTCTTCTAGGGGCATGGGTCTAATTGGAATTTAATTCTCCTATGTCAGCCTCTCTAGAAGATTGTGTCCTAGTTCTATATAAAAGGAAGCTTTCTCCTCTCATTTTCTCTAACCATCAACCAAGTAAGAAGAGGTGATCAAGCAAAAAGTTCAAGCATCCATTGTTCTACATGCTCTCAAGATTTCAAAGTGTTCAAGTCTTCCTCTCAAGAATTCAAGTTCTCCATTGAAGATCAAGGATTCAAGCTTTCAAGCCTTTGAAGGGATTTCGTTCAAACATTCAAGATTCATCATTCAAATCCTAGATATAGCCATCATGGTGGTGTGATCTTCCTTCAAGATCCTTTGTGCATCCTCAAGACTCATTCATTCTTCATTCAAGGTGGATTGCAAGCATTCAATCATGGAGGTTTATGGTTTCTATTTGAGTCCAAGCTTTCATATTTTCATAGTTACATTCGAAATACAATTGCATATCTATTGAATATCATAGCTTCATTCTTAGATTCAATTCTACTACTTGCTAGCATTCTATACTTTATTGATTTCAAGGTTAATTCCTAAATCGGGGTTTGACTAAGGCAAACCTCTCCCCCCAACAAAAAAACCTATTTTTCTTGCAGGTACAGGTTCAGGACTGTGGATTTGAGGGCAAATATGGATACCCTTTTCGACCAACTTTCGGGATCCGTGAACAAATTTTCTGTCGGACCTGTGCAGGTCAAGGTCGAGATTATCGGGTCAGGGGTGACATTTGTGGGTCAAGGTCAACCTTTTTCTCAAGACGGTGTCAGATCAGAAAAATATTTCTGGGTTTTGTCCGTCTCTGCATTTCTGTTCCGGATCAGGCTTCAGATTTTCCAGAAACTGAGTACAAACCTCAGAAAACAACATTCTTTGATCTGTAATATTTCAAGGTTAGTGCATTTCTCCTATCCATTTCAATTCAAATCCTTAATCATTCTAAATCTATCACACATTTACATTCATTCACACACATTTTAAGAGGGAAACCTAGGATCTCCTTTATTCTTATTTCCAATAGATTGATTCATTTATGCATTGATCCTTTTTGGGTTGATCAATTTGGATCCTTCCTTTGTGCATTTGAGAATAAAGGGGAATGTCTTATTTATCCCTCCACTCTAAACATTAAATGTAAGGTGATAAGTGATTTGAGTATCAAAACACTCTTATTTTATTAACATCATTTTCTCCTTTACAGTCCCCAAAAGTAAAAAATACAAGTATAACATATAGAATAATGATCATACTAACGAAGGAATTTACATTTCATTTGTGCTATGTCCATGCACCTCAAAGGGAACCATGTGTCCTTGAAGAGAGATTATCAAACATAAACACACAAGTATATGAGATCACAAAAAAATCATGCAAACATCTTGAATCTATTAATATGAAAGCAACGCTCTAAGGATCTTTCTCAAACAAATCACCGGTCTCCAAATTTTGATTATAAGGGTAGGGAGGTTGAGTTTGGGGAGGACACATCGTTAAATTAGCACTAAGTGCCTCAATTGTAGAAAGAGGCGAGGAATTAGTTTTAAGTACATCTTTCTGAATTTCATGTGAGTCAAGTGTTAATGATCTTGTAAAGATTGAAGACAACATCAAATATTGACAAAGGATCCAAATACATGTTCCTCGATATGGGAGGTTGGTGAATCACTATTAGATAAAGTTACAAGAGGCCTATATTTATTAATCTACTAAATGAGAATAGAGATATAATAAAAATTAGTTAAGATCTCTTGTATAAGGGGAACAAATGCAAAATGATCTAGAGGTAGTGCAAGTTGGTTTAGCTCTTGTTTGTAATACGGTGGATGAGAAAATGCTTGAAATTTGTCTTGAGAGATTGGCGAGGATGTTAATGTCAATGGTGGTGAGATAGAAAACATGTAGGAATATTTGATGACTTGAAATAGGGGGAGTGAGGCAAAAACAACATTTTTTTAGACATATCTAGTGCTCAAAGAAAGGGGGAATATTAGAAAGAATTGAGATGAGGGGAGGGTCCATCTAAAGAGCCATTAAAACTCTTACCCTTTTGGGTGAGACTTGTTAGGATCATGATGAGGGACATAGGAAACTATAGGAGCAGTTCTCAAAGGTGGAGGAGGTGGATGCATGCCAAGATCTCGAGCTAGTCACATGAGAGGAGGATGCTCAGTGGTGGGTATATCTACATAAATTTTTTCATGAACCAAAATACATTAATGGTCCCTGTCTTCATGTACAAGCTAGTTTTGTTCATGATGAGGCACACATGTTGTGGAAGGGGACTAAGATCACTCTTCTCTAATTGTAAGACCATCTTCACTTTTGGAATAGGAGGATAAATAATCTCAATAGGTAGAGGTTGATAGACTTCGGTTTCCCATGATGGAACTTGTGTTAGAGGTTCCTTTCCTTTTCCTATTACATGGGTGGTCAAAGGAACATGAGGTACCCCTAGAAAATAAGGTGATGGTGGCAGTGCATGAGATGGTTTTCATCTTATTGGTTTATTTCCATTTCCTATTAGAGGGGTAGGTCAAGGAGTGACAAGAGCCCTAGGAGGATGGAAAAACAATGGAGAGGATCTCAATAACATGGGCCCCTTTTCTTGATCTATCATAGTGACATATGATGGAACACAAGAAAAATCTAGAGGTTGGGAGACCTTAAGAGGAACAAGAGGTCGACCCAATGGAACATTTCTATCCTTATCCACAAAAGGGGCATGTGTGGGGATAGTAGAGGGTTGTTGCACTTGGGTGACCAAAGGAGGAATGACTAGGAATGAAAGAGTTGAGGGACCTTGAACAATTTGCTGTTAACTTTGAATAGAAAGTCTCCACAAGGTTTTAAATGTCCAAAATCCATGGGCCTGAATTGATCTATAAAGAAGCCCCTATGAGAGGAGTAGTTTATATCCAATATGTTGGATATTGTGCACTGCGCCTTCATTTTGAAATTGTAAGAATATGTGCACTATTAAAGTGATAGCTTCCATGGGAGTTAGCCACAAGATGCCTAAATTAACACAAAATAGGTCAAATAAAGGAATTACATAAAAGATGGATTTGACGCTCTTAGGTCCAACTTGGATTTACAAAGTGACAGAACCCATAGTGGGAGATAAAGTCATCACGTATGAATGGTGACTTGGGAGTAATCATATTCATCTCTATAAATTTGGTTGATATAGTGTATCTCTTCTATTATAATATTAACCTCGCTAGCCCCCTACTATCTGTCTTTATTGGTTTTTTTTGTTTGTCTTTGCTTAAGACTTGACCCTACAACTAGTTATTTTTTATATTCTCTAAAAAATACTTGAAGACTATACATTATTAATGTGTTTTTAATGGTTTGTTGACACGTCTCATTGCCTTTGAGCTTTTTTTTTAAAGGGCCAATAACCTCTTTATGTTTCTTTTTATATAAAAAATATTAACCTTGCTAGCAAGGTCAATGAGAACCCATTAATGGTTTTCTTGTTGAAATGATTAGACATACACAAAGGACCATTTTATCATATCATTATAATAAAAAAGATATAGTACTTGGAGTAGCGTTGCACACCTAAGACGACCGATTATGACCATCTACCATATTCTAAATATCACTCAATGAATCAAGAGATTGAAAATCAAAAGGAGAAGGATCAATCTCAACAAAATTAGTAAAATGTGTTGGAAAGGGGTTAGTGTAAATTTTTAAATATTGATTGGGCTTCAACACTGACTTATTTAGATTTTTTTTATTTCATCACAGACGTGGATGGAGCTTGAATGAACGTGGTTTTACACTAAGTGACGAGGACACATTAATCATTTAGTATCATGTCTAGGAATGCAATGGAATAAGTATAAATCCTTTGGGGCATAAGATACCATAAGAGGTTGGTTGGTTGGAGTCACAGAAGGTTGTGTAGAGGTGAGAAAAGGAAATGTGTTTCATTAATAAAATTTTATATTGGTTGTAAGATTTTGACTCTTTGTACATAAAGGTTTAGGAGTAGATGTGAAATTAGAAAAAATAAAGATTGATATCAAAAAATTAAAGTTATCTTCCTTTTCACTTGGTCCTTGCTTGCAATGGACAAGATTAGTAAACGTGACCTATGGTCTAAAGTTCACCTAGTAATGTTGAAGGAACTGGTTAATTGGTTGTTCAAATGAGTTAATATAATGGTCAAGAAGTAAGGAAAACTAATTCAATATGGTTCTTTCAATAATTGCGGGATTTTTTTTTTTAAAAATACCATCCACAAACAAGAAATCACTACATAAACCAATGAATGTTGAAACACGTGTTTGAGGATCACCTTTTATGTTATACTTATTGAATCTAAGGACCTCAAATCCTATGGGTAAAGGTGTAGCTAGAAAATACAATGATAAAAGAATGTTGAGTATAAGTGATAGAGAAAGAAGCAAGTTGGTTTTGTAACTAATCAACATCTTGTGAAAATTGGTTGAGGACAAGGTCAATGATAAGCATAAAAGTAGTGGATATTTTGGGCCTTACATATGTGAAAGCCAAAAAGCCTGGAGTTTGAGATATGCTGAAGGATCTTTTGAAGAAGTTCGAAAACAAAATACTAGGAGCAACTAGGCCATGGGTCTATTAGTCACTATGTGCATGGTAGAGACTACAATTGATATATAAAGTTGTGTGCTATTAATGTTTGAATATGAATCTACTATGTTTGTAAAGAAAAAAGTGGATGCAATATTCTTTTGTACAATTTGGGTCAATTCTCTATGAAATTTATGAAATTTAAGTTTATTTATCTACATTATACAAATACTATCAAGGAGAAGAACCACTTCAACAAATTTTTCATTCTCTGAAAAGTTTTGAAAATGATGTAGATGTTGATCTATAATTTATATTTTAGAGAGAAATAGGAGAGCCACTTCATGATTAAAGCCCCCATCAATAGGAGGATAAGTGTGGGATGAGGAAGTGAGCTCTATAGTTAGAGGGGATCGAGGCATCCTAAGTGCATAAAAGTTAGGACCAATATGGGTTAGTGTTGTAGAAGGTTGTGAATGTACCGTGTTATATGTACAAAGACTTATTTTGGATGCATTACTCAAGTGAAGATTTAAGTTTGTAAAACTAATAAATGATACAACACAATTTAAACTAATGTTGAGATAGAGGGAGGAAGAGTTATTTCAAGGATTTCATTTCTGGTTTTTTATATAGAAAATCTTTTTGTGTAGGAATGTAAGGTTCACCAAAATGCACTGAATAAAATTTGACTCTAACAAGGAACTCTTAGGTTCCTTAAGAGTAAATTGTATACATTATAATAGGATGAACTGATATTTTTTAAAATATTAAATTTGTTTGATTAGCTTTCTTACATAGATGAAATTTGTAATCAAACAATAAATTACAAATTTACAACGTCAAATGTTTCCATGTAACAAATTGTTGAAAATATCTATACTAGACATGGATTAAAATATGATTTTGATAGAGCTAAAAAATAGTAGTCTTAGATAGATAAGATAAGATAAGATAAATTTATTAATGTCCAACGGAAGACCAACAAGGGTCTATGGGACAGGAAACAAACAACCAAAAAGCAAGAAACCAACGGACCACCAAACAGTGGTCGGGGGAACAACAAAAAGAACAAGGAACCAAACAAGAAGAAGCAAAGAACAAAGAACCACCAGGGAAAGGACTAGGGGTCCTTCCCGAGCGGAAATAAATCCAACACAGAAGGATAGTGACTCGGAAGAATAAGGGTACGGGGTCGTCGCCATGATCTGCTAGTGGTCTGTCGCTGATGAGAAGAAGCACTGCGAGGTCTCACGGATCTGGAGTGATCGATGGTGGAGGCACATGGGGGCCGCTTCACACCCCGAGTAAGGGGTAAGGGCAAGAAGAAATCCGTAATGAGTTACTCGGTGACCAACTTCTAGGGAAATAGAAGTTGCAGGGTATGGTCACGGAGCTGAACCGTCTCCCGTAAATAGAGTGCCAGACATTTCTGGTCAGAGTAGCAGAAGAAGGAAGTCAAGGAGCTGCAATCTCTGAATAAGAAATAAAATCTCCCTTTGATCTCATAGTATATAGGGCAGCGGAAAATTAAATGTGCCTCAGTCTCAATCTCAGATAATGTGCGTAAACTGCAAATACGATCCTCTCTGTCAATGTGATGATTAGTCTGTGGACGCAGGCGGTGAGAGTCAACTCTGAAAGATCCCAGCGCTTTCCGAAGAGCATGGTACCAACGCTGTGATAAATATCTGGGTCAAACGATGATCCCATCCTTGATGTGTAATAAGTGCTCAGCATAAAAAGCCATCCTCAGACGCAAACCCCCACTAGGGTTGGTCCAGGTCGAGATGATGTACTGCCTGTAGATGTCAAGTCTGACATGCTCATTCAACTCCTGTTTGAAGGGGAGAAGATGAGCCGGAGCGTCCAAAGAAAACTGGAAGGGGGGTAGGCAATCAATATCAATCCTGATGGAACCCAAAAGGGAAGTGGCCTGAGCATACCAGAAACAAGCTCTAGAGGAGGTGTCAGATCTAGCCAACTCAATAGAAGAGAAATAGGCGAGGTAAGAGTATCTACTCTGGCCATCCAAAGAGTCTGCGAAGCAACGTAGGCGGTGAAGAAACAAAACCAGGTCGAAGATGGCTCCCAACCTAAAGGGATGAGCCCTGAACTCAGCCAGGATGATGCTGTGGGAGGTGGTATGATGACATCTTATGATACGCTGAAGGAGGAGAGTTTGTATACGCTCAATAGAGGCCCAGTCAGAATCAAGGAGGGATAGTCCCCAAACAATAGAGCCATAGAGTACAGTAGGCCTAACTAGAGAATCCAAGAGGGATAACTTGGACGAGGTGTCCTAAAAGTGGTGTCTAAAGCACTGTCTCTCAATCAAGGCGAGGGAACCCATCCCTTTGCTGATCGTGGGCTGAATAGCAGGTCTCAAACTGAAGTGAGGACTGAAAAAATTAACCCTGAGGTATGTGTATGCGGAGGCAATCTCGATCTCCTACTCCTGGAAGTAGAAGTGTAAATGCGAGGTCTTCAAGAAGTTGAAGACCATGACCCGTGTCTTCCCCAGATTAACCACTAGCTATCTCAAGTCACAAAAGGAGGCGAAGATATCAAGAATTCTCTGGAGACCCTTAGGTGAGGAGGCTAAGAGAATCACGTCATCAGCAAAAAGAAGAATGGAAACTAAGACCTGGTGTAAGTAGCAGCCATCACCAGGAAGAGATGAATCTCTGATGAAACCCCTGAGCTCGTCAATGTAGATGCCAAATAAGGTGGGGGAAAGAGGGCATCCCTATTTCACCCCCATAGTGCTCTGATACAACTTATTTTAGTGAATCATCTTTCTTCTTAGATTTCACATAAATTCCTAAACTCTTCATCACTTTTTGCATTTTAGTCATTTTAATTAGTTGTAACATTAGTTGACATTGAAACCCAAATTTCTTATTATGAAAAAATTGTCTAAACAATCTAGTCGCTTGTGTCCTAATCTGTCTCTAGGAAACCAAACCATGCAGATTGTCTAGCACATCACTTTAAATTTGAAAATGACATTCATTTCATTATCATAAAAATGTTTCTTTCTCAATTGGTGTTTCTATGTCTACATCCACATTGTTGATCTCAATTGTCGTTTGATTGTCAATTTCAATTGGGGTTTTAATTTCACTTTCAATTGGGGTTTGTCATTCAATTCCTTTATCATTATGATTAACATTACTAATTTTTGGTGTTTGATCTGCAATATAATCTGTTACTCTATTTTCAGGAAGAAAATCTAAATGATTTAAAGAGTAACCCACTAATACAAAAATATCAAGTTGTTTAGCAGAGTAAGTTTCATTTGGTTATGAAGACATACCTGTATCCAACACTTGATTAGAAAATGCACCTGAATTTGCTCCTATTTTAGTTTCTTCTTCAACCTCTTCATACATCATGGTGTCCTCATTTTTATCCTCTTCTGAAATGATTGTTGAAATCGATGCTCGAAAATTATCCATTTTTTGAATTCTTGCTCTTCTTTCTCGTTGTCATTTTGCCTCTCTATTTGCTGCAACCTCATCAACTGTTAGAACCTTTCTTTGCCTCTTTTTGAATTTCTTTGATCCCATGTTCGCACCAAAATTTGAATTCAAATTATTCCCTTCATGTTAGATCCAAAACAAGACAAGAAAGAGAATATTTACTCAAATTATTCTTTCTGCTGCACGGATATGTCATAAAAATGATTAAATAATCATCAATCATTGAGATCAGGCCCACATTATACTATTTTTTTTGTCCCCAACATATATTTCAGAAATGGGCACCTGATATTTAAATGACACGGGTGCTTGTTTACGAAACAGGTGCCCGTTATTTAAATAAAATGGCTGCCCATTTCTATTTCAACAATCCAAATAGAAACGGGTACTTGTTTTTTGAATTTTACAAAACATGTGCTTATTTCTTAAAACCAAGAATGGAAACCATACCTCCGCCCTGGTTTTTGGTTCGGGACAGGCTTTGTCCCACCAAGCCCGTGCTTGGTCTTGCAAAAATATGGCTAAGGCATTGATATATAAAATGTTTACCTTGTCGTAATTTTTTGGTCTCACCGAATGAATTTTTTGAAGAAACAAAAACCCATTATAGCTCATACTGTAAAGATTATAAAAATATAAATTTCATAGTTATATGACCAATTTTAGTATTTTTACAATATTTATTAAGCCAAATTGGTACCTAAACTTGAAATAGTAAGGTTAACTAAAATTTTAATAACTTTTTTGATTTTATGTTTTTGGAAAAATGAATTATATGAAATCAATATAGATAGAATTTCCTTCAAAAAAAAATTTTTAAAATTTTTTTTTTCATCACATTGCGGTGGCCGTACACCAGAGGTTTCAAAAATGTACTTTACAATTAATTAAAAATTAATAATAATAAAATTAAATAAAAAACAAAAATATTCTCATCAATCTTTGATGTTTTAGGTACCTTCCCCTAGAAGGATTCATAAAAATTCATTTATTTACTTCAAAATAGGGTGGTCGTACATATGTGCGGTATGGTCCTAAAACAAGCATTTTGAAAAATGAGTTTTGAAACATGCCTACTATAATGTACTTTATACCATGTGGGTATTGAAATAAATTACATAATTGAAAACTAGATTCCAAGCACTACATTTTCTGTTTGTGAATTTTTTTGAAATTCAATCTCTAAGTGCCTCAAATTTTGACATCAATTGACAAAAAATTTGAAAATTAGGGAAAACGCTTCCACTTTTTGCCCAAAAGTGAGACTCAACTTCTTGCAGCCACCCATGGCTCGATCCAGAATGGTATGATCATGGAACACCTATATCAAAAGATGAATACCCTATTATGGAGTAATTTCATACTCCACTCTCTCACCAGCTAAAGGAATCTGGAGGATCTTGTAGACATGCTCAGGAGTGATGGTCATCTCCCTAGTAGGCAAGTGAAAGGTATTATGCTCGCTATGGAAACACTCAAGCAGAGCTATGAAAAACCCATAATTAACACTGATATCAGGCATACCTTATAACTATCCAAACCCACACTCTCCAATATGAGCCCTGTACGCATCAGATAGGTATCTCACTAGTCTCATAGTCGATGGATAGGTCGATCAAAATTGAATGTCAGGAAGTTGTGCCTGTAAAAGAAAACCAATAAGAAATCATCAGTACATGATCAAAATCAAGCTCAAAATATTGAATAAAAGTATAATGACTGTTAGATAAGCTGAAAAATACGCCAAAGAATCCAAATCCATGTTTGGAAAAGGCAAATTTTGGCGTTAGGACATCAAAAAATGCTCACTATTCTCCATATGAAAAAGTACATACTAGGAAAATGACATAAGGAATCGTAGGAGTAAAGATTACATGTTGTACGAGGAAACAATCTAATATGAGAAAATACATAGGGAAAATGACATTATAGGTCTTCAAGAAGGGACCCGTACGAGTTAGGGGTGCTTCCCATACGATAAATCTAATGGACCTATATGACAAAATATTTTAATGCAATTTTTTGTACGAGTTTTCTTGCCTGACTATAGGATGAAACAAGACCTACGACCTAAAATTGACTCAAAACATGAAAAAATCTGACCAAAATTGCAAAAATTGAATCAAACAGAAGGTTTTTTGATCACTCACTGGTGGTGGGTAGGTTCTGCACTGATTGCGTAGCCTCATCAGCTTGAATCGATATGATTGCATGGGGACCACCATTTTGGATCAAAGAAGGTATTTATAATATTCTATAATTGGCAAATGAAAATGATTTGCATGTTAGTTCATCTAGGGGCATATCAAACATCTAACCCGGTTGAATCTCTAGGGGCATATCAGTTTCATTGCATCACATCAATTTGGTAGCGTCTCCTAATTAGACAATTGGTTTCATCAGGACCCATATCAAGTCAATTATCTTGATCAATCTATCAAATGGAAATCAATCTCATCGCACCACATCTAGTTTATTAGTCATTTAAATCAATTTAAAAATCACAAAATCTACTTTGGATGAATATTCAGTTTCATTGCTTCACATCAAGTGCAGTATTCAGATCTCCATATCGATCTTCATTTAGTTAAGATCAGACTCGGTGCTATCAGTCTTTTCTCAATCAAGTCCATAGATGACATCTTTAATCTCTCTATTAGCCTTTTCTCAATCAAGTTTGGAGTTGGTATCTTCAATCTTCAATCGGTCTTCATTCGATCAAGTTTAGAATCGGTTCTGAATCAAGCTATTCTCGATATGTCATCAGATGTTCTTTGAATCAACATGCTTCTCACACATCGATTCAAAGAGGGGGAAGTGTAATTACCTAAAATTTGTCTAGTAAATGCATAGCCCATAATTTGATTAATTGGCCTTAAAAATCCTAAAATATAATGGCCTTCACTACTAGACCTTAATTATGCAAGCAAAACCATGATAATTTCCCTTACATGATTAAACCAAGGTCCTGAATAAAATCATCAACTCAATCCTAAGTCAAGCTTGAAGAGTTATTTAATCACTATACATTGCACACTTAAAGGTTCTTGCACTTTTATTAGATGAACGCATTCACACATGGGTGTGCACACTTAATCTTTGATTAAAAAGTGATTAAAAGGGGGATTTACTAAATTTTTCCTTATTCTCCCTCAAAAAACACACTTTTGACCAATTAAAAGTCAATCACTTGGATCAACCTCTCTTGGATTGATTCTTATTTACTCACCTCTTTTCCCCCTTAATCTCCTTCACTCCCACCAAAACCCTTCCTAACCTTTTAATCCTAGCCACTCCCTTTCCACATCTTAATCTCAAACATCCATTTTTGAGGAGGTTTCTATAAAAAGGGATAGCTCCCCTTAGTTGGGAGGGGATGCATTGTTGAAGTAACATTATAATGTCATTTTTATTCTAGAGTATTCTCATTGTAGAAGAGCATCTTCATTCTAGAATAGCATTTGCATTTGTTCTTAGATAGCTTAATCTTAGTTTCATTTCTTAGTATTTTCTTCATCTTTCTAGATTAATCTGATGCTAGTTCATGTGTTATCTTAGTTGCATTTTGCACATCATTTTTATGTCTTGAGAGAAAAGAATGCAAGGTCATGCATCATGCTCACTTTTAAATCTTCCATTTTGGATTAGTCTAGTCAATGATTCTTGTGCCAATCTGATGAGCATCTATTAAGAATCAAAATTGCTTCATCTAGGAAGAAACAAACTTGTTTGGGGGATTTTGTTTCACAATATTGGAGTTAAATTTGATGATTATTGACCCCTAAGTTAATGATTTATTGAGTGTAGGTTGTTGCAGTTTAACACCACATTTACACCACACACTACCTAGTTGTCATCAATCTCATCATCCAATTATCCTAAAGACAAGTGAACACTTACCTATCTTGGATTTCACCTTCACATCCATATCACTCCTAGCTCTCAGTCACATCAACCATTAATGCATGTCCAAACCAGGAGCTCTCGTAGAAATTATGGAAGAGAGAAGAGGCAAGAATCATAAAATATCTAGTCTAGGGTATTCATCAAGTGACAAATCATGATCAACTATCCGACGTCCTTTTTCACAAAGGAATTTCAAAGTGAATTCACTCTTTCAAGAAAAACTAGAATTTTCAAGTCAACCAATTTTTAATATACCTTCATCTACAAATCAGGGCAAATCATCAATTCTCAACATGTATGGAGAAAGACAAGAAAAAGAGAGCTCTAAATGCTGCTCTTGAGATAACCACAATACTCATGCTACTGATAGTGGCAATTCATCTAGTGACTCTGAACTTGATGAAGAAACTATACATAAATGTTGAAAGGACAAATAATTCTATAAAATGATGAAGATTATTATGAACAAGGAAAAAGAGAAATACCTTCTTGATCTAGCTAGACAAGGAGCTAAACTTCCCATTGACTATACCATCAAAAATATCATTGCCAAGGAAGAAGAGACACCTCTATCACTTGTGACTAAACAATTACAAGCTTTACAAGCTAAGATGAAAGAAATGAAAAGGGAAAAAGATAAACCTTTTATGAAGTACCCTCTTGACACAATCTGCCCATTTCCCTTTGACAAAGATCTTTACATGCCTTCATTTCCTTCCAGAGTTGAAATCCCTAAATTTGATAAGTATACTAGTGAATCTGATCCTCAAGACCATGTTTGAGAATTTTGCACTCTATGTATGAACTCTATACATGAAAAAACCTATCTTATGCATCTCTTCCCATGAAGTATTGGTGGAAAAGTGATTGAATGGTTTTCAAAACTACCTACGGGAATCAAAACTTTTGAGGAACTAATCAAGATATTTCTCACACACTACTCATACAACATTCAACATCCTATAACCATGACAGAACTCTGTAAAATGAAGAAAAAATAGTAGAACCATTCCTTACTTTCCTTTAGTGATGGAGGAAGATTTTCTCTCTATATCCATGTCTAATTTGTGAATCTAAGAAAATAGACATCTTTATCAACACTCTTATTCCTGAGTTAAACTATGGTATTCATAGGCAAGCCCCACCTATATTTTAAAAGATGATGGAAAGTGCCTTGAAGATAGAGGACGTACTTGTTAAAAAAAGGTGAAATTTATCTTTATAAAGAGACCAAGTACAGTTCTAGTTCCAACTCTAACAAGGATAAAAAATAATTGGAATAAGAACATAAACTTTGTTAATGATGGGGTGGTCGATGCTGCCAATCCCAAACCAAAGCCAACAGTCTTTAATCTGTCTAGTGGTATCCAAGCCACTAAAGCTACTGAAAATGCTACAAAAAATTCTCCTAAGAAATAAAACAACTTCTTGAAAGAAAAACCTTGGGTTCCAAGACCTAAAAATTATTTTAGTCCTTTGGGAGAAATTCTTGAGACAACTCTCAAGACTCTTTTAGCTAGCAACATCATCACATTTCCTGATGATTCAAAACCTCACGATTCTAAAGTTAAACCTAAATGATGGAATGAAAATGATTATTGTGAATACCATAAAAACAAAGGTCACCAAAATAATAATTGTATGAATCTTAAGCATGTCATTCAAGATCTTATTGACAATAGTAAAATCAAGGTTTGTGGTTGATGACATGTAACTGATTAAATGGTTGACTATATTAAGTTGAAGATAATGCAAGACATTAAATCAATTAATGGTTTGTAGGGTCATTGATGTCAACTTGATATCATCTGTATGGTCATACACATAATTCCAAAGACTTCAGAGAATCAATGGAATAGAGGTTATGCTTTCAACAATGCATAAAAGTCAAGTATTCACTAAGTGACAGAATACACCGGCAGAGTGCACACCATCGATAAAGATAGAGATAAAAGTCACAGTGATACCCGACGAGCAAAAGATAGTATTGCCCGACAAAGTAGAATCAAAGGATGCCCGACGAGCTAAAAATAGTGTTGCCCAATGAACAAGATCCAATGATGCCTGATGGACGGAGATCCCGAAGCTAACTGAAGCAACACCGACGGAACTGGCAGTTGTCACCGGCGACGAACTGCAGAATTGACCGACAGAACAGAGAGATTAGAAAATGACAAAATATCTAGTTGGCAGAGCTAAAAGATAGAATTAATTGGTTTTTTGATTTTTTTTATTCGACCACAGTTAAGTAAGTGATTTAAAGATGATTTACACAGTTGGCAAGAAGATAAATACGAGATAAATCAGGAGTTAAAGCCATAAATCAATTTGGCTGGATTGTTTTTCACACCGAGAATCAAGAACCAAGAATTAAGGAATATTATGTCTATTTAAGAGACAAGAAGAATTCATTCTCTGCGGTGGTAAATAATCAATCAGATACACGGGGGAGTGAACTGATAGAAAATGCTGAAGAGAAACTGATGAAGGATCAACTTCATGCAGTCCTGATCAATCAAGCTGAGGGAGAGCTAAAGAATTCTACAGACACTGATGGACAGAAAAGCACAACATCACAGAGTAGAAAGAGTTAAGTACAAAGGAATTGTATTGATACATTGATCAGAAAGATATTGTAAGTAAATAGATCTGAAAATCTGCAATTTAGTTGCATTAGAAACAGGTCATTTTGTTTCAG
>MU228047.1:727524-777167 GCA_018584345.1 Thuja plicata | reverse complement strand
GACAGTCATGAGACTAATTCAAGGATGGTAGCGTAGATGCCAGATACTTAGTGACAACCTATGTATTGAAAATCCTCTAACAAGGTCACACTTAACAGTGTGTTTGTAACCTTTAACAGGGTTGGCTTCTAATAGGGCTCACTTCAGAATAGTGAAAATTTGGGATACCGGTCCCAGTGGTTTTTCCCTTAACAGGGTTTCCACGTTAAAATCCTTGTGTTATATGTGTATGGTTTATTACTTTACTATTTTACATTCTTCATATGCATTTATGGATTGATTGGTACACTCTTCATATTTACTAAGTATCGGTAAATGGAGTTTACTGCTTATCGGTTATCAAAGAGAATAAGGACAGACAAGGTAAACCGACAGACAGTTATTTGTTTCAAGTATTTCAAAGGCATGCATCTTGTTGGGACTTAATAATTTGAGAAGTATTAATTAGTGGATTAAAGTTTAAAGTGGATAAATTTTTGAGGCCACTGATTCACCCCCCCCCTCTCAGTTATTACTAACAGTGGTCATATGAAAAATACTGATCATAAGGCCTTTAAATATCCCTTACCTAACTATGAAAAGTGAGAAACTTCCAAATCTAAGAGCGGTGCTAAAGTAAACTACACTTATACCAATGATGAAAATGTTATTAACATGCTTGAACCATCTCATTTAAAATATTGCAATATGATAATCATTAAGAAAAAGAATGAAGAGTTTGAATCTTCAAATGTCATACCCCGAACTCAAGAAAAGGTTAGTCTTAAAGGATTTGGTTATTCACTATTGAATCAATCTTCATCTTCTAACCCATCTAAATATTCAAAATAGCCTACATTTACAAGCAAAAAACCAGCTGCAACTACTTTTAAACCATCTACATCTAAAAAATTGGTTTCATAATATTTTATTTCTTACAGTGTCATTGATAAAATACAACGAACCAATGCTCAAATTTCTATCTTTGAACTACTTAAGATTTCTCCTTCTTAATGAGAGATCTTGGATAAAGATCTGATAGATGAAAATGTGCCTAAATAATTCTACTTAGATCAGTTTCAATCTATGGTAGGTCACATAAACTCACCTCACTACCTTCCATTCTCCAAAGAAGACAATAACTCTCTGAACCTTCTACACAACCAACCATTTGATATTGAAGTCATGATCCGTAAACACCGTGTCAAGCGTGTTTTGATAGATGGAGGTGCTAGTATAAAAATTTATACTTACAATTTAATCACACAAATGAGGTTTTTTGAGCATGCTATAGATCCTAGAAATAAGATAAAAATTAAAGTATATGATGGAGAAGAGTGATCCTTTAAGGGTCTAGTGGTACTTCCGATCAGGGTAGGACTTGTGGAACGAGATGCAATCTGTCAAGTTCTTGATCTTCCTTTACCCTACAATATTTTGCTATGAGGACCGTGTATTTATGAGATGCAAGTTGTTCCATCCACATGCCATCAATGTATAAAGTTCCCCTATAATGGAGTTGAATTTAGTATTCTCGCAGATACTAGCTATGCCTGCAATGCATCAAGACAGTCTGCTGATACCCTTGTTCCTCATAACAGGGAAAATTTTAAAGAAAAAACAACTAAAATATCTAAGGCTATGATGAAATACTTTGAGAAGAATCTCAAAATAATAGATATTGGAATGGGAGGGTATAAGATAGAACCTGTTCTTTCATTTCCATCTCTTCCCCCATCGATATTATGGAAAAATTTATGAAACTATGAAACCATAAAATTCAAAATAAAAGGTCATACATGATAGTACTTTTTTTTTTAGTCAACTACTTCCCTTGCTGATGAAAATGAAGAGAAAGTTGTTCTTTCATAGATTTTTAGAGGAGAAGATGAAGATAGAGAAATAAAAAACTATAAGATTTCTCTTGGAACATATGGTAAGGGATACGAGCTAATGCAACACATGATATGAAAAGGAAAAGGTACCATAGGGATGAATAAGAAAGGTCTAACCAAACCAATTCATGCAAAATATAGAGACCCTAAGGATAAAACTGGTCTCAGGTTAAAAACAACTTTCATTCTGTAAAAGACAAGAGTACACCTATCTTTGATAAGGATAATTATGAAGAATAACTTTTCTTTATCCCATCCCTCTTGATTTATTAAGTCTTCTTGAAAATGATAGAGTACAAAATCCACAAGTGAATAAAATTGAACAAGATTATGATAATGAACAACATATCAATTCAATTCAAGCACAAGCTTCTACTTTACAAGAATGACCTAATGTAGAAGAAGCTAAGATGACTATAGAGTATGAAGAAGTGGAAGAAGAGAGACATCCTAACTAGGGGTATTTAGTGGACTTCATTCATGTATTAGATATGTATGATAAGGCCAAAATTTATTTCAATTAATATGAATGATATTCTCTTTCTGAAAAAATAATTGACAAGGATATAGATGTTGAGCATTGATATGTGACTTGGTTCGAGGTAGGTGAAAGGACTAGAGTTAGGTCTGACAAGTTAAGTTTTCAAATGCTAACGTGAAATATGATAATGATTTTATGAATCTTAATGTTTCAAAAATGCTTATGCAAGGTGGTATTTTAGAACTCAACTTGATTGTCCAAGTTTATGATGATCATACCATGAATTTCCTCGAGCCTGTTGAATCTTTATCCCTCAGACATCCTGAGCTTATTGAATGGACTATGCAAGACCTATCCATGCATATTCCCACTTTTACCAATGACTATGCCTTGGAATGCTATCTCAATGTTGTTGAACCTATGACCTCTTCCATCCATGAACCTAGCATGAACATGACAAAAGCGAATATCAAGTATCTTAGTCTGAAAAATAAAATGAAAAGAAACAAGCGTTCTGGTGGAAAAACCACATTGTGGAAGTATCAAATGAAAAATAGTAAAAAGAAAAGACATATCTGATGGTAAAATCCTCTCTGAGGATTAAAGATGAGATACCTATGTTTTTATGAGTAACTTTCAGGAACAATCATCAAGGCTTATTGAATCGACACCGCCAGTGAATATTGGAACAAAGGAAACTCTGTACATTATACATATAGCTCAATCATTATCATAGAAGGAATTGAAAGAGTTTACTGAATTCTTCAAGGAAAAAAATATCAACTTCGCATGGAAATATTATGACAAGCTAGGTTTAGATCTTGATCTTATAATGCATCATCTTTCCATTTCTCCCAGAGTAAAACCTGTAAAGTAAAAACTTCATAAAACACATCCTCATGTTTCATTACTTGTTAAAGCTAAGCTAAAAAAGTTACTTAAAGAAGGATTCATCTGAGCTATTGAATATGTTGAATGGATATCAATTATTGTATGTATTTCTAAACCAGATAATCAATCCGTGTGTGCACAGATTTTAGAAACTTGAAAAAAGCATGTCGTAAATATGATTTACCACTCCCTAATATTGACATGATAGTGGAAATGGTGATTGGAACAAAATGTACTCTCTTATGGATGGATTTTATGGCTATAATCAGATCAAAATACCACCTAAAGATCAAGAGAAAACAACATTTACATGTGTTTGTAGAGCATTCTGTTGGAATTTCATGTCCTTTGGCCTAAAGAATGAAGGTGATAAATATCAGAGAGATGTGACTACAATCTTTCACAACATGATGCATAAATAATGGAAGATTATATAGATGACACCTTACCAAAATCTATGAAAATATCAACACATCTAGTAGGACTTGGTCTAATCCTAAATAGAATGGAACAATTCAAACTCAGATTAAATCCTAAGAAGTGTGCATTCAGTGTTACATCTGGAAAAATGCTAGGGTATATTGTTTTAGCTAAAGGTATTAAAGTTGATCCAAAAAAAGTAAAGGCTATGATGGAAATGCAACCACCAAAGAACATAAGTGAAATGAATACCCTAAAAGGAATATTACAATCAATCAGATGATTTGTTTCTTAGTTGACAGATAAAGCTCAACCATTCACAAAGACATTACACAAAGGAGAAACCTATAAATAGGATGAATAATGTGATAAGAACCTGAAAAAAATAAAAGAATATCTTGTAAATCCACCTATTTTGATGCTTCCTATTCAAGGAAATCCATTAATTCTTTACATATCAGCTACAACTACATCACCGGGGGCACTCCTGGCTCAACATGATGAGAGAAAAATAGAACAAGCTATATATTACATCATTAGGATGTTGATGTCATATGCGATGAACTACACTATTACTGAGAAAGATTTCTTAGCCGTGGTCTTTGCTTCACAAAAACTGAGATAATATACGATTGAACACTCTATCAAACTGGTTGCTAAGATTGATCCATTGAAATATATTATAAGTAAAGAAATAATAATAGGTAGATTGATTAAATGGGTTATGATACACACTAAATTTGATGTCGAGTATGTATAATGAACAACTATAAAAGGACAAGCAATTTCTGATCAATTGTCTGATGCTCCTCTTCAAGACGATCAACCTTTGAACATTGAATTTCTAGATGAATCTATTACGCATCTTACTCAAGAGTCTTGGAAAATATTCTTTGATGGATCTTTCACTCAAATAGGATCTGGTGCTAGAGTTCTCTATATAACCCCTTAGAAATATTCACTCCCAAAGGCATACATGATCCTCTTTCCTTGTATTAATAATATTGCAAAATATGAAGACATGGTGAATGGAGTGAAAATGGATATTGAATGGAAGGTTGTTGAGCTATATATTTATGGTGAATCTCAACTTATAATCAACCATATTAATTATTTATATCAAACTAAAGATGAAAAATAGATGCCCTACAAAAGGATAGTTGATGATCTTAAGAAATACTTTGTCTTCATCACATTTTAGCAGATACCTAGATCAAAAAATAGGCAATTGATTCTATGGCTACACTTTCATCAATGTCATATCTACAAGAAAATGATTTCCGCTTTGAGTTCCTGGTGGAAGAATTACCCTATCCTTCCTACAACTCACCTGACTCCCAGATAGTCTGTTCTATGATTGGACATGACTCATCTCGATATAGCCATGTCTAATCATACCTACATGATCAAATTATTCTTGATAACCTTACTCAAAATGAGAAATGACACTTGATTTTCAATGCCTCATGGTATGCCATCATAGATAACGACCTATGTAGGCAAGGTTTAGATGATACATTGCTTAGGTGTTTAGAACGTGAAGAGTCTCAACATGCATTAGCTGAAGTCCATGAAGGCATTTGTGGATCTCACTCTAATGGTCTAACTCTAGCCAATAAACTACTAAGGGCCAACTATTATTGGCCAAATATGGAGAAAGAAGCCATCAAATTTGCTAAGATTTGTAAGAAATGTCAGTTGCATGGTAATCTCATACATGCTCCAGCAAGGGATCTCATACTATTTATCACTTATTGGCCCTTTCAACAGTGAGTGTTTGATCTCATTGGTCACATATATCCTTCTTCATCTACGGCTGTAAGTTTATCATCATGGCCACTGAGTACTTTACAATTGGGTCAAAGAGGTTCCACTCATCAAAGCAACTAGAAAATTAGTGGCTATGTTTATCCTCAACTACATTATGTGTAGGTACGTGATCCCTTCCTCCATTGTGACTGACAATAGAGGGCATTTCAAAAATAAGGATATGGATGAGCTCTGTGAGAAATTTAGAATCAAATAACATTGGTCTTCTATCTACTACCCTCAAGGTAATGGATAGGCTAAAGCCTCCAAAAAAATCCTACTTACTATCTTGCATATAACGATAAATAAATCAGGAAAGGATTGACACCTTTAGCTTATCCGGGTCTATGGGATTACATAACAAGTATTAGAACACCTACTGGAGCTACACGTTTTGCTTTGGTATATGGGGCATAAGCAGTATTACCAATCAAAGTTGAAATTCTATCTCTAAGAGTTTCTTTAGAGGGTTTGGGAACAAATGAAGAATACAAAATATCTAGATTGCAAGAACTCGAGTTGCTAGATGCACGTCAACAAGTGGAATTTTATCACCTTAGGGATTACCAAAAGAGAATGTCTAGAGGCTACAATAAGAAAGTTTGACACAGATAATTTTAGGTTGGTGACCTTGTTTTAAGAGAGAATCCTCAGAATCAACAATATCGAGAACAAAAAGGCAAGTTTGAATCCAATTGGTTGCGTCCTTACATCATTATTGCAGTCTTTGGCTCTGGAGCTTATCAACTCTCAATGATAGAAGGAAAACAACTCTGTGAATCTATCAACACCATCCATCTGAAGAAATTATACAGTTAGCATATTCTGATCCAACAACATGTACAACTACAAATGTCCTAAAAAAATTCTAAAAATTGGAAAAAGTCTTGAAGAAAATTATTATCCTGGTGAAAACTAGCGATAGGCACCTTGATAATACCAAAAAAATCAAAAGATAAAAAATACAAAAAAGGAAGAGAAAAATACAAAAAAATCAAAAAATAAGAAAAAGTGCCCTAGTGAAAACTTGGTAAATAGGCACCTCTTTTAATTCAACGCTCCATCTATCAATGCAGTTCTTGGCATTTACCGCCTTCATAGGATTCTTCTTTAGTTTGTACATATCTTTCAGTCACTTTCATGGTACCTTGGTTCTTCCTAGAATATTCATGTCTTGAAACCGATCAATGCCACAGTCTTAGGACAATCAAACTATTCAATCTCAATGTCCTAGCAGTTTTAACCAAGTCATCATTGTGTCAGTTCCGTCTGGTTGTCCAATCTGAATCAGTTTCTTATCTCCTAACAACTGTAGAGTTTTTCCACTGACATCTCAACAACACACAAGAACACATAGGCAACCATATTCATGAAACAAAAACAATTGGATTTTTGTTACTATTCTCTCTAAGCAACTCAATGATGTCTATCTTAACTAGAGAAGAAAGGACTGGGGGCATAATACTTTTCTTTATTTTCTGCTTATGGGTATGGTTCTAATGATCTGGAAATGTAAAATAAACTGGGTGTCTTTGATAAGTTCCTTCATATCAAGGTGAAAAAACCACACATACCTCGACTCCCTTATTTATACACTATACACTAGTGTTGGAATTATCTCCTTGTCTATTTTGAGTAACTTCTTATTATTGTGCAATCTGAATATTTACCCTAGGATGTGAATGTATGGGTCACTACGAATATACATGCTAAATTTTTCCTAGGTTATGAACAATAAATGGATCATTGTAGACACAAAAAAAACTATTTCATAGGAAAAGAAGGATCTCTATTTTGTCTAGTGTGTTTGCATGCAAGAAAGACTCAGGTCATCTTGAAACTTTATGCCCTGGTTCTTATGTTCACTTACAATATCATAAGGATGTGACATTTAGGTCAACCTGGCACTTTATGCCTTGGTGCTTATGTCTATCTCTGACATTCAATCCCATCAATTTCATATTCATATCCTCATGATTGCCTCACCAATGAGGGTTGTATCGACATTCCATGTCCCAAAGGCTCAGTGATGAAAAATAACATCTTAAAACCAGTGAATAAGTCCTAGGTTGCATTCATGTTAGGTTTTTTCATTTCAAGTGTTTATGGCATGATAAAATTTCTCTATTAATTCTATACATCTTATGAGGACATGTAACTTAAATTTGAAGTGATCATCATCTCTTTACAAGTGGTCAACTGCACATCGTCATCACAGACACGATCGAGTACCGGTATATTAACATAAAAATTCATGCATGGGATGTTAGCAACATACATGAGAATATCATATAGATCCATAAATACATTTCATATTCATTGCATCCATATTATAGCATTTAAAGAGAAACCAAACATGATATTTACATTTACATTTTCATAAGAATCATTATACTCACCCATAAGATCATCCATTGGTGTACAAAAAATAAAGCATATCCATATTCATGATCATGAGCAATGCATACATTCATATGAAAAGAAAAGTAAATACATTTAAATAAGAAATCATATAGAATAAAGAAAATCATGAACATCTTATATCACTATCAACTATGTCAATGAGAAAAGTACAATGAGATTGAATCATGTGTCTCATATATATCAGCAAGATCAATGTAGAATGGAGTATAATATTTGGAGAAATAAAAATGGTATATCTAATATATCTCCTAAATCTCTGTCTCCCCCTCATTGGCTAAAGCTGGAGGTGAGGAGGAGGTGGTACATCATCATGCCTATTTGTCTTGGCTCCCTCTAATCTAGATGTATACTAAGAGAAGGGTACCACCTATCGATGCAATGGTACCACCACACTATATGCTATGCCATAATAATATGCTCTGCTCGATTGATTTATAACATCACACTGGAGGATATCATGCACCATCATCAAAGTTTGAATCATGCAGTCTCTTTCAACTATCTAAGATTGGGAAACCACTTGTTGTGTCTGTAGTGATCTCACCCTCGATCTATGAATCCAATCATGCATTGTCTGCTCCTTCAGACCCTCGTCCTCACCTATACCAACCTTCTAATCTCTCATATACCAAACCTATTAGGACACATCATCAAAATTTGGGGCTTGTAGTGGCTCACCCATCTCTACATTTTCTCTAACCTTAGGAGCAACATCACCTCCAACTGACCCTAGTGTCCCTCCCTCACCACACCTTTTTTGTTGCCTTGTTACTGGTATCCTATTGGAACTAGCACCAGGGTATCCTCCTCCTCTCCTAGGATAAGTATCTCAATGACCTCTCCCTATCCTACCTTGGTCTCGATTAGGGGAATCATCCTCCTAATCGATCCTGGGAGCTCTCTCAGTAGGAAATATAAATCTAGAGAATGGATGTCTTGCAAAATGATCCCTATACTTTGGAGTCACCCCAACATCTGCAATATCCTGTAGGGAAAGAGGGATAGAAAATATAGGATCCCAACCAATTAGATCCTCATCCGCATATTAGGCGTAAGCTGTGAACTCCTGTGAGACACTCTGATGTCACCCGTACTATCTCAAAACTCTAGCAACAACAAAACTATCAACAATGTTGGAAGTCCTATCGATATTCAAAGGTTAGGTAATGAAAATATATCTCCTATGTAACCTCCAATATCCTTAGGTATCTTTCCCTCTATATGGTCTTTAGATCACTATAATCAGATCATTTAACTGGTGTCTCCAATACTTAGTCGTCCCCAAGAGGGGCCATGGAAGAAATCTGATATATCTATATACAAAAGGTTGTCCCTCCTGTCAAAAATTATTTGTAATCAACTTGCTAATAGGGATGTGCTCCCAAGCCCATATCTAAAGGAAAAGTACTCTAGTTTTCATGCTCTTCATATCAGGATACACTACCTTGTGCAACTCACGATACATATGCGCGAGAAGGTATGAACCCCAACTATACTTTTATGGCTTCTCTATAAGTCTCTTTAACATGCGGCCCTATCCATAGAGAAATCTCTATTATCCTCTATTTAGCATAAAAAAGCATCCAATAAACCCAACAAGAACACATTAAAGGGAAACTGAGAAGAATATATCCTCATCATGTCATCCCATGTAATGGAATGATCAAGAATGGTATCATCCTGAAAAATCTGTATCAGAGCCTGCATACCTTGTTGTGGTGTTGTATAATACTTGACTCTCTTACCCATGAAAGGAATACGAAGAATCCTATATATATATCCTCTGGAGTAATGATGATCTCTCTAGTAGGAAGGTGGAAGGTATTTTCCTCATTATGGAATCTCTCTACTAGAGCCATGAGTCCTCATTATGGAATCTCTCTACTAGAGCCATGAGAAAACCATGATTAACATGAATGTCTAGCAATTGCAACTACCAATTGAAGCCACACTCACCAATATGTTCCCTCTGAGCATCAGTGAGATCTCTAACCAACCTCATGGTCAGTGGATATATTCATTTGAACTGAATATCTGTGAGTTGCACATGCAAAATGAAAGATAAATTATCAGTATGCGATCAAAATCAAGATAAATAATCTACAATGAGCATTAAATAAGATGAAAAATATACTGCAAAATCTAAATTAGCAATAAAAAAATCAAATTTTGGTGCTATGACATGAAAAAATGCTCACTAGTTTTCATATGAAAAAGTATAGTCAAGGACACTAGCAAAAAGAATTGTATGAGTAAAGATTACTTGGCATACGATAAAACAATTTGATACGAGTCAGGACAAAATTATGGATGATAAAGAGTGTTATGAAGAATAGACCCGTACGAGTTAAGGGTGCTTCCAAGATGACAAATCTATTAACATAATATGAAAAAATATTTAGGAGCAGTTTATTGTACAAGTTTTTTGGGTGACCCATACGAGTAAATGCATTGAAGATCAAACAAACGACTACAAAATGTGAAAAATCTAACCAAATTGCATAAAATATGAATCAATAAGGAGGTTTTCTGATCACTTACTGGTGGTGGGTAGTTTCGAGGCCTGTTGTGACATCACTGAAGATTGAATTGATGCCCATGCATGGGGACCACCATTTTTCTCTCAGAGAAGGTTTTTGAGTTTTAAAACTTGAGAGGGTAAAAATGAATTGAAAATGACCCATTGACCCACTTATATAGGGTTTTTCCCTAATTTTCAATTTGCCCTGACCGACGTGAAAATTGTACCCCTACCTAATTTGATAGTCTTGAGTCCATTTTTAGGATCAAAATCAAAATTTGATATTAATTTTCTAATTAAAATCTCAAATCAAATTTATGGTCAAACATGGTTGACCACTTGCGCAATTATTCTTCATAACATAAAACCAACTCAAAATTATTTCTAATCATTTCTTAATCAATTTATGTCCTCAAATTTTAGTCAACCATGGTCAAAATTGGTCAACAAGACCCTAATCAAGTACAAAATATGTTCCTAAATGTATACAACCCAATCAAATCGAATCAATTCTTTTCTACATGATTTCATCCATATAAATTGCCTGAAATCACTATATTTTAATTTCACTCCTGAGGGGGTATGATCATTACATCATCAATCAATTGGTGATCAATCTTCAAATTTAAGAAATTTTTTCTAATATTCTTCATCAATTAAGCTATCAATCAAGCAAGACCTCATTGCTAGGGGCATCTCAACTTCATCAGAATCCATATCAAGTTGAGGTTTCTTTGATCCCTTTGAGAGAGTGATTTCATCGCTTCCTATCAAGTCACTCACAAATACATCTAATCTATTGAAAAAGGATTGAATCTCTAGGGGAATATCAGTTTCATCACATCACACCAATGTGGTATTGTCTTTTTAAATCTGATAATTGGCTTAATCGAGATACATATCAAGTCAATTATCTTGATCAGTCTCTTAATGATAATTAGTTTCATCGCATCTCATCAAGCTGGTTATTTGTTCAAACCAATCTTATGATTTAAGAATCTTTTTGACATTGATCAATTTCATGACTTCACTTCAAACTGATTATTTGTCACCATCATAATTGGATAGATGTTCAGTCTCATCACTTCACATCAGGTTGAGCATTCTGATATTTCTTCATCGGTTCTAATTCCATCAAGTTTAGAATTGATATCTTTTGAATCTTCAATTGGTTTTCATCCAATCAAGCTTGAAGTCAATTTCTCTCCTCAAGAATAGTTTCATCGCTTCACATCAAACTATTCTATGCTTCAACAACATATGTTCTTTGAATTAATGCACTACCCGCACAACAATTAAAAGAGGGGAAAATGTAATCACCAAAAAATGGCCTTCTAAACTATATGCACCTAATCTCGATTAATAAATCTTTAATAATCAAAGTCCTAACCAAGGGCAATTCAGTTCATCAATTCAACCTGATCTGATCACTAGGTTGTATATAATCACCAAATCAATCAAAATCCCAAATATCAACATTACGTGGAAATTAAATCATTCTTATCAATTTAATCCTATTTATTTATTAAATATCCTAGCATATTTATTACATAAATTAATTTTCCATTAAATCATAAAAAGAGAATTAATTTGAGAAAAAAGAGTTAAAAATTGAGAAAAAGAGTTAAACTTTGAGAAAAAAGGAGTAAATTGGAATAAAACAATTAAAAAAAAAAAAAAATCACTCAAAAAACAACCAATCAGCTCAAACTCACATGGATTGTGCTAATTTTGGGAGAATCTTGACCACTCCTTATCAATCGATCTCGACTATCGCTTTAATCTAAATTTTGCATAAAATCAGGCTCTCACCTCTAAAATCATATATGATCCTCGAGTATAATATTGCAATTGAATAGTATTGTTAACATGCTAGTTTTTTCTTGATTAATTCTGCATCGAATCATTCTAGTTTGACTTTTATCTTTCATATAAGATTTTAGCATTGAATCATAGATTTCCTCTAGCTTAATTTGCTTATCATTTTGCATCAATTTAGATTAGTTTTCATCTCATTTGCATTCAAAAAATATAGATTAATCATGCATTCATCTTCAAATCCTCCTTCTTGGTGTAGTTAGGTCACTTGTAATGCTCAGAAAATCTGAGAGCAATCATACTCGCATAATTTAGGAGGCAATAGATCGATTTAGTATGGTTTATATGTTTTTATTTGATTTTATTTATCTAACCATGCGTGTAATGATCTATTGAGTGTTTGTGACAAACATGTATTCAAATTTCACACACACTATTTCTCATCCTCCTCCCCATGCTCTAGGTGATTTTTCTACCCACTCTTGATGTGGGTTACTAACAGTCCTACTAGTGTGTTGTTAAATTTTTTCTTGACCTTGTTGCAATTGGTTGTTTCAGTCTTTGTAAAGGGCAACACCCTTGTTGTTAGTGTGTTGATGGCCTCTTTTGGTAAATTTTACGCCCTTGGGCTATAGTTTTGCAAGAGTTATCAACCTTGTTTTGTTGTTGTTAATATGAAAAATAAAAATTAGAAATAAAAAATAAATAAATAATATAACTAGAATTTAATTAAGTTCAATGAATGGTAAAAAAATGTGAAATAAAGATTTATGACTGTCGAATAGTTAAAGGTATCAAAGAAAGAAATGAATACATAATAAATAATCAATCAATGAAGGAAGTAATCAATCAATTTGGAAATAGATGATTATTCTCAAAAGACAAAGATGAAGGATGTCGACTCATTTCTTATGAATGGAGGTGACCCCTTTAAGAAATGGATATGAATGGAAAACCATTTCATTGAGAGAATCATCGAATAAATCAACAATTCATAAATGAAACAATCATTCAATGAATCAATTGGGAATTGAACCTTAGGTGTTTTTGCTAAATTAAATTATGTTTTAGCAAGTAGTAATTCTATGGACATAATTCCCTGAAACATCATACAAGCATCAATTCACTCAACCATTAAATAATTCAAACATTGACTTGTCAATCCATCAAGAAATATCAATCAGCCAAAGTTTTCAACAATAATCTAGCTAATACATCAAGAAATCAGTTTTGAGTTTAAGGAAGTAGCCTGCAAATAGGAAGGATGAAATGCCTTCTAAGTTCACAAGAGATTAAGGAAAAAATATATTAATTCCTTTATAAAGTTTGAGTGACAACCCATAACTTGGTCAAGGAGGATAAAAACCCTCCAAGGTGAACTAAGGGTTGGGAGGATGAATTTTTTTTCATGGTCTTGGAAAGTTAAGCATGAAAATGATTGATATTTCCATTGTTGACTTAGGAACATAAACCTCTAATTTAGTAGATTTGTACGTATTTTCAAATAATTCATGATATGATTTCAATTATAAGCTTTACACCATGATTGATTAATTTTAATATTATGATAAATTATTGCTGTTTGAAAAAGCTATTATCATTTTGAGTAAATATTTTTAAGGAAAAATTTACGAATATTCCAAAAATGGAAAACATTTATCTTCTTGGGCTAAAAATCATACAAGAATGAAGAATGGTGTCAAATGATTCACAATTTAACATGGAAGGTTCAAAAAAGTGTAAAAGGTCAAGATTAATGATGTAGATTATATTTTTGTATTCAAATAGTTCCAATTATAAATTATTTTATCCAATCAACTCTATATATCACAAAGGAATAAGATTCCAAGAAGGACCTTTTGCCTCTCCTATTTCAAGTACACCCAAAGGATACACTCACCTAAAACTCATGTTCTAGTCTTGACAATTTCACACTTAATTAAGTTTAAACCCTTTTAACCTCTCTTTGATTGAAAGATGCTTGTATTGTCCTCTTAATTAACTTGCGATCACTAACAACCTATAACCTTCTATTTTCTAGCCCATTAATTAACTATAAAAAATACACATCAAGAAGGATTGGTGATGAAAAACTAAAACATGCCTCAAAAGTTGAAGAATTAACGAATGAATAACCCTAATATAATTATGTTGAATATAAATTATATTTTTATTTAGCCTTAGAAAACCTCTAATTATACACTCTTGAGGATTACACTAAATTTTAGTTCTTTTTATTTTTTTGCCTTTCCATCTATTTATGGATGGAAGATAGTATACTGTTTAAGTTTTGTGTCCATCCTTTCCCATAATGACAAAAAATCTTAGTAAAAATTATAGAATACATTTGAAATTTTACTCTTTAGTATTCCAAAATGTATCCAAATGTGTTTGAAAATAATGCAATGACATCATTTCCAATCATTCTTCTCACAAGTATTTAACACACATTTTTATAGAATGACCCAAAATAAATAAAAAAATAATAATTACCTCCTTTTAGGAGGACATGTTTAAAAAAATCCATGGAGGTTCTCTCATATATCCTTTGGGGCATGGGAAATAGCTGGTGCAACCCTAACTTTAGGGTATGTGGATAAGATGAACTACCAAGAATAGCGAGTTAAGATATCAATGGAAGATACTTATAGTTTTATTCACCTCAAAATTCCCAACTACCTATGATGTATGTGCCTCCCACATCAACAAAAATATACGATCTTTTAGTATAAAAAATTTACTTTCTTTATACAAGAGTCTTTCTTGAAGGTTATTGTCTCGATAAGGCTTATAGTTTCTCATTACTCATAGTCTAATATACTTTGTTGAAATCTAAATATTTTTCACAATCTTGTATATATGTCTCACCATTAAACAAATATAATTTGGATAAACTACTAACCCAAAATTAAATAGGTTGTAATATTTCTATTAGGATTCAACTATGTAGTTTTTGAGTCAAACTCAATTAACCCATGTTTCATGAGTAGTGGTTCACGAGAACCCATCTCTCATGAGAATGAATGAAACACTCAACACCCATTACATCTAGGTTATTCTTACAAATGTAATGAGAGTTTAGTATTCCATTCATTCTCATGAGAGATGGGTTCTTGTGAACCACTACTAATCGAACAAGGGTCAATGAGTTTGACTCAAAACTACACAGTTGAATACTGATAGAAGTATTGCAATTTGAATTGCTATATAAAATATCTCCTACTTATCAATTAAAAGGGTTGTCAATATAGCATATTAAACACCACTTTCTTACACCACATTATTCTTTTACCATGATATGTAATTTATAATATCTAGATTGTTGCAAATTTGTGTGTACTTGCAGGAATTATAAAGGATTATAATCAATGTTCACCACAATCTTCTTCTCCATGAGATAATGCTTTGACTTCCTCACTACAAAAATATGAGCATCTAATTCCTTATCATAGGTGTTATAATTCAAGTTTGTGTGTGTGTGTGTATGTGTATGCACGCGCGCGCACGCATGTGTGTGTGTGTGTGTGCGTGTGTGTGTGTGTGCATGCGCGCGTGTGCATGCGTGCGTGTGAGTGTGCGTGTGCGTGTGCGCGCGCGCGTGCGCGCATGCATGCGTGTGTGTGTGATAACAAATAGGATTTCCTCATAGTAGGACCACACCCATAACACAATCACTTTCATCCATTTCTATCATGAATGTAGTCTACAAATTGAATGAAGTGGAGACTAGCTCAATATATTGATTATCTTCTATAGTTCTTCAAAAACTCATTGTTATTTATTACCTCATTAAAATTTCTTTAAATTTTTCATAGATTCATGCAACAAGATAGTGATATAAGACACATATTATATAAAATTATGGAGGAATTGAGCTACATCTCCATGTAGATCACTCATTGTAGTGGGCTTTAACCAATTCAAAAAATGTGTCAACTTTTGATGGATCAACATTTATCTCTTATCACTCACCATATAATCAATGAAGTTTTGGATACTTGAATTTATTACCATCTAATAATAATTTAATATCCTTCAAATTATTCAACAAAATTTCATTTTTTAATTTTTTTTAAAAGGTGTAAAAAATGTGAACTGGAGCTATTAACTGGAGAGGTCACAACCATTTAAACATTCAACAATAGAACCTTGATAGATTTAAAGTTTGATCCATAAAGAGAAATAAAATGATAACATAACCATCACAACATGCTAATATTCAAGATGAACTAAATATTCTAAATATATCTCAAACTGTTAAGATGGTTCTCTTTCACGTCGTAAGGGTGCTTCCACATGGTGGAAGGATGAAAATGATGACCATTTGACTCTCCTGGCCTCTAAATCTTCCTCTAATGAAACTGTTCAGGTTGATGATGTATCCCCCTGGGTGATGCTCCTTCTATTTTTACCTCCTCCATCCTAGTGGATCTGCCTCCACCTCTTTTTTTTGATTCAATCCCCTATGGCTAATTTGACTCTTCTATGATTGCTACTGCTCTTGATATGCTTCATCTTGTGGTTGCTGAGGTTAAAAATTTCAACACTCTGGTCATATTGATGATGCTTATTCTCTCTCTTCGAGGGTCCCACCATCTTGTGTTGGGGATCCCATTGGTAGTATTGTGTGTGTTATTTTGTGGTTCCTACAGCTGCAACACAACACTTTAATAAGTCATTGCATTAGTGAAAAATAAAGGTTAGCAAGCATATCAATCACTAAAATCGACCTATTGCTTCCTATCTAGGAGGAGTATGAAAAATGCTATAATTTCCCTCAGATTATGCATTTTCCAGTGACATATATAATCCTAGAATGAAAGATTTAAATAAAACTAATCTACATATTCAAGAACTATGCATTTAAGCTCTAAAAAAAGGAAATTATAATAATGGATAACATGAAAGCTACAATGCAATGTAAATTATAATAATATGAATGACATAACAATGCTTTCAACAATCCAAAATAAGGGGCCCATTGAGCTTAAAACTCATTCTATTTATAGAATAAATTAGGAGTGAGAGGAGAGAGGAAGCCATTAATGAAGGTGTAAGAAGCATTAATAGAGGATGTAAGAGGCATTAATGGAGGATGTAAGAGGCATTATTGAGGCATGGTGAGGGTATATGCATTTATGAGAGCATTAAAGAGGCATGGTGAGGGTGTAAGTCCAAGCTTGAGAAAGTGGACTTTGAGGGAAGGGGAGCTTGAGATTGTGGAATTTTTGAGATGAGTTGAATTCCTAATCAAGAGTTTAGGAATGTGCCATCATTAGGAAGTGGGTTAGGATGGGATTAAGATTAGAATTAGGCTTAGCATGGGTGAAGAGGTTGGGATTAGTTCAAACCCAGGAGTTAAGGTGGTTGAGATAGGTTAGGTTAGGGGTTAAAGGGAATATTAATGAATGAATTATTATAAATAATATATTCATTCAATAATAGGACTATAGCCAATTTAATTAAATTAATTAGGCTAGGGGATTGATTTTTGCAAGTGACGAGGTATAATTAGGATTTAATTTAATTCCTTTTAATTAATTACTTTAGCCATGTTTTTGATTTGTTTTGATTGTATTGAATTGATTTGATTTGATTGGCTAAGGCACTTAATGTAATTTAGTGATTAAATCACTTAGGAGATTAAATTTGATTTGGATGAATTATGCCAGTAATTTGAATAATTGTTTTGACATAATTGGGGGTATGATCACACTTAGGGAAAATAGGGTCTATGGTCAGAGTATATCAAATTAGGGTGGTTACATTTTTCCCTCTTTGAATAGATGTGCGAGCAACACATTGATTCAAAGAAAGTTTTCGATGTTGACTTCAGAAAGTTTTGAGAATTTTTCTCATGATCGAATGAAATACTTGATGAGATTAGTCTCGCACTTGATTGAACTAAACTGATAGAATTGACTTTGAACTTGATTGAACAAAGGTCAATAAGCAAAGATCTTAAAGATACCAATTCTGAACTTGGTTGTCGTACAAGAATTGATAATACTGATTCCAAACTTGGTTGTCGTCCAAAAGTCAGTATGAAGCTGCCATGAGCTTTAATAAAGATTTGAGAATATGCAGACATAAGATATCCATCTTGTGAGAACCGAAGCCTTCCATCAACAGTCCTGACTTAGTCAAGGAACTGTCATGCCTTTAATATTTTGATGACAAAGTCGCTTTAATGTTGTTTCGAGCAAGAATTTGATTGATTTTAGTGTGATCATGCCCCCTCGGGAACAAAATTGAAGGAAAGAATAAAATCCCTTTTATGAAATGATGGATCACTTGCATGGGTCAGAAAGATCAAGAAATAATCAATTAGAAGAAAGGCAGAATGGAGGTGTTTTAAGATAAAACACAATCGAGCCAAGTTAATTACATGAAAATGTGAGTTTTGAGTATGATAAAATGATGTCGGACCAAGATGTTTGATGAATAATGTGCAATTTGATGATATAGAACCCAAAAAATGGATTGCGTACAGGTTGTGAATCATTTCAGAACATATGGAGCAATTCTGCATTTTCAGTAGCTGTCATAAATTTTTTATTGTACTATGTAGAACAATGTCAACACATTCAATTTCATTCCTGATTGATTAGAAAGAGAAAAAAATGAGTTTTTAGGTAACTAGGAGGAGTTTTAGAGCTCCTAAATAGCTCAAAAGATCAAATATATATCTCAAAATTCACCTTTTACCCATTTATTTTCACTTTCATCCTTAGAAATTCAGAGAGCTCTACAGAGAAGATGGTGGTCCCTGTGGAGAAGCATCATTTTGAGCTCAGCTGATGACATCAACGACTAGTGGACTACCCAGATCTAGTAAGTACTCAAAACCCTACTCTGTCAAATTTTCAATTTCCAGTTTGATGCATTTTAGCAATAGTTATAGAAATTTCAATTTCGCATCGTACCCTGTATTCAGGGTCACACCCGGTTAATCCCGTGTCGCACCCTGTTCATTTAGGATTGCACCCTATAGTTAGTTGCTGTGTCGCATGAGGTAGGGTAGAATATATTTTTGAATGTTTCACATCCTATGAAAATAGGATTGCATGCCGCATCCCGCATCGTATCCTGTTAAAATAGGACCGCTTCTTGCATGCCCGATCACATCCCATAAAGGGGATCGCACTCCATAGGAACATAGTTGTTTTTTGTTTGTAAGTCATTTTTTAGTCAAGGTTGACTGTTTGTCTCTGTTTGATGACTAAAAACACTTAGCTGATAGGTTTTTCTGTTGTTTTGCCTTAGATAGAGTACTAAATCCAACTTTGCTGCAATTTATTATCTTTTTTATTAGATTCCTTTTGAGGTCGTCTCATTTCGAGGACCATACCTTGGTCGGGTCCTTGCACTAGCTGGAGCTTTGATGAGTGATGAGGTAGATCATGTCGCTTGCTTATGACTACTTCCATTGAGGGATTTACGAATATTACGGTAAATCAGGGGTTGTTGCTTGCTCTGGCTGAGAGATGGCATTAAGAGCACAACACCTTCTATCTCCCTACTGGCAAGATGACTGTCACACAAGAGGATGTGTGGTGGATTATGAAATTTCCTGTGATGGGGTGAGAGGTGCAGTTTGATTCAACCTCCTGGACAGCTATTGCTTCAGCGCGGTGATTTTTTAGAGATGATACTATTGCGCGTCGATACCTCACATGGGATTGCATGTGTGATCACTATGAGGGTCTTCATATTTAATTGGATGGTCTGATTGGAGGCATCCTCTTGCCTGACCAATGACAACACATATTCATGGTCGGTTGGGTGGATATGATGGAGAAGATAATGGTTTCTTGTCATAGATTTTCATGGGGTAGTTGTTTGCTGGCTCATATGTATAGAGAGCTTCATGAGATTGTGTATCAAAATTCCTGTAGTATGACAGTTGGGATCCTTGTTCTACAGATCTAGGCTTGGGAGCATATCCCAATTACACGTCTGAAAGTAGATAGGCAGTGGTTGGATCAGCAGCCATATGCATATATGTACTCTAGTTGGATGGAACAGCCCCATCTGGGCAAGGTAGACTATTGGCGCCAATTATTTGATGACATGACTATAGTTGTGTGGCAGCCATACCTTGATTGTGAGGAGTGGATATCAGATAGATGGCAGATGCCATACTTTTTCCAGAGTAGGTACTTGATTGGACAGACCAAGTATGTGGTAGAGTGCTTCTTGGTTACCTGGGTATTGAGATAGTATGGCCGCATGTAGGGCAGGTGTCAGGAATTATCAGTGTATATGTAGATTTGAGATGAGGTGCCACTGTGGGGTTCTCATTTGATATATGAGTCAGTTCAGTGAGCTATTCGAGAGATGGTTCCATTAGCTTGGGAGCTGTGTCTTGATGTGGCTGATGCCAGATGCTCGGATGGATATCTTGCAAAGATGTTACAACATCCATTTCCATGGTTTACAAATCTAGTTGAGGAAGTTCCTTGTATAGAGGACCCTTTAGATTATGATCTTGTAGATGACTGACCCGCGAGAGGCAGGGGAGGATCCCCAAGATGAACTAGAGGGAGAGATGGAGGCTGAGATGGTAGACGCCCTCCCCTAGACATAGGAAGGGTCCAGATGAGGATGAGGATGATGGAATAGATGATATGGTTGGAGGAGATGTGGGTGGTAGTGGTGGTGGTGGTGCTAGTGGCAGTGGCAGTGGTAGTGGCAAGCGGATGCAGTTGAGATTCATTCCTCCTCAAAGAGATCCAAGTCCATTGTTGACAAGAGATCAACAAAGATAGAGATAGCAGAAATAGGATAGGCCACATGATAGGCCACAAGATAGACCTTCGGGACAGGATACAGGAAGAGGGCCAGGGAGAGATGGTGATGCCTTGACATAGTGTGAGCATGAGCGAGAGAATCTTAGAGCACAGATCACCATGTTGGACTCTCTTTTGGCTGATCGAGAGAGACAGCTTGAGCAGGTCAGAGAAGACAAAGACACACATCTAGAGTGCCTAAGATCTGAGAGAGATACACAGATAAAGCGCCTGAGATCTAAGAGAGATACATAGGTTGAGTGCCTGAGATCTGAGCGAGATACGCAGGCTCATACAACAGTACACCAGGGATAGAGGGCCATGTACTATTATGCTCTTTATCATGCTATAGTGCCAGAGGGTCAGAGAGCACCTTTATTTTCATAGATTGTACAACAATATGAGGGGGCAATGCCTCCACTATTTCCATTTGTACCACCTTTGCCTCCTCCAGACTAGGGAGAGGGTGGTAGTCAGACTTGATACTGTATTTATGTTATATCTTGAGATCACATTGTATATCTAGATCCTTCTAAGATCATTCTTTTGTACTATTGATATTTATACATGTATATCTGATTCATACTAATACTTTGATACTCCTTTTGTAGACAGTTCCACATTTTTGATCTGTTCCATATCTGATATATCTGAGATAGCGGTTCCTGATCTTTATATGTTCTTGGATTCTCATTCTTTGGTAGATGTTTAGATTTTGATGCACATGTGATTTATGTTTATCTTGGTCTCTTGATGAGTTAGATTAGATGTGTGATGACATCATTTATGCTCATTAGATTTACTACTAATATGAATGTGTTTTAAATGATACTAGGTGAATATGCAAATGAATGTTTTTGAGATTTTTCTTTATGCAAATACATGTATGGATGCACTTAGGATGTAAAATTAAATGAAATGCTTGAATACTTTGTTTTTGTCTTTTTCTCTTTCTCATTTATGAATGCAGAATGTATGTCATGGATATGCAATGACATTGATACCAGTAATATTTGATGTATGTAATTAACTTGGTTTTTGAATGAAGCAAGAATTTATTTTAAGCTCAAGTCCCTTTTATGCTGTTTCTTTTAAAATGAATCATGCAATCTCTAAATGCATCTATATGCAGACTCTTAGGACTGTCACTGATTTGTATACATTGTAGCATTTTATCATCATTGGGCACTTGTTGTAACGAACATCACCTGATAGTACATTTGTCACTAATACTCACTGGTATCATGAAAGTATGAATATTATGTGTATTGTATGCAATGTCAGAAATAAATGTAGGCATCAAGGCATATAAGCAAGGATGACAAGTTAGTTATATCCTTTTGATGTGTAGAATCAATTTTCTGTTCAGGTGTAAATATAACATATGTGACCCGTAATGACCTTGAAAATTCATATCCTTGGGTACATCATGTAGCATACACCGTAGTGAGAATCTGATTGTAGAAAATAGAAAAGGAAATTGTTTCAACCTCACCATAGTTTACACATAACAAAGATCGAGATATATGCGGCTATCCACTCATGTTGGAAGATCTTATCATAAACACCCAAGTTAGGTGAAATTTATAGGATCATTTGGAAAAATAAAAATATACAAAAAACCAAGAAAATGTTATCCCCCTATCCTTGTGACACTTGGTCTTTTGAATAGACATCATGGAGTAACTCGGAAGACATAACAATCACCAATTGAGAATCAATCAAAGAAAATTTATAATTGCTGAGATGCCCCTAGTACGAAACATCATGGGAACATAAAAGAATTATAATTAGATCAAATCATGTGTTTCAAGTAGTATTGAGAAATACTATTGATTATTTTTCAAGTGCAATAGAGATTTATTAATCAGAATTTGAAATGTAAGCAATATGTTTCATGTCTGAGTATATGCGAGATTAACTGTGTCAACAATTGCAATCCATGTAGTGTTTAGAAACATGTTGTGATTAGAGTATTTTTAAAAACACTTTTTCATTTTAATTTTATGGATTTCAAGTGTTGAGAAACACTAGTTTGATGTCTGTTGCCATTTTGGAGAGACGAACCATCCTAGACAAGACGCTTAGGACAACCTAGCAGACACGAACTAACTATGCTAGCAGAGATGCCCCCAGTGATGTTGACAAATACCAAGCAAGGATAGGACATTTGTAAGGAATTAAAGTCACCAAATAGCACAGGTGCAAGTATGAAGGTTTAGTGTCGTCAGTGTTTTGATAGATAGAGCACAAAGTTTGAGTGACGCCCGTTTGCTAGGTTTTCACCACTCGACAAAGTTTTTTATTTTTGCTACCAAGATGCCTGTTTTCTAGGTTTTCATCAAGGCACTTTTCTCTTTTTAAAAATTTTTGCTATTTTTTCTTTTTAATGTTTTTTTAGTATCAAGGTGCCTATTTTCTAGGTTTTCACCAAGGATACCTTTTTTTTTCAGGACTTTTTCCACTGTTTTTGAATTTCTTCAGGATCAATTTTCTAATTTTTTTTTTTGATATTTTCTGAGATTTTCACTGCATAGGCTCTGCTAGCTAGACATCAAGTGTAGAACCACTTTAAATGTAGAGTATTAATGTGATCATGAAGAACATCTCCCTCAGGTGTAGCTAGCTGATAAGCTCCAGTCCCAAAAGTGGTAGTAATGACATAAGGTCCCAGCCAATTTGGATCAAACTTTCCTTTCTGTTCTCTGTTAGGTTGGTTCTTAGGATTCTCCTTCAGGATGAGATCCCCCACTTGAAAGTGTCATGGTTTGACCTTTTTATTGTACCCTTTTGACATGCATTTTTGGTACACTTTCAGATGATTGAACGCCTGTTGCCTGCGCTCATCAAGTAAGTCTAAAGAATTTACCCTATCAATGTGGTACTGTTCATAAGTAACAAGTCATTGTAAAGATACCTGCAAAAATGGGATTTCAACCTCAATAGGTAATACTGCCTCAATGCCATAGAATAGGGCAAATGGCATGGCTCTAGTTAGTGTTCTAATGCTTGTTCTATAGGCCCAAAGTGCTAGATTTAATTGTAAATGTCAGTCTCTGCCAGACTTACTCACAGTTCTGTGTAGGATCTTGAGAATATTCTTGTTAGATGCCTTATCCTGTCCATTACCTTGAGGATAATAGATTGAGGAACAATTTTGAGTGATGTGAAACTATGTGAAAAGGTCTTCGATGTATTGGTTTTTAAATTGGCCCCCATTGTCTGTTATAATTGAAGAGGGTATCCCATATCTATAGATAATGTAGTTCAAGATGAACATAGCCACCTATTTTCTAGTGTTTTTGATCAACAACATGGATTCAACCCACTTTGTGAAATACTCAGTGGCCATAATGATGTATTTGTGTCCACTTAAAGAATTAGGATATATTTGTCCAACTAAATCAAAGGCCAATTGCTGAAATGACCAATGTATTATGAATGGTATGAGTTCTCTAGTAGGAGCATGGATGATATTTCCATGTGTTTGGCATTTATGACATGTCTTTGAAAAATGAATAGCATTTTTTTCCATTGTGGGCCAATAATAGCCTACTCTGAGCAGTTTCTTAGCTAGTGAAAAGCCATCTGAGTGTGATCCACATATACCTTCATGGACTTCTTTTAATGCGTGATCTGACTCTTCATGTTCTAAACACCTAAGAAGTGTACTGTCGAGACCTCGTCTATATAAGTTATTAGTAATAAGGACATAATGCGATGCTGTCCTAATCGAGGCTCATTTTTCATTTCTGGATAGGTCATTGGGTATAGTTTGGTTATTTAGGTAAGCAATGATTTTAGCATACCGAGATGGGTCTTGGACATTCAAAGCACAAATTACTTGGTATTTAGGTGTATCAAAGGCTGGGTAGGATAATTCTTCCACCAAGAAGTCATAGCGGAATTGACGTTCCTCTAATTGTAACATGGATGGCAATGTAGCCATATCATCTGCAACTTTATTCTCTGTTCTTGGTATTTTTTGGAATGTGACAAAGACAAAGTATTCCTGTAGGTCATCAACCAGTTGCTTATAGGGCATCAAAATATCATCTTTGGTTTGATAATCTCCATTTACTTGATTGATAATGAGATAGGAGTCACCATACACATGTAACTCTACAATCTTCCACTCCATAGAAATTTTAAGACCATTGGCCAATGCTTCATATTCAAAAATGTTATTTGTGCATGGAAACATCAATTTGTATGATTTGGGTATCTTGTAGCCTTGAGGAGTTATGGATAGAACCCCTTCTCCAAAGCCTTGTTGCATGAAAGAACCATCAAAGTACATCTTCCACTGATGCTTAGTTAGATGTATAATTGTTCATTAGGGAACTCAATTCTCAAAGGTTAATCATCTTGGATTGGTGACTCAGCTAATTGATCAGTGAGGACTTTTCCTTTAATAGCTCTTCTATTCACATACTCAATGTCAAATTTGCTCATAATCAAGACCACCTTTGCTAGTCGTCCCGTTAATGCTATCTTTCTTAAGAGGTATTTCAAAGGGTCTATCTTTGCAATGAGCCTTACTGTATGTGATAGCATATAATGTCTCAATTTTTGTGATACAAAGACAACTGCTAAGAAAGATTTTTCAGTTATGCTATAATTGTGTTCGTAAGATACTAGTGTTCGACTGATATAGTAGATTGCTCTTTCCTTTTTAGTTTCATCCTCTTGCGCCAACAATACTCCCAGTGATGTAGCTATAGAAGAAATATATAGGAGTAATGGATTTCCATGAATGAGTGCCATGAGAATAGGAGGAGTAGCCAAGTACTCCTTTAATTCTTTGAAGTTAGTTTCATAATGTTCATCCCACTTGAAGGTGACACCATTATGTAGTAATTTAGTAAAGGGTTGTGCTTTATTTTCAAGTTGTGTCATAAATATTCTGATGGACTGGAGTCTTCCTTGTAATGTCATCATTTGACTAATGTTGTGTGGAGGAGTCATTTCTAGTATAGCCTTGAATTTTCTAGGGTCTACTTAAATTCCTTTTGCTGATACAATAAACCCTAGCAACTTCCCTGATTGAACCCCAAAGGCACATTTCTTTGGATTGAGCCTGAGTTGAAAGTGCTCCATGCGATCTAATATCTTGCGCAAGTCTTCAATATGAGTAGTCCTTTCTTTTTATTTAGCTAAGATATCATCCACGTAATCCTCCATGTTTTTATGCATCATATCATGAAATATAGTAGTAATAGCTCTTTGGTATGTAGCACCTGCATTCTTTAACACAAACGACATAACGTTCCAGGAAAAATTTCCCCATGCGCATGTGAATGCAATTTTATTTGGATCTTTAGGAGTAATTTTAATCTAGTTATAGCCTAAGAAACCATCCATTAATGAGTACATTTGATAGCTTGCTATTAGATCTAAGATCATATCAATATTTGGTAGTGGAAAATCATCTTTAGGACATGGTTTGTTCAAGTCTCTAAAGTCTATACAAATCCTGACAGATTTATCTGATTTAGATATTGGTACCACATCAGAAATCCATCATGCGTAAGCGACGACTCTTATGAATCTAGCTTTCAGTAATTTTTCTAGCTCTGCTTTTACCAGTAATGCAACATGAGGATGCATCTTTCTTAGTTTTTGTTTCACGGGTTTGATCCCAGGAGCTATAGATAAATGGTGCATTGTTAATTCAGGATCTAGTCCAGGCATATCTATGTAAGACCATGCAAATTTGATCTTTTTATCTTTCAGGAACTCAGTGAATTGTATCTTCTCCCCATATGAAAAAGATTGTGCTAGGTGAACAATTTGAGGAACTTTAGCTATGCCCAAGTTAACTGGTTATGTTGGTTCTATCAAAACACAAGATCTTTCTTGAAAGTGCTCAGGGAGGATATCAAGAATCTCTGATGACATGTGACTGATTGAATGTTTGAGGATGTTAAGTTGATGATCATGCAAGGCATTAAATCAGTTAATGTATTGTATTTCCATTGATGTCAACTTGATATAATCTGTATGGTCATGTAAATACTGCCAAAGACTTCAAAGAACTGATGAATCAAGGATATGATATTAGTAATGCATATAAGTCAAATATTCACTAAGTGACTATATACAGTGATGGAGTGCACACCGTCAGTCAAAGTAAAAGAGAAAATCCACAATGTTACCTGACGAGCAAGTGCACAACATTACCAATGAGAAAAGTCACAGTGTTTCCCGACCAGAAAAACATACCATAACCCGATAGACAAAATTATAGTGTTTCCCGATAGAAAAGACAAGGATATAGATCCCGATGACAACTGAAGTCACACCGAAAAAATAGTCAGTTATCACCAATGACTAACTGAAGTGTTGACCAACAGAACAGAGAGTTTAGAAAATGAAAAAATGCTTAGCTATCAAGAAGCTAAAGATAAAATTAACTGATACTTATCATTGTTTTAATCATCCAGATAAAGCCAGATATAAGTAATTATTTTAAAGCTGATTTGTCCAGTTGGCAAGATCTCTTTGAGATAAAACTAAACTTTGCTTTAAATCTAATTGACAAGAATTGTGGATCACGCCAAGAATCAAGAAAGCCAAGAAAAGGTCAAATCATGTCTATATAGAGACAAACCCAACTCATAAATAATTGGAGTGTGGGGTGAAGAGAAAAGATGGAAGATTCTAAAGAGATTCTGAAGGAGAAGAAATTCTTCATTCAGACCTGATCAAACAAGCCGAGGAAAGAGCTAAATTCTGCAGACACTGACAAACAGTGAGACAACATCATAGAGAAAAATAATGTGGAGCAAAGGTATATAATTGATTACATTGATCAGAGAGGTAATGCACTTACAATAGATATGAAAACATGCAATTCAAGTTGTATTTGTGAATAGATCATTAATGTTTTAGTTTAACCATTGAAGCATCAAGTCTCTTAACCGAGCAGGACTTAAAAGTCTTTTGTAATTGAGATACATCCCAAGGAGTATCAAAAAGTTTGATCATAGAAAGTAGCATTGGATATGCCCGATACCTATTGACATGCCAAGTGAGTGTTTGATCAAGGATGGTAGCATTAGATTCCATATACTAGGTGACAAACTATCTTTTAAATGCTCTAACAAGGTCACACCCAATAGTGTGTTTGTAACCTTTAACAGGGTTGGCTCCTAACAGAGCTCACTTCAGGAGAGTGAAAATTGGGGTATCGGTCCCAGTGGTTTTTCCCTTATCAGGGTTTCCACATTAAAAATACATGTGTAATGTGTTTATGTTTCATTACTTTACTGTTTTACATTTCACATATGCAATTCTAGATTTATCAGTATACTCTGCATATTTACTGTGTTTTGGTAAATAGTTGACTACTTATCAGTAAACATACAGAAGAATATTTTACAAAGCAATTCGACAAGTAGTAAATTGATATAAGTATTTCAAGGCATTCATCTTGTAGAACATAAGATAACTAGAGACATAATTTGTGGTTATGATTTTTAAGGGTTGATTTAAGGATTAATTTTTGAGGTCACTGATTCACCCCCCCCTCTTTGTTATTACTAATAATCTCATATTTTGGCACGTCTAGGAGGTTTTCACCATCAGATACATATTTTGTTTTTACTATTTTAGAATCTGACACTGCCACAACGTGGTTTTCACCGTCAGTTCTTTTTTTTCTTATTTTTCAATTTGTGACTGAGAAACTTGATATCCTCATGTGACATGTTCACTCTCCTTGCATTGGTGGAAGAAGGATAAGGTTCACAAGCATTTAGGTAGCAAGCCAAAGTGTAGTCATTAGGGAAGTGCATGATAGGATTAGGATCTGAATTTGTCCAATCAATTAAGTCAGGGTTTATTAAGGATAATGAATCAGAGTTTGGTAAGGACAACATCATGTCAGCGTCAAAACTATTAACTGACAAGACATGTTCTGTTAGGTATACTTCTATGGTGTTTAGATCATCAAGAGTTAAACCATCATTAAAAGGGTCATTGTTAGTAATATGTGGACCTAACTCTAGCAACTCATCAGTTGAGTATCCTTCTTCTTCTATTACCAAAATAGAACTCATTTCTTGTATTCTCATAATATCCTCTAGACCTAGTAAAAGACCAGTTTCACCATTAACAATTTGAGGCAATGGTATCTCATCTGACTCTGGAACAACAACAGTATCAGGGGAAGTGTTAGAATTCTCTCCTCTTTGAAAAATTGGTGCTAATTTATGAATCACATCCAATTTAATTTCCATGGTAGCATAAGATAGAACATCCCATTCATAATCATGTGAGTCTGTTACTTCATCATCTGTTCTTTTTAGAAACTTAGCAATAGTTACTTGGTGTACCCTATTAGCCACTTTTAGATAAAAGTGTGGTAAATCTAGGACATGTGAAATTGTGACCAACTAGCCCCAGTTAGGATGTGAATCATGATGTCAGGGTGTGTCCTCAATATTTATTTATATCAATGGTACTTCTGGAGTTTCCTCTGTTTCTTCCTCTACCTCTTGAATAGTAGCTTGTGTTAATAAAGGAATATGAGTGCCTTGTGGTGTCTCAAAGGTAGGTACATTCCTTTCTCCTTGATATTCAAGATATTCTGTACCAATATGCAACAATATATCATAGGTCCATTGTTCTAGTTCTGTTTCTTCTTCTTCATCACTTCTTTCATCAAAGATTGGACCATATCTTGAAGTAGGGTTTTCAGATTTGTTTTTGAAACCTAGTCCCATTTTATCTTTGGTATTTCTAAATTCCATGTGTATAGGTTCAACAAGTCCCTTTCTTTTATCTCCTAAAGGTCCTTCTCCTTTATATCCCATTTGTTTGAGAAGATCACATCCTTTACCATACTTTTCTGGAGATATTTCCACATGTTATACCTCATTCTCCTTTGGTTCACCCTGGTAAAGCCAAGCCAAGACTGCTTGTTCTTCTTTATCATCCCCTTGAGAGGTAGATGCTTTAACCATAACAATTGCCTTGTGAATTTTTGATTTTTTAGATGTAGTGGGTGTGAAATGTGGGGAAGGTTTCCCATAGGATCTTGGTGACACTGGAAGTTCTATCAATAATGGGGTCATGTCCAGCTTGTATTCTCCCATACTAGTTTCTTAAAGTTTCAAGGTCTTTCCAAAGCTTTTCATAACCATGTCTTTGGTAGTCTCAAGTACAGTCTCTTTTGGAACTTCCTTGTTACGAGGGACCATACTATCTGCTTTAACATTGTTGCAAGTATAACTGGCATCTGCAAGAATTTTCACTTCCACCCCATTATGTGGGAATTTGATACACTGGTGGTAAGTACATGGTACCACTTTAATTTCATGGATCCAAGGTCTCCCTAATAGTATGTTGTAAGCCAAGGGTAGATCTAGAACTTGACATATCACATTTCTTTCAACTGATCCTATTCTGATGGGTAGAACAGTGAGACCTTTAGAGGATCTTTCTTCTTTATCATAAGCTTTGATAGTGATCTTACTTCTTGAATCAATAGTTTGTTCTGAGAGACCCAATTTTTGATTATATTGAGAGTAAAAATGTTCAACCCTACACCTCCATCTATCAATACACATCTAACACGGGATTTGTGAAAAAAAAATTTAATATGAAGGGGTTGATTATGCGGATGTGTCAATGATTTATCATCTTCTTCTGAAAAAGAGAGGTAATGTGGTGCTGAGATATGATTAACCATTGCTTGGAATTTGTCTACATCAATGTTCTTTAGCACATTTTCTGAATGTAGGGCTTGTTCAAGAATTTCTATATGCACTGAGGAGATCCTAAGTAACTCAAAGATGGAAATTTGAGCAGAGGTTCATTGCAATTGATCCACCAAGTTATAGTTCACTGCAGGGATGGTAAATGTTTGTCTTGCTACCACCGGTTTGTGAATAATGACAATAGGTACTTTGGAAGTTGTTGCTAGTTTTGATGAGGAATTAGGTCCTTTGATTGTGACTTGTGCTTGACTTCGTGTCACTGCATTGGATTGAGAAGATGTTTCCTTAACACCTTTGATAGTGACCACATTAATTGATTTGGATTTAATGTCTAGCATGTTGATCACATTATCATTATTGGAGTAGGCATAGTTTACTTCATTTCCTTTTCCTTTAGATGCTTCCCCTTTCTCATAATTAGGGAATGGTTTGTTAAATGCCGTATGGTCTTCATTGGTGGTGTGTCCTTCCACTTTGATCTTTCCTCCTTCAATAAGGTCTTATATAGCATGTTTGAGTTTAAGACAATTATTAGTCTTGTGTCCCTTGTTTTTTTGAAAGACACAATAAGAATTGTCATCCCACCATTTTGGTTTGACTTTTGGTTCGCATGGTTTTGAATCTGAGATTGTAAGAACTTTGTTATCCAAGAGTGTCTTTAAAATAGTCCCAAGAGGTTCTCCCAAAGGATTGAATGTTCTTTGAGGTTTGGAAGTCCATGGTCAAATATTGTTGTTCTCATTGTTTTCTTTAGGTATCGTGGTTTTTACCTTGGCATCTTTACTTGTTTGCATGCTATTTGTCAGATTGAACATTGCTAGTTTAGGATTAACATTAGACGCATCTACCACTCCATCATTAACAACATTATTATTTTGTTTCAACCATTTAGGATTTTTGTTGGAGTTGGTAGATTTATTATCACTTTGGAGAGTGATTTCTCCCTTTCTAACCATGGCTTCTTCAATACAGATGGCATTCTTGATCATCCTATCAAAGCTAGGGGAATCTTGCATTTGCAATACGTAGTTCAACTCAGGTATCAAGTTATTAACAAAGATTTCCATATTTTCTTATTCGGGAATAGCTCTTGAATACCTTGCAAAGATTTTCCTCCACCTTTCTAGAAAGTGTGTAAAGGATTTTCTGGTTCTTTGCTTTGTATTACACAGGTCCATCATGGTTACATCGTGCTGTATATTGTAGGAGTAATGCTGGATAAATTGTTGAATTAACTCCTCAAAATATTTTACCTTGGGTGTGATTTTGGAGAACCACTCGATAGAATTTCCACATAGGCTTCCTAGAAATAGCCTCATTAGGTATGTAGGTTCGTGCATGTACTCTATGCTTAGAGAACAAAACTCTCTCACATGGTCATGTGGACCAGTCTCTCTCATATACTTGTCATATTTTGGCCTTGCCATGTTGGGAGGAAATGGAACCATATTGATACTTTTTTCAAAATGAAATGGAAAAATGGAGTCCAAAGAGTATTTGGTCTTGGGTTTAGCTTTCTCTTGTTTGAGAGTTGCAAGTTCTTCTTGCATTAAGGTCATTTGTTTGGTGAGAATAGAGATAGGGGTTGATACCTCTTTTTCCTTTAGTTTTTCAACATCATAATATTTAGGTAATTTTACTCCAATGGATGCTATATGGAGAAAGTATTTCTCTTTGTCTTCACCAATTATATTTTACAATGTTCTTTTAAATTTCCTACTTTGTTTGAGTCTATTGTACTCTTCTTCAGGAATGTCTCCATCACTTTCTGAATCAAACAAAGGGTTGTCGATGTGTGGTTCTTCTTCTCCACTGCTAGCCTCGTCTTGATCTTGTTAGTATTGCTCATGGTTGTATGATTTGAAGGCATTAGCCCATTCATTCCTAGTAGCATCCATTTCTGGTGTGGGTGAGTCTGTGTCAAATAGAGGATTGCGAGATGTCTCTCTTTTTTGAAAATATAGCAATTTAGGAGGTACTTCTGATTCGTCAACAAAATACTTGTTGTGTCTTGTGTTAACCATGAAGTTGTATCTAAACTATGTTCAAGGTTTCCCAATAGTGCCAATTGAGGTCTCAAATCATTCAAGTAAGTGTGTCCAAGTTGTAAGGATTGTTTGTGTTTGATGGAAGTAAATGACTCCAACATCAAAGGGTTAGAATGCCCTGATAGTGAGCCGAGAATGAAGTTGTTTGTGAGAGTGAATAGACCACACATTTTGAGATAGATTATAAGAGTTTGAAATGACATGCAAGGTAGACCTGAAAAAGATTTTGAAATAGCGACACTGAGACCAGAAAAAGCAAAAGGGTCCAACTAATGAGCCAAAAGGGTACCCAAATAAACTGATTTTCTTTGAGAAGCAACTATGCAAGTGCCCACTGTCCCAGATGCGACACTCTGTATGTGAGATTTTGCAAAACTATATGCGAGCCTAAGTATACTAGATGCAACCTTTCTCCCTAAAAGTGATGCAGGATTGACTAGATGTGAGCTTGCACAATGCATAGGAGCTTGCACAACCAGATGCGAGCTAGGATGGACCAAAATGACCGTTTGCTGTTCTGTCAATTTGGTATCTGAGTTGTTTTGAAGTTTTTGCAAATTTGTCTAATAGTAGGTTGTTTTTGAGTCTTTCCAGGGAGTGAAAAATACAGTATGTAGCCAAAGGATTGAATTTTGTTGCTTGTTTGAATGACTTATCTTGTTAATGAACTTTCAAACACATCAAGCATTCTTGCATTGTTAGGGGTGAACAAACACATCCTTACGACCTATTTTCTAAGTAGAGGATGAAAATCCTTGCTCATAGACTTAGGTACACACTCAAATGCTAATCAAAATATGTCCATCACCAAGCACACAATGGCTCTAGTCATGATTCCATATTTACCGACTCCAAACGCAAGTGAGGGCACAATACGATGAGTATCTTGGGGCAATTAATTTTTTTCCTTGCACAAGGATTATCACCCTTTCAGGGATGAATTAGGTAGTTTGACTACAAAGTTTGTTTTTTTATGATGGGGTAATCTGTTCAAAACTGTCTCCCATAGAATTGCACAAGGAAAAATTGAGGTGTATAGCCCTATGAGTACTCAAATATGTGTAGTCTCACAAGAAAGATTCAAGTGGCTCCTCTCTACACATACCCAAGCATTTTTAAGGAATGATGTCAAAATTCCAAGAACAAAACCAATTCCGTCTTCTGAGGCTTTGGCCTACAAGGAAACAATTATTTATAGTGAGTTGGAAGGGTTGGCGTAAAACCTGTACTCACTTGGGTCATTCCCGGGAGATTTTTCCCTCAACCGAAAGGCCCTCTAATGTTTAATAAGCATACAAAGGATTGGCGAGCTTAGGATTTTGAGATTTTTGATTTTTCAAAAAAAGAAGAGCATAATCTCCTAGTCCATTCCATTTTCTCCAGAAATACTCCAATCAATGTTCATTCCCTCAAGCAAGTTTGAGCTTGCTTTAGATATTCCTAAATTATGAAAACATAGTACTTGAAAGAAAAATTTGTTTTGTTCTTTGACCATAATTTTTAGTGCTTTACTTGTTCAATTACAATATCCCAAAATTTAGATGATGAAGTTCTTTTTCCCACAAAATTTAATAACTTGTTGTTCAATTACTTTCCCAAAAATGAACTTAAACGATGAGTTGTTTGCTTTGTTCATTTACTATGATGGAGATGAAAGTTGTTGTGAGTATTCCTTTGCAGAAAAGGATATCAACCAAGAAATGCCAATCCTTGATCCTAATGAAGAATTGGTTGAGGAAGAGGATTCATGGAGCCACAACGGCCTTGATTTTTGTGAAGATAAAGAAGTGGTTCATATGCATCCTTGTGAAAAGGAAGAAGACTCGTCATGTGTTGGAGATGACTATGAAGATGTTGATTTGTATAAAATAGAGATAAATTCTTTTGCTTCAAATAACAATGATGATAACATGAATTTTTCAATTTGTATGCTTGCATATTGTGACTTATCATGTGAAGATATTGATCCTAAGAAACATGAGAATGAATGCGAAGTTGCTGTTGGTGGGTCAATGTTAGATTTGTATGAACCAACTTATGAAAATTTTCAGCAAAGTATTTTTGATGATATAGAGACTAAGTCTGATTTTGTCTTTGAACCAGAAATGGATGTCAGCTTATTTGACATGGACATTGATGTTTATCATATTGTCAATGGCACAAAATCAATGTTTGGTCAAGAGGAAGTTATTAATGCTAATAATGTCTCTTATAACAGTGATCTACATAAAGAAGATGTGTGCCAAAATGAGAACATATGCAATGAACTGCATGTTGATTCATCCAAACCACATTTTGAAATGTTTTACATGGAGCTGAAAGAAGATTCAAATTTTGCATCAGATTATTTGTTTCAGCTAGAGGTATGTTATTTTTTGCAAGAAGGGGATGTAGGAAGTGTTGATGCAATGTGTTTAATGGTTGTCAAAGTGAATCAACAAGAGCATATAAGTTATCAGGCTGAAAATGAGTATTTTCTTTTTTCAATCCAGCATGATGTTGTTTTCCAGAATGAACTAAATCTGAATTCACAAGTTTTAGTTCATGATGATTCATTTGAGTATTTGTGTAGTATGCATGTGGTTGAAGGTGAGAATTTTTTTTTTGATGACCAAGTACTCACTGAAGTAAGTCATTATGATGCTGGTTGTGAAGTTGAGCTAGAGTGTTTCAAATTTCCTATGCAGCTAGTTGAGGATCTAGTTGTGCATGAAGAGGGTGCTTTATATTATGTTTCTTTTCAGCAAGATAATTATATAGGGGGATGTGGCATTTTGTTGTCATACAATGACCAAAATTCACAGTGGTTTGGTGATTGGGTGTTACCAGTTGATGGTGACCATGCTAGTTATATTTTATATGATATGCTAAAAAGTTGTAATTGTATGTTTGATCAAGCAAATGAAAGTGATGGTTTAAGTTTACCTCTGATACATGGAGATGAAAATCATATTTTCGATAGAGGTAAATGTTGATTTCAGTTGTGAAGGGGTTTGAGGTATTTTTTGGATAATTTGTATATGTTGTACAGTTGCTTTCTTTCCCTTCAGTCGTGTGGTGTGTTTGCTTTCGAATAAAGGGGTTCCTAGTTTTTGAGTTGGGAAGGAGAAGAGCGAGAAAGTGAAAAGAAAGTCTGATTTATTTTGTGAATGGTCTGTTGTACCATGAGATTCTAAAAGTTCTCTGCTTTCCTACATGGGGCATGCATCCTCAGTTAGAGCCACTGTTGGTACTCAGAAATACAACAAGCATTTTTGAGTGTTTCACTAGTGCTTTACATTTTGACCCCCTATAAGTGCTTTTTGAGCCTATTTGCCTAAATGAGATTCTAAATTTTTTCGTACATGTAAGGTGTTTATTTCTCTTGTTTAGGAATTTGAAGACATCCCAGGTCATTAAATTTGAGTTTCAAGTTGTTTTGTGGTGTTTTGTTTCGAGCACTTGTCCAAATCTGCATTTCTGCCCAAGTGCCAATTTGCTGTAACGGGCCCAGTTTGCATTTGAATATCTTGTGTCCTATTGAGTGTCATGAACCGCCACTTTGGGAAATGTTGAGCATGTATACCAAAAAGCCTATATTTCAAATCCTAAGTTATTTTGAGTCAGTTTGATAGGTTTTCTAATCCCTCCAAGTTGGCCTTCCAGAGTTATCTTATTTCTTTGTTCTATCCAGAATTCTGAGTACCCCTGTTTGACCAATTGTAGCTTTTGACATTGTGACCTAATTGAAAAAATTCCCTTTTTACTCCATTACAGAGGTCAAATAATTCTTGAGTATCCATCTTCAAGTTACGACAAGTCTATTTGGTCAGTTTGCTAAGCCCATTCCATTTGCATTTTTTATTAGTGTGCCAAATTGTCAAATGCAGATTTTTGAATGACCTACTTTGAGGTCTTACAGTTTTACACCCGGTTGAATGAAATGGATAATTGAAAGATCCCCTATATTTTAGGCATGGGAATATGCTACCATGAATATTTTTAGGTCATGATGAATCCGTTTGGGTAATTTGCCAATCTGATTCCGTTTGCAGTTTCTAACAATTTAATGCAGATCAGTTGCACAGTTTGGTCAGAGGCCCTGTTCATGAAGTTATAAATTGAATCCAATGATTTGTCACATTAGAAAATTGGCTGCCCTAAATTATAGACCAAATTTTCTCCAAGTTTGCAAGGTTTCAGGTCCTGAGGGTTTTGTATGCACACTTTCCCATATTCTTTTCATTTGCAGAAATTGTTATTTCTCGTGTCTTCTTGTCCAGTATTTCCAAGTGGCTACTTTCGAGGGGATTCCAAATGTGTTTGGTTGATCATCATGAGTTTTCCTTTTAGATTCATGCTCTCCATATCACATTTCTCCAATATCCAGAAGCTCGGATCTTTAGGAGGTCGTTTGACATGTTTTCAAAGTCAAAACCAGATATGTTTCACTGTTATTTGACAGGGTGATTTGCAGAATTATTCTGAATAGGCAACTTGGGTGATTAAAATATTTTAACTTGTTGGGTTTCATCAGTTTTCACTTTGTAGTATGGAATAATTTCAATCATAGGATGCATGTGCCTAGCACCACGTTCCGGTTACTTGTTTTTATCAGTTTTTAAGGCCAGTTCTAGAGGCCAATTGCCATAAATGAAATCGCTTTATAGAAGTATCAAGAGTGATTATAAAGTCTGCCAGTCTGATGATTTGCGGTTTGATTACAATATGTTTTATACTTACAATGGGAAAGTGTATCATGTCTTGGCTGGAGAGTATGCCTTATAAAGAAAGTGCCCATGCAATGATCCAAAGAAGCCCGCGTGAGTAGAGATGAAGGAAGGATCCGTTGCAATCGGGTAGATGGAAGTGTTCATTACAGTTGAAAAGGGACAATCAAACTTCTACTCCCCAAATGATGTTATCAATTTTTCTTGAGGTTTCTCCAATGTGGCTACCTTATTGTGGTTACCTCTAGCCATGGATTTGCCTTTTTCTTCTAGAGGCAACTCGCTGGCTCCACTAATAGAACCACACATAATATTTGCAGGAGGAATAAAGAAATTCGTAGACAATCCAGGCACGTTGATCTCTACTTCTTCTATAGTCCAAGCTTCCTCCATACAAAGTTTTGGTGTGGCTCATTGTAGTTTCCCCAAATCTAAAGAGTTCAACAATTAGTGCAAGTAAGTGTTGAAGCACAACCAAGAAGGTAAATTGTTTGCAAAGAAGTCTGCTAGTGTATGGAGGCAAAGAGATTTCAAACAAATGCCAAGTAATGTTCCTAGCCAATGCATGATTGAAATGGAGTTTTAAACACTCAACGAATACAATTTGAAAAGAATATGTATGAATGAAATGAAAGGAGTTTAGAGTTTTCAAAACTAAATCAAATATATTGCAGAGTTTTTAGAGAAAGACCCCACGCGCAGAAAAGAGTGGATTTAAAGTTTTTAAACATTGCAAAGAAAGCACAATAGAGATGGAGCCATGCACTGATTTTTTAAATGAAATTTTTAATAAAGAAAAACAACCAAATACTCCATGGCCTGCTCACTTTTTAAGGGATGCACAATGTGCAATGTGGAGAATGGAGGTAACATGCCAAACACTGCACAAGAGACAACCAACGCATAAAATTAATCAGCAAAGTTAAGTTGCAAAACCAATTCCACAGTCTTTCCCAGCATGCTAGCCTGCGTAAACTTCTGAAGAGGAGTTTCCAATAGTTTTAAAATCCTCAAAGAAATATGGTCTCAATACTGTGCAGACATAGGGAGTGAAGAGAAAGCCCATGCAGTATAATGAAAGGGGCATCTAAAATATGCAATTTGGCATGTGCAAAGCCAAAGCCCTCTGTATGTTGCATAGGGTAATATGTAAAAGCCCAGACAAAGAAAATATAAAATGAAGGGCTGCGCAACATGTATAAATAAGATGTTTGTAACATTTTAATATTAAGACATATGCAATGTGCAAGTTTAAACTCAAGCATCCTGCTCTGGGCTTGGAGGAAGGAGGTATAAAGTAAAATAGGCCTGCATTTTATGAAATATTTTTAGTGCCTGCGCAATGTTTAAAGTAGAAATTGAGCAATGAGCATGGAGATGAATGCAAAGAGAGAAGCCACACACAGATGATGAAGGAGCTCACGCACTTGTAAAAGGCAAGTTTCAAAACATTAAAACCAAAATGATTGCCAGGTTTAATGTGCTGCTGTTTGGGCAAGAATGTCAATACAATGTATAATGAAAGAGCTCAACGCACCATTCTGGAAGTGGAATGTTGACTGTTTGCAACCAGCCATGTAAACCATTGAAAGATGGATCAGCGCCAGCAAGGGAGACATGGTTTTTATTGAAAATCTTGAAAAATGTAATATCCCACATTTACCAGTGGCTGCTTTTTCAATGTTTAAGTACTACAATGCTTGTATTCATAGTAAATAAGAAACCAAGAGGCCATTTGGTGGGCCTCTTGGCTGGATGCAAGCTTAGTGTGCGGCAGGGCCCACATTATTTTGAGGTAAAAAACATAAAGTGCTTTAAAAACTCAGAATCTTAATCGCACATTTACTGTGAAATGGGAATTTGAAATTTTTATATGCAACAAGCCACTCATACTACTTTGAAGAAGCAAGAGGAGGCTATGGGAACGCGCGCAGGAGCTAAAGACTCATCTCAAAAACCATGCCCAAAGGAAGAAGACCCAAACTTTTGTGGGGCCTGCAGTGATGATGTGGTAGGTGAGTTGGCAGAGGCTTGCAGATTGGGCGTAGATCCTGAGGTGACGATCAAGATCGATGAACGACTTAATTGCTTGAATAGAAAGTTGCAGGGAAGATAAGGACAAGCCATTAAGCCATTGGTCCACATGGCACAAGTGACAAGTGGCACCCAGTGGACCGGTCAACCAGTTAGAGGATGCCATGTGGCGTAGAGTAGGCACCAAGTGGTGCAAATCCAGTGCAGTTCAGAGGTACCAATCAAAGATTGACATGTAGCGCCAAGTGGACCTGCGGACCAATCAGAGGGTGACACTTGGTGCATTCTAGTGAGATGTGCATATTTGAAATGTTTTTTAATTTGAATTTCATTCAACAAATGGGTTAAAAGGTGTGCAAGTTTAAAAGGATCTAATGGCTGACTTAATGGCTTAAAGGGAAGATGCTCACCATCTAACCTTTAAGCCATTAAGCCTAAGTGAAAAGTGTTACAATGAGAGGAAATCTGAGCAAAAGGAAATTTTAATGTTAAATTTATCCCATTTCAATAGTCCAACTATTGAGAAAATAATTAATTTCAAATTGAAATATTTCAAACTTTTAAAATAAATCTGCACGGGAAGACAAAGTTGGATTAATGTTTCATAGGGAAAATTTGATCCAAAGTATAGAGTATCATATATCACCAAAAAGGTCTCGGAATGGAGATCATGATTTTGTAGATTATTTGAGGGAAAATCAAATCAGATTTTCACAGTTGCAGTTTGAGCAGTTGCAGATATTTTGAGAAGCAGACAAGTGTCAGTGAAGGAGATGGTTTTTCAATTTCTCCTATACCTGGATTTTATTATGATTGTAAAAAGGATGTTGAAATTCATGCTACTAGAAAAAATTCAGGCTCTTGAGTCTTATTTTCTGTGTCGCTTTGTCTTGCAAATGTGTATATCCAGATGAATTTTAATGAAGAATGATGGAATCTATGTTCAGTTCTTGTCTGATGTCTTTGTGTATCTGGTTTTTGTTCTTGTGTATTAACTTGTAAGGCATGTTAATATACCACTTATAAGGTAGCTGTGATCTTGTTTTTAAGTTTCTTTCAAGGAGAGAGTCAATCTTGGATACAAGTTCTGATAATTCAAAGTTTTATACATGAATCTGAAGTCCAGGAACTGGAATGAGAAGAGTGATTTGTAAGGCATTTCACTTGGTTTCTTTGAGTTTGGAGTTAGGGTTTTCTGGGAATGCATGCATGTTTGAGTCTATTACCCAATAGGTAAGGCACTGGTCTTGATTTGTCTGGTATTTTTCTTCATCAAATCATTAAATCTATTCATTTTCCCTTTCCTGTTCAAGAGTAGAAATGTATACAAGTTGCATTGAATAGTGCAAATATGCTTGGTGATTCCTTGTAGAAGTGAATCTGATAGGTTAGCCTGCCTGAGCCTCTGGGTTCGAAGAGAAGAAGGGTAAATATCCTTATTGTTACCTTGACCATTTCCCTGGTTCTTAGCGAATCATACAGGTGGGATCCTGTATAAGACTAGTTGAGTTGAACTCCCATGTTTTATAAGTTTGAGAACTATCCACAGTCACATCTGCATAATGAGGTTTAGCTAGAGAGGGTTTATGTATGCAGATTTTAGCTTGTTTTAGGTGCACCCGCCTGAGTGTGTGGAACTCGAAGCAGAAGGAGGATCAAATCCTCATCAATTAGTCTTTTCTTGCCCCTCAGTTTGCAGGGATAAGTTGACTCTTGTGAGCTAGACAAAGATCCCAGGTCTGGTTTGCATTGTCACTTTTAGAACCGAGGGATACAAGAAAAATCACTAACACATGGGAATAAAAATTAGTAGAAAATGAGTGCAAAGTGAGGTAAAACGTGAGATTCTGCCCCATGGTGGGCGCCATAAATGTGTGTGTTATTTTGTGGCTCATGCAGCTGCAAAACAACACTTCAATAAGTCATTTCATTAGTGAAAAACAAAGGTTAGCAAACATATCAATCACTAAAATTGACCTATTGCTTCCTATCTAGGAGGAGTATGAAAAATTCTATAATTTCCCTCAGATTATGCATTTGCAAGTGACATATACAATCCTAGAATGAAAGATTTAAATGAAACTAATCTATATATTCAAGAACTATGCATTTAAGCTCTAAAAAAAGGAAATTATAATAATGGATAACATGAAAGCTATAATGCAATGCAAATTATAATAATATGAACAACATAAAAATGCTTTCAACAATCCAAAATCAGGGGCCCATTGAGCTTAAAACTCATTCTATTTATAGAATAAATTAGGAGTGAGAGGAGAGAGGAAGCCATTAATGAAGGTGTAAGAAGCATTAATGGAGGATGTAAGAGGATGTAAGAGGCATTAATGAGGCATGGTGAGGGTATATGCATTTATGATAGCATTAAAGAGGCATGGTGAGGGTGTAAGTCCAAGCTTGAGAAAGTGGACTTTGAGGGAAGGGGAGCTTGAGATTGTGGAATTTTTGAAATGAGTTGAATTCATAATCAAGAGTTTAGGAATGTGACATAATTAGGAAGTGGGTTAGGATGGGATTAAGATTAGAATTAGAATTAGCATGGGTGAAGAGGTTGGGATTAGTTTGAACCCAAGAGTTAAGGTGGTTGAGATAGGTCAGGCTAGGGGTTAAAGGGAATATTAATGAATGAATTATTATAAATAATATATTACTTCAATAATAGGACTATATCAAGTTTAATTAAATTAATTAGGCTAGGGGATTTATTTTCGCAAGTGAGGAGGTATAACTAGGATTTAATTTAATTCCTTTTAATTAATTACTTTAGCCATGTTTTTGATTTGTTTTGATTGTATTGAATTGAATTGATTTGATTGGCTAAGGCACTTAATGTAATTTAGTGATTAAATCACTTAGGAGATTAAATTTGATTTGGATGCCAGTAATTTGAAGAATTGTTTTGACATAATTGGGGGTATGATCACACTTAGGGAAAATAGGGCCTATGGTCAGAGCAGACCAAATTAGGGTGGTTACAAGTATCACTTTATGGTTTTTTTCTAGTGAAGGAAGAATCACTCTACAGTTTCTCACCCTTCTCCCAACCTTGTGTATGAGTTTCTTACCCATACTTGATGTAGATCACTAGCTATGCTATTAGCCCACTGACAATGGTCTTCTCTTGACACTATTGTAATTATCTTTTGTATTTAAACCTTTGGGATATGGTTTGTAAGGGACCACACCCTTGTTTTGCTACTTTTAATAATTAAAAAACATATCTCAAAATTAACTAAATATTCTTAATTTATCTCAAGATGAACTAAATATTAGTAGTGTATCTCTCTAGAAAAGAATCAATGGGTAGCTTCCATACCTTTTTCATAAGCCACATGATGGTTTTGGATGCGTTATATTTATAAAGAATCTGTGAAAGACTTGACAATTGTATTCCACATGTCCTTTTCCTTGTTTATCACTTGACAATGCCTAGCTTTAAGGTTTGGATTTGTGACATACATAGTGTGTTGCAATTGATCTAACATATCACTGTTTTAGGTAGCAGGTGTAACTTGGAGGATGTTCATAGAATATTAGGAGTTGAAATAAGATTAATGTTACCAAAATTTTCACTCAGGCTCAATTTGGTAGAGCCATCACAATTTTTTCAAAACAAAGGTTATTGTTGCCTCTTCACGACATGTGGACGTAAATTTGGCTCCAAGAGGATTTGAGCGTAGCGTTCCTTAGAGAGGCAAAGTGAAAATAAATAGAGCAAACATTAGAATCTCTAATAGAAGTGTTCTCAGGAGATGAGTAAGGGATTTTTATGCAACTGGTGTTGTAGTGACTTATTTTAAGTCCTTACCATTTTGCATGTTTCATGTAACTCTTTCAAAGATAGATGATCATTTTGCCTTTGGAGCATAATAAAGATTGCATTTTGGATCTAACTTGAGTCTTATCTTTAGTGTGCATTACAATGATTGATGTTTATTTTTGTGTTTCTTCATTGGATTCCTTTAATTCACATGTCATTTCCGCACCTATGATAAGTTTTTACATCTTTTTTGTATAGGTTGTGAGTTGTGCCAAATCATTACAGTCATTAGTTGTGGAGAGATTCCTTCTAATTTCATATTGATCAGGCCTTCTTATGAAGAACTATTATACAAGTACTTTTATTTCAAGGTTGTGTCTTGCAATAGGTGGTCTTTGAAGTTTCATTATGTTTAAACAACATCATTGTCCTTATAATCTTGGTGCATCACCTTTAAAGTGTTATTTTAGTCATTTCCAGATTATCATTTCTTATCCCTTTTCTTACAAAGCTTAAGTTCCAATAGGTGTTTTTTGGAAAAAGTACCATTTAGGAGCCGACCTTATCTGGAGATTCACTCTAAGTTATTAGGTAACTCATTGCCTATGAGTGATTCTATGTTTCTCTAGAAAGCTAAGTTCGAAGACTCAGCAAGGGTGTATTTTTTAGAGATAAAAATTACCTTAAGGGGTACCATCATAATATATTTATCACCCATAGTTCTATGAAATAATTAGCGTGTTGCAATTGATCTAATGAAATACTTACCATGTTTCAATTGATCTAATTGAGCTAAATAATGATGAAACATGCTAATATAGTTTGATAATATATTTATCATCCAAATAAATCATATGAAATATAGTTATCACCTAAGTTTATTCAAATTGGGCTTGTATTAGCAGAGTGTTTTGAAATCAAATAAGTTCAAGGAGTTGATGACATTATTTTTCCATTAGTATGCAATGAACACTTTCGGTAATCATACACCGAAATATAGGATAAGAGTGAACCAACAAAATAGTTCAATGGGTAAACCGAAGACACAATGCAAAACTGAAAGTGCTAAGAGGAACCTGACAGGAACAACCTGACAAAGAAACCCGATAAGCAAAGCACAAGAGAAACCGAAAGAGAAGAAACAAAGGAACCTGGTAGAGCAAGGGAGTCTGATGGATAGGTCAATCAAAGGATCACCGAAAGACAGGTAAACTGATTTCTATGCAGACCAAGCATCAGACACCGAAAGTCTGTTAAATCTCGCAAAAAGTGGATCTGACTTCCACGTCAGATAAAACATTCATATTCTATTTATAGAGTCTTGATTTGTTTTAAAACCATTACTTAAGGGTCAAGAAACATTATTGTAAGTGTTTTAATCAGTTTGGCTGATTTAAAACACATAGACTAAAATATCAAGGTCAAGTTGTAGACCTATGATCATAGAGTTAATATTGTTTTACATGAAACTTAATTAGGTCAATCATCTTATTACGCCGTAGGCATTTCCATTTTGGAAAGCCTCAGCTTATATTTTCCATCTAACGGTTGAAAGTGATGGAGAGGCCAATGACTACCATTGAAGTCATCTGGCCCGTTCATCACTTTTCGCCAGCTATCCGTCTCAGCTGTCTGTCCCCAACTGTCCTGTCTGTCCCCAGCTGTCCATCTCCTGTCTGTCTTTATGGTTGATAGGACAGTCTGGAAGATGCACATTTACCATGCTTGAAGGGGCAAAAAAATGGTTTGAGAAACTTCAGCAAATCAGAGAACTGGGCATCACAATGTAAAGGCTCAAAATGAAATTTTTCCAGATGTGTGGCTAAGAAGCATTCTGAAAATGTCACCAAATATTTGATACAATGAATCAAAGAGATGTCATCTCAGGAACTAAATGAAATGATTGTGAAGTGTTATTTCTTGAGAGTGAAAAATGGTGAAATGATGGCTATAAGTAATGGAAGATGGGGGTGGTATTTGAATTCTATCTGAGGAATTTACTTTCAGATGATTGTGTTTGTGTTTTGTAGACTAAAAGGGGAAGCAGATTGTACCACAACACTAATGGCAATGAAGTAGAATGTCTCAAACTTGCCATCCACACTACAAACATCTCAATAAACTGCTGCTCTCATGAATCTTTATTTTAGTGTTTTGGGGAATAAAGTACGGTAATTGTAATGAAGTAGCTTACAAAAGGAAAAAATAAGTTTGTTTTAGCTAACTTTCAATCTGTTCCAAAATCACTAAATTTTGTTAGGCAAGATGCACAGACGATTTCTCCAAAATTTATGAGATGACACCCTTTAGCTTATTTTACCAGCAAACCCCTGAAACAGGGGATAAAATTGTAAGGAGAAATATTATCCCAAAAGAGTGCTTAGCGGAATAGAAATGAAGATCTCCCTAATCAATAAATGTTAAACTAATTCTGTAATTACTAAATGTTGAATTAATATTACCTTGCCTGATATAGCAAATGCAGCTCCGAAAACATTGTTCAACACAGTGGTGGAAACCAAAGATGCCTCCAGAATCTCCATGGCCTGACAAAAATGTTGAACATTTTACCAAAATTGACCGGGTGAAAGACTTTCCAAAGCTCATGACCTTATGATAAGCGGCTGATAGGCCCTCATCTGCGATGCCCATGCTGGCCTGGTTGACATTGCCATTCTGGCATAGCTGAATGAGGTGGTTGATGGGAAAGCCGAAGATACAGATATCTTCGCTGCACATGCTGATATTGTAAGTGCCTGCATTGTAAGAATAAGGCCAAACATAATAATTATAATTCTTCCTTCAATCATAAGAGAGATATTTGAGTAGCTGGTTAAAATTTCTGGGTGTACCAGCTGGGATTAGTTTGTGCTCATAGAATTGGAAGGCAGTTTCTCAATGCTGCTATATAAATTCTTCGAGATAGAGCCAATTTTCCTATTGGATTAAAATTTGAGTAACTTGAGGACAGATCCCATTGGCATAGAAAGGAAACTAAATAAAAAATCAATGAAATCTTTGCCGGACTCAGCATAAACAATAAGTTGAGTTTTACTATTTATGAGAACTTGTAGATTAATAGCTTCAGAGCTTTGGTTTTCCATTTCAAAGCAGGAAAGTAACAATTCTGTAAAATGCGGTAAAGCCAGTAATCAAAATGCGATAAAGGCTGAAATGCATGCCAACTGTTTGGCACCAAGATTGAAGATTGGGATTTTGTCCACCTGTTAATGATGGTGTCAATTGTTGGGAGTATCTTGCAGTGTACGTGCCATCTTCTTGCTTCTCATGGCTTTTATAAATGATAACTATACAACCGCCTTTGACGGAGCATACAATTTGCATAGGCTTTTACCTCTACTAAAATATCATATTTCCAAACCGAAGAATTGTCTTGTGATGGAGGGATTGTCTTGTGACGGACCCATCTAGTCATCAAATAAATTATTAAAGAGGAAGATGATTTTTTTGGCATATAAAATGACATGGATGTTCTTAATTCTTATTTTAAATTAATTTATTCATTATCCTAGGTAAGGATTATCTTGATTTTATCCAATTTCATATTTCAAATTTCACGTGTTACATAGATTATGTGTTTATAGATTAATTCTAGATTGTTAATTATTATAAAAAAAAGTTTGATGGTTGGAAAATCACGTATTAGGAAGCATCTATGCAATATTTTTTTTAATCAATATTGCTTCTTTTAGGATCCTGAGTATTATATTGTTTGGTTGATGCATCTTCAATGTACATTAGTAAATGGAGTTGACTATTATCAATGAAGCCAACAATCTTTGTTGACTATATGAAAGTTCCACTATGATTTCTAACACAACCCCTTGCTCAAAAGCAAGTATTGAAGACATAATTTTAGTGCAAAAAATTATGAATAGAGAAAATATCCACAATTTAAGCTCTAAAGTTTATGGAAGATGGTTGTCTCATGAATTTTTTTTTTTTTTAGCTTATTTAGTTCACGTTAGTAAAAAAAATAAAAAAATTTGAAAAATCAATAGATACAAATTGAAAAACTTCATATGAGTGACAAGTGGAAAATAAAAAAGGCTAAGCTATTGGGCCAATTTCTAGTCTCCCACTTTTTTCACCGCCCAAATCTGCAACCCTAGAAAGTAGGAGAGGCTAATTTTTGAAAGATTCCAATTAATCTTGTAGCAGCTTTTATTTGACTTCATGGCACCTCCCACTCCTTAAAAATAGATCCCAAAGCTTCCCTCATAGGACCCCACCCTTACAATTCATTTTATTTTACTATTCTTGTTTTATATCTTCTTTTCTATCTACACTTGTCTCATTCACTTATCTCTCTATATCCTCTTTTCTCTCTTGCATTATATATTTTATTATACAAATATCTAATTGGTGGGATGTGCCCCTTACATCCTATTATTATCTTTCTCATGCCTTTTTCGTACTCCATTTTCCTCCTCTTACAATAGGAACACAAATAATGGTCAATGTTTTTGTCAAGGAATTATCAAATATTTTTCAATATTTAAACAATATTTCAAAATTGATATTAATGCATCGAGATAAAAATTCTTAAAATTAAAATATTTGTATAATCTACTTGTAAAATATTTAAATTAAAATATATTTTTGATACCATTTTCTTCTATAAAGCCTTGAACCATAACTGGATTTCTCAAAATCTTTCTTCCAAATCTCTGTCTTTTGTATGTGCGGGAATAAAGGTGTCTGCAGATTTGTAGTATATTTTGTAAAGAAAAATGGTAAATTTCAACCCAATTGTGGGACGTATGCAGTTTAATTTTGGAGATCATTAATTATAGATGAATTATAATACTAACTTACTCTTATGTATTTGTAGAGTAAGTCGAATGAATCCGATCATAATGAATTACAAGGTTTTGTGGACTGGAAAAGAAAACCCGCTCACAAGGATCACCATGGTGGAATTCAGGCGACCTTCTCTATTTATGGTTTGTTAATTTCTCTTTCTCAGCAATTCTAGAATTAAAAGATCATCTTTTCATTTGCCATTTTTTGGAAGGGGTTGAAGCTATTACGTTTGTATTGCACATTTTATCCCATAAGAAAATATAGGGCGAAGGGTTGGGTCAACAAAGTAAACTGCATTTCCTTCCTAGAAGGAACCTATGCCTTTGTTGCTGGTGTAGATTGAGGAACAAAGGTGCAATGGATTATGGGTAAAATAGAGCTATCACCACCATTTATCATTTTCCACTTTACACATAGCTTGTTATGTCTGGTTCTTTGTGGCCACTTTACACGTCACCATTTTTTAACATTTGCGTCAACAATGGAATGTCAGGATCAAATTTTCCATCGCAAGAGGAAGTGGTGAGTTTATTGATTTGCCACCGATGATTTGTAGAGAATCTCATCCATCCAAGGGAAGTTTCACTGGTAACATACAAAATGAGATGAATTTGTTCTGCAATTCCTAGCGAAGAATGGGTCTCTGTTCATGGCCAATGTGTACACATATTTAACCTACAAAAACAACAGAGACTCATTTAAGATGGACAATGCTCTGTTCAAACCCTTGGCCCCTGCAAACAAAAACATAGATCCCAAGTAGATGAGTTTGTTTATTTCCATTCTTGACACCGTGTATTCAATGATGGAAGTCATGGATACTCAAATATTATGATTGTACTTCTTCTTCTCAATGTGTTAAATACTTCTGTTTAGCAAGAAAGATTGGATTGGTTATATCGGGATTGATAATTAAGAATGGAGAAATAAGTTTCCAGATGTGTATTGTGGAGGAGAATAAGATGGAGTGTAAATTCATAGATTTTAATTTAATAGTAAACGCTACTTGTGTTTTTAATTACATTTTGAATGTGAAATTGAATGTAACTTTTAAATATATATTTTTGTTGCATTGTTAGTAAGATTTTTAACAATCTCAGCCTCTACAAATTAATAGATTTTCATTTAATAGTGTGATATATAGACGTAGAAAGAGGGAGGGCTATAGGGATATATAAAAATAGAGTGATATATATATATATACCAGAATGTGTGTCCAGATTGTGGGAGTATGAGATACGTGTCAAATTTCCATGCAACATGAAACTCATGCAACAATTTAGGCTACGTAAATCAACTAGCAGATGCCATGTGCACTACTTAATTTCCATCTCTTCTATGTATCCAACAAATGGCAAAAAAATGTAGTGTGGGGGGAGGGAGAAAGGGGGAGATATATAAAGATAAAGTAGAAAGTGATAGAGAAAAAGGTTGAAAGGGGGAGATATATAGGGATGGAGAGGGCTAAAGAGGGAAACATAGAAAGAGAGAG
>MU228047.1:713955-727424 GCA_018584345.1 Thuja plicata | reverse complement strand
TTTAGTTATATTTATTTCAAGTTCCTTGCCATACTTTGAGAGATGGAAGTTTGAGTTTCATACACAGGTTATCTGCCATAAAAAGCCTATTCAGGTGAAGGTTCACCCACCTTGGTCCTGCAGAGCCAGAAGCGTAGGGGAAGAGGATCATAATTGATCATTCCCGTTAGTTGGCCAAAAATAATTGGATTTCCCATCATTGGATTGGCAAGTCCAAAGGAAATTCAATTCAGTGTTTTTGGGCACCAACACGAAGAATCAACAACAACACCGGTCTAGGATATACCGAGAATGGATAATCACCCAATCAAGCTGATCCAAAGAATGTCTATGCAAATCCAAGATCAAGAAAGCTGACATGCAATCACTGTGGAAAGAAAGGCCACACATCAAATGTATGCATGAGTAAAATGAAAGGTATTCCTAAATCCACATCTTCATTCATAGGATTTTGTTATAAATGTAACAAGATAGGAAATAAAGCATATGAATGTAAGTCTGAGATGAAACAACCAAAGAAGGAAACCTACATTGACAAATACTATCCTACTTGAAAAATGAATGGGCACACAACTCTTGAATGTTGGAAAAAGAAAAAACAAGCATGGAAGCCTAAAGGTCAAGAAACTTCCTATCAACTGAAAAGAGTCGGTAACCAGTATGTATGGGATTACAACACATGGAAAAATTGTAGAGCATGTGGAAAATTTGGTCACATTATTGCAAACTGTATGAGACAGTGGAAAAGAAAATATAGAGGCTAGACTAACCCTGGAATGACATGCTTACACTGTCATAAGTTGGTCATCTCAAGAAAGACTGCAGCGACCGAATGACAGAGACCAACACTTTCCCCAATGGAAATACCATTGAAGACATCTGGAAGATGAGAAACAAAATGTGGAGGAAAGATAAAAACAATGATGAAGCTAGACCGAGCAATGCAATTGGTGACACACTATCTAATGGATCTGGCGGCATCACCACCCCCACCTAAGCAGAACAAGTAAGTATAAAACTGCATTACACTAAGTTGTATTTTACATCAGTTCTATAATATGTTGATGACATGCCAAATTATCATAAGTAAATATGCATCATGGTATTACTTGTTAAAATATAGAAAACTATTCCATTGGGTAATACATACCGAAATCCATCGGTATACACTCAAAGATGAATTGTCTGCACTTACCGAAAATCGTCGATTAACATGTAAGAGCTAAAGTTGCTAGTTTAAACTGTGAATCATCGATAATCAAGCAAGTTGAAAAAGTTGTTTTTGCAAAACATCGAAACCCATCGGTGAAAGTAAGAAGTTAGACAACTGCCCCAAAGCATTATGTTGTCACCGAAAAGAGAAGTTAGTGTTTAACCTAATGATTTTGTCTTCGTAGACCGAGGAGTGGTTGAGCATTAATGAATTGACTTAGGGAAAATGTCTATAAAAAGGTGACGGAAGGATTTCATTTCTCACCTCCAACTTGAGTGAACGAACAGAGAGAAAACAAAGCAAGAAGAAGTAGTAAAAAGAGGCAACACCCCCAATCACTTCATCCAGCACAATAGACAAAGCAAGGAATTTGGCTATGGTTCTACATTCAAGTGAAACTCAGAAGAAGAAGAAGAAAACCAAACTCTAGATGAGATAATTGAGATACCCAAATGTTACCCAGCTACACTAGACTATGAAGCACTAAAAGAGTACGGTGAAATATGCAAAAGGAAGGCACTACATAAGAAGCTAAGAAAGGAGCACAGACACTCCATGGTACTAGAGACAACTAGGGACATCTTGAATCAGATTGTACCTGATGTTGATGTTGATCACAATAAACCTATCCTTGATCAACTAGCCACTCTCACCAAGGCCATCACAACACAAAACATTGATGCAAAAAAGGCAATTAAGGAGAGAGCAGAGCATAAATATCAGCACAAACTTATTGAAAAGATCAGCCAAGAAGTGGCAGAAAACAAGGTAAAGCTTTCAAAATTAGTAAGTGAATTAGATCCAATAATTGCTGAAGCTATTTCCTTGATACAACAATTGAGCACACTTGACAAATTCACTAAGGATCATAGTGATAAAATAGTAAATTTAGATTCTGATCTAGCTACTAGTGCTAAAGGCTTAACCACTGATGACAATGCAATAAAGTTGCATTATGAGAAAATTGTTGAGATCAAACGGTTAAGACAAGAACCGTGGCAAGAAGAAACACAACTTAGGGAAGAGGTCACTGAGCTTCAGGATCAACTTCTACCAAGTCTAACACTACTTCTTCAACATATCAGTTCAGCAAGGCAACTGATAGCCACCCCTAAGATGTCTATAGCAGATAACATCTACGATATGCATGCAAGGATCACACTCGAGCACATGGCTCTAGACAATCTGAAGGACAAATGGGAGAAGATGATGGAGGACATGAAGTCCTCACACTCTCATATTTTTGATAAGATCTAGGTATACACCTTTTCCCTTAATATCCAAAAAGGGGGAAAATAATGATATGTACAGATGGGAAACTATACGGTATGAAAAAAGAACAAAAATGGGAGTATAATGATATGATATGATATATACAACACAAGGTGAAAAAGAACAAAGTATCATGTACATACACTTATACTATACCAACATATGCATAGGGGGAGCCATGAAATAACTAAGGAATATATATGGTGTACATACTAAACATTTTGTTAGTATTTTGCACATACTTGTTTTTGATACTAATGTCAAAGGGGGAGATTGATGAAATTATTTTTCCATTAGTATGCAAAGAACACTTTCCGTAATCATACACTGAAAGATAGGATAAGAAAAAACTGACAGAACAGTTCAAAGGGTAAACCAAACACACAATGCAAAACTGAAAGTGCTAAGAGGAACCCAACAGGAACAACCTGACAGAGGAGCCCGATAAGAAAAGCACAAGAGAAACCGAAAGAGTAGAAACAAAGGAACCCAACAGAGCAAGGGAAATCGATGGATAGGTCAATCAAAGGATCACCGAAAGATAGGTAAAATTATTTCTATGCAGACAGAGCATCAGACACCGAAAGTTAGTTACATCCAGAAAAAAGTGGATCTGACTTCCACGTAAGATAAAACATTCATATTCTATTTATAGAGTCTTGATTTTCTTTAAAACCATTATTTAAGGGACAAAAAACATTATTGTAAGTGTTTTAATCAGTCTAACTGATTTAAAACACATAGACTAAAAGATTAAGTTCAAGTTGTAAACCTATGATCATAGAGTTAATATTGTTTTACGTGAAACTTAAGTAGGTCAATCTATCTTATAAATATATGTTGTAATCATTCACTATTATGGATGAGAGGATGAATGTAGCCTATGAGCACATCTATGGATCAGACTAAAAGTTTCAAGAACCAGAATAGAAAAAGGTGAATTTGGTTATCAAGAACCAAGAACAGAGGCTACTGAGCAACATAGGTATTATTCAATCACATTAGGTGATACACTTATACATGTAATCTTGAATGGATCTATAATCAGCAATAGGATATTGCATACACTCCGGCCAAAGTGTAATTTTCTTACACTCTAACAAGTGAAGAAAAGCGTAAAAATCCTTTTAAGGAAGGTGGATTTAACAATCCTATTGTAAATCTCTTAACCGAGTGCACACTAAACAGTGTTGCTAAAGCTCTTAACATAGTAGACTTTAACAAGTCTCCACAGATACTGTTAACAGGGTAGATCATCAGAAGTGATCAAATTGTACCTGCCTTAACCAGCCCCTTCCAATTTGTAGATAGTGAAGACTTTGTGGGTGCCATCCCCACCGCTATTTTTACTTCCTAACAGGAGTTTTCTGCATTATCATATCTTGTGTTATGTGTCAATTACTTTCATTAATGCTTCTATGAATGTTCACATGTTTGATTAAGTTAAAATAATTGATATGTTTTACATCAAGATGGTATAGATAAGATGGTTGGATATACAATTGATTACATAAAGGTTAAAAGATAAAAGAGATAAAAATTTTTAGAGGTACTTATTCACCCCCCCTCTTAGTACACACTTGCCATTAATTCCAACAGTAGTAGCTTTAAATTTTTTTTGGAGTAGAGCATTGTAAACCAAAAACCTCTCCACGTAGATTTCTCACGATACATTTTCGGAGAGGTTTTTGGTTTAAAGGCTTTTTGCTCAATTTTTTCTCAAAACTTTACCCCTTGTGCATATGGTTTTTCATAAAGGGTTTCACCACTTGTTCCCCCTTGTGGTGGTGATCTTGAGATACTATTGCTTGTAAAATGTTTTGATGACATAGAAAAAATTGTTCTCCAGTCTCTCATTCTCCTCTCCACACTATGGTTGAGTTGTCTACCCACTCTTGAGGTGAGCTACTGCTTTGCTGCTAGTTTGTCGTTTATCACCTATCATGTAATATCGAACACCTTTACTATTAATGTGTTGTTGATCTCTATTGATTCCTATGGGTTGTAATTGTGTAAGGGATATCACCCTTTTTTTGCTCTTATTTTATATATAAAATACATTTTTTCTTCCTAAATTGACTCTTTTCTTATAAACTTAAATTTCTTCCTAAGTTAACTCTTCTTTAAACTATAAACTTATTATTTCATTAGTTAACTCAATCTGTAAATGTAAACTTTATATGGACAATTATCCATCATTTAAATGAATAATCTATTATTACCTTCTTTTGATTTGAAATTAAATAATTTTTATTTTTATTTGAATTGATACCATTTATTGTTTAGTTACCTAAAGTCTCCATTCTTATTTTCATTTTCTAAGTCTATAAATAAGTCATTCATTCATATTTCGAATAATTCATATATTATGCAATTTCATTCTATTAGAATCAATCCTAAAAAAAATTAATCTCATAGTATTATGATACAAGATCAACCATCCACACACCTTCAAAGTGAAGCAACATTTTTCTAGAAATTGATTAATGGGATTTAGATTTGGTTTTTTCTTTTTGTATTTTCATTTATTTTGTTTTATTTCTTATTTTTCTGATTTCCTTGCATATAATAGTATCTTGGAGGCATAGATATGAACTTCCAAACATGACTCCACATACATCGAGTATAAAAATTAACTATGCATTACTTCTTTGCATGCATCTCCAAGCTATCTTTTAGCCAACCCAATGCTTGTTGACGATTTACTATTACCAATCACAAATTCATTCACCAAATTCTATGGTACAAAGAGCTCGCCTTCTTATCTTTAAAATAATATTAATTGTAAGTTCTAAAACTAATCTAGTAGCTTATACCTTGTTTGGACTATGTTTTTATCTAGTCTTATATATTGTATTTCAATGCATTTTATTTTTCTAATGAGGGTCCTTATAGAACCTTACGAGCTCACAAAAATTGTTATAATAAATCATCTACTATTTTTCTCGAACAATAATAAATTGAAGTTAAATTGATTTAGAAATTTTAGGTTCACTCGAACTATTCTATAATTCCACTCCAATTAAACCCATGATCACTAAAATAAAAATGTTGGGAAGCCATATGAAGCTAGGATTATTCTTTAACTTCTTCTGACATGGCTTGACTAGAATTGATTGACTTTTGGATTTTCTAAGCAACTTAGAGATCTTATGGATAAAAAAAAAGTATTTACATTCTCCTCCTCTAGCATAGATTCCCAATAGATTAGGAGGGATTCTTAAATATCTTGAATTTTTACCAACATTTGACCATTTTAAAATTTAAGTGTAGTCATTGCATTAAATTCCGAGTAGGCAAGGAGGGATTCTTTAATCTCCTCAAGCTTCTCTAGCATTTGACGATCTCAAATTTCAAGTTTTTCATCATGCTACATTTCCTCTTCATTATTCATGATAAGTGAACAAATTTAGTGTCTCTATCCCCACATTTTAGCCATTTCATCATAAATTTTTATTTTTTTACAAATCTTCTTTCTTGTAAAGGTCCTTCACTTGAGGTGCCAAATTTTGTTCCTTAGATTTACAATTCTCATTGAAGCCTTGTATTCAAGTCATCGAATTTTAGATTTCCTCCAATTCATTTTTCCAGATAGTTTTTTTTGGATCTGTGTTTTCAAACACATTTTAATTCAATTCCTTTAGTTTGAATTTCAACAATTTTGATTTCTAATAAAACAATTTTTTTTTTTTTTTTTAATATTCCTACAGAATTTAATATGTTCTTCTACTTCACTTCAATTTTGTCCAAATAAGAAAGTTCCTTTTTATTACTTATTTTATTTTATATATCATCGAACTCTGCAAGTTCTTTCTGTTATTTCTTTGTAAATGTTCATTAGCTTATCTTTGTAGCTTTGATGACCTTCTTGTTGCTTCTTCCATTTTATCTGTTAAGTTCTATCTTAAAAACCTTAGCTTCTTTCCTCTATCTTTTCTTGGCATATCTTGGTGACATTCACTTTACCAAATTCCTGCATGCACATGACATTGCGTATTTTACCACATTTACAATATCTAAAATATATATTGCTATCTACTTTGCACAAAGTTCCCTAGGCTAAGCCCACATGGACCTCAAAAATTAGGGCATGAATGTATTGAATTTGTTGCAAGGCTTTTAGAAAATCTAAAACAAATGCAAAAGTCCAAGTGTAGAGGCATTGATATGCTTTGTGTTGTCTAGCAGTTTTGGCTTTATCATGTTTTTACGGTTTAAGACATTGTCCTCCTAGTTTCTAATAAGGAATCATGGCTGGTACCAGGTTGCAAATCAAGATAAACACCACTACAATATCTAGATGAATTACTTGTAACATTTATTACTATCAACACCATCTTGAAAGTTACTGCCAAAAGCCTACCCATATCATTCCTATATCTTGTATTAGAGAGATTCAACTTCTAATGTAAATGATACGATAGATGTGACTCTCATTCTCTCACCGACTTATGAAATCTTGAAGATAAAATCAGGTGCTTTCAACACTTGAGAGCAATTCAATAGGTTAATAGCTTGAAACTGATATGTTGGAATAAAAGGAAAACCTATTCTCCATCTAATTTTCCATTAGCAATAATCAATAGAATTTCTTTGTTGTCAATCCATTCCTTAGGTCTTGCCAAAGTATGCGTACTGGTCATCCTAGGATTTACTTGGCTTTGAGTTTATCTAAGATGAATTGGGAAAAACCCTTGGTTTCTTAATTGACCATACCATAGTCAATGAAGGAATTCTAAGAGGAATTATGTAGGAAAAGAAGGCTGGTCAATGGTCAATGAAGTGACCATATCAATCTCTTGAGTTTTGACAACATTAGTCATCTGGCAAGGCTTGCTGTAATGTCCCCTTTTTGGGATATGTTGGAATAATATGAAAACCTCTTCTCCATATAATGTTCCATTAGCACTAATCAATGGAATTTTTTAGTTGTCTATCCATTTCCTTAGCTCTTGCCTAAGTATGCGTACTGGTCATCCTAGGATTTTCTGCCTTTGAGTTTGTCTAAGCTAAATTAGGAAAAACCCTTGGTTACTTAATTAACCATACCATAGTCAATGGAGGAATTCTAAGAGGAATTCTGCAGGAAAAGAAGGTCGGTCAATTAATTGACCGTACCATGGTCAATGAAGTGACCATATCAATCTCTTGAGTGTCGTCAACATTAGACATTTGGTAGGGCTTGTTGTAATGGCTTATTTTTGGGATTGCCCTAAATGTTGCCCAAGCACCTTCTAAATATCAAGTATGCTAACTTTCTCTCTTTGGATGTTGATTGCTGCTCTCTTGGATGAGTGTTATTGCTCAATGGTTTGGTATTCCTTGATTGATGCCTTGAGGTATGGGTGATTAATGATTGATAAGTCCTCTTCAATGCTTGGAATGAATCCTCATTTATACTTTATCGGTGGAAGGGTAACCACCTTTCATAAGGATGAGTTTCCAATTTTCATTGTGGCCTTTTAGAATAATATATTATTCCCCAAATTGGTCTCCCTTGGATCTCCTCCTCAAATGAAATCTTCTCCCCTTTATATCCTCCAATGTGAGGGAGAGTCACACCTTCATCATTACCACCCTTCGAAAGGGTCACAACAACCCTTCATCATTGCTGCCCCTTTGAAAGAGTCACTTCCTTATCTTGTTCCTATTCCTTTCTTCTTCCATTTATGCTTCCTTAATTCATTTGAGAATTTCTGCCCATTATATTAGTTTCTTGTATGATAAATTAAGTTGTATTCCACATTGGTCTTAATCACTGTTCTTTTATATGGTTCATTGTAATTGTTTCTCTTTTCACTTTATGTTGTACTTTATACACTAGCTGTCTCAGGTTTGCTTTATCAGTCTGTGACTAGAATGGGGTTGTTCGTGATTGCTAACTTTAATTGTATGCCAATAAGGTGACTGCTAAGATCTTATCCAATAATTGATACATTTACATAAATGAAATCCTCGACCATTAAAGTTCTAATTACTACAGCGACTTTGATGTCTCAGTGCGAGTCTTCGATGTTGCAATCTATGTCAGGCTCGTTATCAATCACCATCAGAGTCTCCAATGCGAATAAGTGATAATCCAAATAGCCACTGAGAAAATGGGAATTAGCTGTAGAAAAATTCACTTTAATAGAAATATTATTTAAGACCATAGGTTTAGGGGTTTTTGCAAGATTTTCAAGAGCAAACTGATGCTGGAATGACAACTGAAAACATTTTTTTCTGTTTCCTTAACAACAAGGACTAATAAGTGTACAACAAGATATATTTGAAGACATAATTATAATTAATTACTATAAAATTTGATAAACAAGAGTTAAAAACTTTCAATAATTTACAAAAATATTAATATAATAAAAACCTAACAAAATATATTCATAATTAGAAAATGTTATAAATAATCTAAATAAGATAGAACATTTAGGACTCTCAAACTAGATCGCTACAACAAAAGTTAATGAAATATGTAATCTTCTAATTTTAGAATTATCTTAAATCCATGTGATATGATGCATCCATTGTTCTTAATTAAAAGAATCACTCTTTTTTCTGTCAAAACCTTGTTTAACCATTCTGAAAAAAAATAGTGATAAAATGACTTGCTGCCTTATTCAATGTCTTTTATTCTCCTCCCTTTTCCTCACACCTCTTTGCCTGTGAATCATATAGACAATCAAACATGGCTTCCTTTTTCATTCTCTGTGTACTATGTATATTCAAAATATTAACAAATAAGAGAATGAAAATGTTAATATTATTATTTTATAATGGTTTAGGTTTTTGATTATGTGTGTAGTAGATCCAACTTAAAATGTTCACAACAAAGAGAATGCAAATGTTCATATAATTTTATATTTTCATAATCTTCTCGAATGCAAAATGAATGAGAAAAAAAAACCTGATCTCAAGGTACTCAACTTATATGTTTGAACAATGCATCTCTTTAATCAAATTCTTAGATAAATAAATATAGAGATTTATGTTAATACACTTAGTTTTATTTAAATTAGCGGTTGATTTAAACAATTGATCTTGTAATTCTTTTAAAAAAATAGGCTTGTAAATAGTGATATTATTTGCCACACTCAAAAGCTTTCTTCAAATTTATAATATTTAAAATACAACAAACTTCAAACATTCCCCCACAAATACAAAAGTAATTGTAAGCGCTCCTTAAAAAAAATACGTGTCTTATTAGATCTTTATTCTCCCATCAAAACTATCCAACTATAAATATTCAAAACTATTCAACTAAAATTATTTATTGAAAGTCCAATGATCAAATTACTTATTTATTCATAGGCTTCTTTATTCTCCCATCACAGATGACATGAGATAAAGGGCATTGGGAGCATTGCTATTCTAACATGGGTTAAAACAAATAGAAGCACATCCCTTCTTCTTCTTCCTCTTCTTCTTCTTCTTCTTCTTCTTCTTCTTCTTCCACGAGCTATAAGAAGAGCACTAATGTATCCCTTCGCCATTTCAATGCACTTCAGATATCTCTTCTGTGATAAAACAATTTAATGACTCAACTATTTATAGGTGAAGGAGGCCATCAAAACTCCAAAACAGTCACTTTTAATTGCTCGTTAGTAGCGATGACAAATTAATAAAGTAATGCAATGCTTTAGAGTTTGGAGTTTCGGTGTTGACTTTAATGATAAGTTCAAAAAACTTATATGCTTCAACAATGCATCTCCTTCATTGTTCACCTTTTTTATTTTTTTCAAACTAAGCTATTATAATTGAATATGAGCTATGCCATTTTATAATTTTAAAAATTTTTATACTATTTTCTTGAGATATATAACAAAATATAGAATTTAATAAAAACAAGTGCCATGTAGTGGTGTGTATTTGTCGTCATGGCAATAGCCGTCATGGCAATAGTGTTTTGAGCTCAATTTTATCCTATAGCACATAGTGATATTTCGATAGCCAATAGTCTTCGCACTAGTAATGTAGTGTTGTGTACACAATCACAAATACTAGCATAGTTGATTGTTACTCATTGTCAAATAATGTTTATGTATGAATCTAGTTTTGATCAGAATTCTCTTCATTTTTGTTTCTTTGTAGCTTCCGTTTCCTCAATATCGCTTCTTTACTCTCACGGTTGCTCATTAACTTCCTACAGTTTTTTTTAAAACTCTTAAGTCTTGCCATCTTGTGTTCGTCTCTGCAAAGTGACACTTATAAACTTCAACACTCCCTTTCTTATTTCTCTGCACTTCGTCAGAGTTCTCTTATTTCGCCCTTCGCTTTGCCTTTTTTCATAAAATATTTTTTGTGCTATTCACCCTACCACTCTGAGAAAATGATAAGAGTGATGAATGGGGTGACTGGAGTGACAAAATTGAAATAAAAAATACTAGCTAAATCATGCTAACATCAATTTTTAGAATTCGATATTTTACAGAAATGGGTAGATCTGAATTTATCAAAAAAATTAAAAATTAGCAAACAAAAATTTACTTGAAAAATGTAAAATATGGTAATAAAATATATATATATATATTTTTTATCGGTAAAAGGCTGAAGCCATATAATTTTATTAATTTATAAATTTTACACAAAAATTACTCCATTCCTGCGGGCACTGGTAGGAAAGAATGGAGAAGAAAACCTCCAGTCTTGCCCGGGACAAAAGTCCATAATACAGAATACATTGACTATAATAATGAGGGCATTCCCTCATTTACAGATAAATGACCTGCCTTATTACAAATTTTACATAAGGATTTAAACAATCCTTGTTTACACAAGCTTGAGCACAAGCGAGATGGGCTGAGAACATAAACAATGTCTTGATAATGCTAAGGAGAAAAACCTTGATGTTGAATCATTATCTCGATCTCCTATTTGGGAACAGTGCTATACCTGCAACAAAAACTTGCCAAAATCTTTCTATAGCTATTAAAATATTTGTCAGCTTGAATATGATCTTACCAAAATGATATTGTGTGTCACATTCGTTGAGCCTACTAATAATCATTCTTACCCATAAAATGGAAGGGAAAAGAAAAAAAGAGAGAGGTTATAATACTACTACACACAAACCATTAGCCTGGAGGAAAAGATTCTGCAAAAAAAAGTATATATATATATATATATATATATATATATATATATATATATATTAGGTGATATATATGTAGATAAAAGAGGTCTCTATNAAAAAAAAAAATATATATATATATATATATATATATATATATATATATATATATATTAGGTGATATATATGTAGATAAAAGAGGTCTCTATGTCTGATAAAATACATATATGTATGTATATGTAAATATACATATACATACATATGCATATATATTAAACCAAGTTCCTTCAATGTCTTTCCTTTTTCTCTGAAATCAGCATATACATTTCCAAATTTCGTGAAGAAAGTTTAAGTTTCAGAGACATAGTTAGCCTTCTATGTTTTTAATCTCAGTACTTGATTTTCTTAAATTATTTTAAGATAAACTGTTTCTTGCATCTTATACTAAAAACTGAAGCTACGTAAATATATCCCAATTTTTAGTTTAAGGCCGAATCCAATATTACCCCTTACATTAATACTTTTTAAAACAAACATAAAACATTTAACTTTGTATCATCTAAAGAAAACCATATGATAACAATCGCATTACATTTTGGATGCAGAGAACATAAGAAGAAAAGCAACACTCGCTTTTTAGAGATAAAGGATCCTCAAAATTCCTAACAGGGCAAGTTAATGTTCCTCTTCTTCTTCCCTGGGTACTCCACTAGATGGGCCTCCCAATCTTTGTCTTTTAATTCTGTTGTGATGACCTTCATCCAACCATAAATCAATCAAGTCATCAGAATCTGAATCGTCAAAACAGTTTCTGTCCATTTCCCCTACCTCGTCATTATGCCAATAGGAAAAGAACCAATTTTCCTCATTTGGGACTCTCAAGTGCATAAAGGTCATTAGGAATTCAAGATTCTGCTGAATCACTGGTTGTCTAGATAGGAAAGCCTGAAATTTTTCGACAACCAGGATAGGGACGGTCAGAGCAGGCCTACCATTGATAGCTGGTAAATCATAAAATCTTGGCATAGTGATAGTGCAATTTGGTTTAATATTTTGTAGGACTTTGTCAATATTACCAAGGTATTTCCTTTTGAAAACCCGAAAACAGAGTTTGCCAATATCCTCTATACTAGGATCCACATAAATAGTTGAGGCTATAAACATAGCTGGAATCTCCGAGTTCACCCTATATCTATCCGAGTTAGAAAGAAATTCTCTGCCTAAGATTCTATAAACAGCTGTCAGGACAATAGATTGGGAGTTCAAAAGTACGGATTTAAGCCTTTTCATGGTAATTTCTCCATTGAAAGCTATCTGAGGTTTAGTGAAAGTTAGTTTGATTGGAGTCGCCATATTGCCACTAAACTTCAGATAGTCAGAAAGCCAGCACCGAAGGACAAAAAGAGAAGAGAAACCAAGCCATAGATATAGTAAAGACTAACTTGGGATATGAAGAGATGAAATTAGAAATGAAAAGACCCAACGAAGTGCCAGATAGATTGCTCAAGGATGCCAGCTACATAAAGAAATTAAAACCCAAGGGAAAAAGAAGATGAAACGAAAGGATGGAGCTAAAGGGAGGAAGGCCACCAAATTAGAAAAGCTTAAAGTATATAGATACTTCAATAAACATACTAAACTAGAGAATAAAAGACAACTTGTAATTTGGAATTTTATACACCTTCCCTTACGGAAATCGTACAAAACAGAAACAATATAGATGTATATCAAAATTCATTTGTTATCACATATATATATACATTGTTTGTGTTGATATGTATAAAATTTAAATATATGTAAGCTTTATTTATCAAGTAAATCCATTGAATATAAGGTGCTAACACCAGACTAGCCCAATAATTTTATAGGAAATAGAAGGGTATATCAATTTACCATAACTGATGATTCTATGCTCTCATAAGG
>MU228047.1:623899-700716 GCA_018584345.1 Thuja plicata | reverse complement strand
TATATATATAAAAGAAAAAATATTTAACAAAACTATAAATTCTATTAAATTTGAAATGCTATTTGGTTATAGCAATGTTGAATAATAATTGAGTCTATAAGAAGACTTTTAATGTTTTGACATTTATTATATTCAATGAATGTTTTTAAGTAGTATATCAAATTTTAGGATTCATATTAGTTTACTAAAATCGTTCTTGATTAAATTGATTGTCCATTTAAATATTAATTTAAAAATAAAAAAATAAGGAAATAATATTATTAATATAATCTATTATAATTTGTCAAATATTAAAAAAATATCATTTAAAATAGTAAATTTTATATTAAGCTAACTCATTAAATATTTCAAAAAATAAAAATAAACCTCAACTTGCAAAAATAAGTCACAAACCCTTATTTATTAGCTTGAAAGAAAAAAATATTTATTAAATTTAAATATTACTATATATATATATATTGATTATTGTATTAAAGATATTTATAGAAACAATGAAGTAATGAAAAAGTAGAATTAATAAATAGTTAGGTAAAAAAATTAAACGTATAATATATGAGTGAATGGAAGAAACATCTTTCCTTTTTGTGGCTTAGACATGTTCAGCCCAAAAAAATATGTTTCATGTAGCTCTTCTTTCTACACAAACTACCTGCTAAGAAACCCAATGATGATATTAATATTTGTTCTTGTTATAAAGGTCCTGAAACTATATTTCATATATTCTTTGATTATTTTTTGCTAAAGAGGTTTGGGGTATATTTGGTTTGGCATTGCATCATCACTACAATATCATGTGCATATCTTATCTACTTCATTTTTGGGTTGTAATAAGAGCTGCAAAAATTGTTGGTTTAAACTTCTGTTGAGATATTATGGGTCATTTGGAAGATATGTAAGGAAGACATCTTTCAAAATACATAAAGGTTCCTTACTGAGTCTCTTGAGAGGCTCATATACTATGATGTTACCATGCAGGTGACAATGATATTAAAGATTGATGAAAATAAGTTTGAATGATGGGACTACCTTCATGTTGAAGAAAGAGGTTGCTTATGGCTATACTGTTGAAAAGAACCAATCAAAAATGACTTCTTTTGATCAGGCTCTCAACCAGATGAAAAAAAAAAGTTAGAGGATATGCTCGTGTAGCTATAAAGGGACAATGTCGGACCATTTGTTGTTGTACCTCTACTAGTTTCTTTAGTTCCTCCACATTTTGTTGTTGTTGTACTGTTTGCGGTTGTTCCTCCACATAGACCCAAGGTACCGATACCAGTTCTTCCATACAACATTCATATTCAGAATGATAAAATTTTGAAATGGATGGAGGGAGACAAAGGGTTGAGAACTTGGGTGGATCTCAAAAATAATGAAGGCTGATATGGATTAAGAGCAATCTATATTTTTTATTCATAGGAGCTTTATTGTAATGTGTTTCTAGTTGGTGATTGTCGTAAACTTTATCTTATGATACCTTTTGTATATTTTGGTGGTGAATTAAACTGCCAGGTGATAAAAACCATATGATGTAAATGTTGCTTACTGTTATACTCAATAGAAAAAAAACATAGAATTTATCCATGTAAATATATTTGTATAAAAAATCTAAACATCTAATTTAGCACATGCAAATATATTTGTAAAACTTAACACTATTTTTACTTTTTTTAAATTTTGTTAATTTTATATAAAATAAACGAAGTACATTCACGTCACCGAGATAATGGGGAAATCCAGTCAAATGAATTTCCTAGAAAAGATAAAAAATCGTGGTATTGAATTATGTTTTGTTAGTTTTTTCAATTATTACTTTTGTTGTATATATAATTTAGAGTGATGGTACTTAAAAAGTACAATTGAAATTTACTTAAGGAAAGTCTATTTAATTTTCTATCATAAACTTTCTATTGATTTAACCAATTGTAATAAGTGGAGGAGGGACATGAGGAAGATTAATTAGATAGCCCAAACATTATTCCCTTCCAAATGTCATATCTAGAGTGCTCATGTGACATGAATTTCACAATTACTTTTTGTCCCTAGTTGTAGTGCTCACCTAACCCTAATTACATAATTACTTTTTGTCCCCTTCTTTAGTTTTTGTATTTTTATGATTTAATGAAAATAAATCATTCAGTTGGATGGTAGTTTTGAAAATAAAAAGGAAAATCATAATGACACTGATTTCAGTATCACTTTTATCGCCCTCAGTGGGCCAAATTCCTGGCTTCTCGCATGTTTTCTATTTTTATGATGTAATACAAATAAATCATCCAGGTGGATGGTAGTTCTCAAAATAAGAATGAAAATTAGAATACTTTTCTCCTTGTTTCGATTTCCATGGTTGTATGTGAACTTGCAATAAGACAGTGAAAGAATGATAAGGCTGAAGTTGAGATTGAACATTTACCAATGTTTGTAACAAACTTTTTTTAATTTTATATTGAGATAGTTCATCAACTGAGTATACAAAGGTATATACAATAATACTAGATCTAGATATCCAACATCCAAAACATTGTTTTTGATTTGGGTAAAAGCAGGTTTTGAAGGGGCCCCAAAACCGTATACAAGCAGATTTTGGTAGGAATCTGAAACCCAACTAAAATGAAACTTCTGCTAAAGAAAGAACATTACAAACTAGAAGACAAAAGGCAGTAAACTGCTAGAAACTAGCCAAGATGAGACTCTAAAACCCCAGCTGCCCAAAGAACAGGCAAAAGCCTTACACCAATAAAATAATTGGAGTTATAAAAATCCCCATACAGAACACCAGGGTTTTAACATGGACCCCTAAACCAAAAGTGCCAACATCAAAGAGCACCAAATCCCCCAAACCAGCCTTAAGTCCAAACCAAAAATAGCCAGCCTCCAACATGGGTCCTTGAAAACTTTCAGCATCCATCTACAGGCACCTGCTAACCATACACAAAAAACAACTCCAAGGAAAAAAAGAGGGGAAAACACCATTTCCCTCTTCCTCCTTGTTAGAGATAGAACTGATCTCCTCCAACACCAAAAGGGTACCTCCATCACTGATCTGGCTTTTCAGCACAACCCTCTCATTCTGCAAAAAAATAACCCCCAGCCATTTCCAACAAGCTTTCATGTGGCTACATGAAAGAGGCGATCACACACCACTACCATAAATCTCCTCCCAGTAGCCACATACCACCTTGATAGGCTGAGCCTTCACATCTATGTTTCTATCTACCAGTTATCCCCTTTTAGAGGTATGACCTTTACATACATATTACAAGATTTATAGTATATCATTATTCTAACATTTACAATATTTATCAAAATATGAAGGATGTGATCTTTGCAAAATTGTACAAATACTATCTTCAGTCATTTTCCCATCCATCATTGTGATGACATGTATCTGATTGAATGTTTGAATATGTTAAGTTGATGTTCATGCAAGGAATTAAATCAATTAATTTATTGTATTGTCATTCATGTCAACTTGATATAATCTATATGGTCATGGAATACTGCTAAAAGACTTCAAAGAACTGATGAATCAAGACTATGCTATTAGTAATGCATACAAGTCAAGTATTCACTAAGTGACTGCATACACCGATGGAGTGCACGCCGATGGTCAGAGTAAAAGAGCTAAGACACAGTGTTGCCCGACAAACAAATGCACAACATTACTGATGAGTAGAGTTACAGTGTTATCCAACGAGAAAAACACAGAGTAACCTAACAGAAAGAATTTCAGTGTTACCCGATGGAGAAAACAAAGGATGGAGATCCCGATGACAACTGAAGTCACACCGATGAAATAGTCAGTTACCACCGATGACTAACTGAAGTGTTGACCGACATAACATAAAGTTTAGAAAATGACAAAATGCTTAGTTATCAAGAAGTTAAAGATATAGTTAACATATACTTATTATTGTTTTAATCATCCATATAAAGTCAAAGATAAGTAATTGATTTAAAGTTGATTTTTCCAGTTGGCAAGAAGATCTCTTTGAGATAAATTAGGAGTTTTTCTTTAAATTTATTAGCGAGAATTGTGGAACACGCCAAGAATCAAGAAAGCTAAGAAAAGAGGAAATCATGTCTATATAGAGACAAACCCAATTCATTACGAATTGTGGGGTGAACAAGAGAAGAGAAGAGATGTAGAAGAAAATCTTATGGAGAAGAAAGTCTTCATTTAGTCCTGATCAACAAGCTAAAAGAAGAGCTAGATTCTGTAGACACTGACGAATAGTGAGACAAGCATCACAAAGCAGAGCAAGTATGGAGCAAAGGTATATATTTGATTATATTGATCAGTGAAGTAATGGACCTACAATAGATCTAAAAATCTGCAATTGAGTTGTATGTATGAATAGGTCATTAATGTTTCAGTTAACCATTGAAGCATATAATCCTCTTAACAGAGTAGGACTTAAAAGTCTTTTTCAATTGAGATACATCACAAGGAGTATCAAAAATTTTGATCACAAAAGTAGCATTGGATATGCCCGATACCTATTGACAAGCCAAGTGAGTGTTTGATCAAGGATGGTAGCATTAGATGCCAGATACTAGCTGAAAAACTATTTCTAAATCCTCTAACAAGGTCACACCTAACAGTGTGTTTGTAACCTTTAACAGGGTTGGCTCTTAACAGGGCTCACTTCAGAAGAGTGAAAATTTGGGGTACCAGTCCCAATGGTTTTTCCCTTAACAGGGTTTCCATGTTAAAATCCTTGTCTTATGTGTTTATGGTTTATCACTTTACTGTTTTACATTTCACATATGCATTTATGGATTTATCGGTATACTCTACATATTTACTATGTTTCAGTAAATAAGTTTACTACTTATTAGTAATCATACAGAAGAGAGATTAGCAAAGCAATCTGACAAGTAGAAAATTGACTAAAGTATTTCAAGGCATACATCTTGTAGGGAAGAAGATAACTTGAGACATAATTAGTGGTTATAAGTTTTAAGGTTTGATTTAAGGATTAATTTTTGAGGCCACTGATTCACCCCCCCTCTTAGTTTTTACTAACAATTGGTATCAGAGCTTGTGTTCTTAGAAGGAAGGTTTCAAGACCTAAGCTAAAGATCACAAGATGAATAGACAGGATGTGCCCAAGTTGAACAAAGATAATTTTTCTTCATGGTAGAGAAGAATAAGACTCCACTTATCAGATATTAGTAATGATGTTACTCAATACTTAGATGTTGAATATGTGTTTCCCACAGGAGCACCAACAGTTGAACAATTAATAGAGAAGCATGAGCACAATTTCATGATGATAGAGCTTTCTTCCTCACTCTCCGATGCTTAATTTGAAGATGTCAAAACCTACAAGATTGCAAAGTAGATGTAGGATAAATTGATGCTTGTACATGGGGGCGACAAGAATGTTTTGAGAGCCAAGGCAGAAAGCCTTAGAGGAAAGTTTGATGATCTCAAAATGAAAGAAGGTGAAAACATCACTCAGTACAACACAAGAATCAAAGAGGTAGTCAATGCTATCAGAGGAGTTGGAGGTATACTAGAAGAAGATACACTGTTAAGTAAAATTCTAAGAACCTTACTGCCTACTTATGCTATTAGAGTATCTTCCATTCAAGAAATGAGAGCAGTAGCAAATAGAAATGTTACTCTAGACAATTTAATTGGAAGACTAATTTCATTTGAGATGAATAACTTTGATAATAGTGTCTTACCAAATATAGAGTCTGCATTCAAAACTTCTATGAGAATAAGTAAATCAAGTCATAAAATCACTGTGAGAAAAGATAGTGATAATGAAAGTGAAGAAGATGATCTTGATGAAATTGAAGCACTTATGGCTAGAAGAATGCAGAGAGGCAAAGGTAAATACAAAGGTAAATTACCACTTTTTTTTTTAATTGCAAAGAGATTGGACACTTTGCTACAAGATGTACTAACAGAAGAAAAGATGACAAAAGTAATGATAGATCATTTGAAAAGAAGTCTAACAGAGGTGATTACAGAAGCTATCGACAATCAGAAAGAAGAGATACCCGAGACTATAGGGACAAAGGAAAGAAGGCTAGTTACCTAGCAAAATGCAAAGATGATGATACTGACACCGAATCTGATGAAGACATCGAGATGGTGTTTGTGGCTGTAAAGGATGATTCTAATGATGATGAAGAAAGGTATGTAGAAACAACTCTCATATCTAAAGTTAGAAAAAATTATGTTTGGATCATAGATAGTGGTTGGACTCACCATATGACCGGTGATAATCAAAATTTTGAGACTTTTGAATACTATAAAGGTGGTTCAATAAGAATGGGTAATGACATACCTTGTCTAGTTGAAGACAGAGGAACCATAATGTTGAATAACTAGATAAAATGTGAAAATTATTATTGGGTAAGTGGATTGAATTATAATCTATTGAGTGTTTCTCAGTTGAATAATTCAGGTCATAGCGTAGCATTTGAAAATAAGAAGGCAAAGATCTTCAATAAATTAGGAAATCTGATTGGTATCGGTGAGCAGACAAAAGGTAATTTATTATATGGAGAGACCTTTGCACCTGTTGCTAGGCTATAAGGAGTAAGAATATTACTTTCTTATGCTGCATATAAAGGATTCAGGTATATCAAATGGATGTCAAGTCTACATTTGTGAATGGAATACTTGAAGAAGAGGTATACATTGAAGAACCAAAAGGGTTTGTTGATCCAAACAAGAGGGACATGGTATGTAGACTTCACAAAGCCCTATATGGATTGAAACAAGCACCTTGAGCTTGGTATGAAAGACTTCATTCCTATCTTATAAGTATTGGATTTGTAAGGAGTAGTGAAAACAATAATCTTTACTTGAAGGAAGATAATGATGCTAACATTTTGATTGCTGAGATATTTCTTGATGACATCATATTTGGAGGCAATGATATGCTATGCAAATCATTTGCAAAGGAGACGAGAAAAGAGTTTGAGATATCTATGTTTGGAGAGATCAAGTTCTTTCTTGGTCTACAAATCATGCAACAAGATGAAGGTATTTTCATTACACAATCCAAGTACATTAAAGAAGTACTAAAAATATTCAAGATTGAAGAATCCAAACCAGTTGGAACACTGATGGCAACTGGATGTAAGTTAAAAAAGGAGGACAATTCATCAGAGGTAAATCAGACTTTGTACAGATCAATGATTGGAAAACTCATGTATGTTGTACATACTAGAATAGATATTGCACATGCAGTAGGAATAGTTTCTAGATTTTCTGCTAATCCCAGAGAATCATATATGACTGCTGTGAAAAGAATTCTAAGATATCTGAAGAATACCGAGGAATATGGCTTATGGTATAGAAGAGAAGGAAAATTTGAACTTAAGGTCTTTACCGACGCTGATTGGGCTAGAAATCTTGATGATCAGAAGAGCACAACTGGAGGAGCATTCTTCATGGGTGATAGAATTGTCACATGGATCAACAAGAAACAAGGATGCATCTCACAATCTAGTACAGAGGCAGAGTATGTTGTTGCTACTGCAAACTACTCAAATATTGCATGGATCAAACAGTTACTAGAAGGTATGCATATGAAAATTTTAGAACCAACAATTATCTATTGTGATAATACAAGTGCAATAAACATTTCCAAGAATCCATTCATGCATGCTAAAACAAAGCATATTTCCATTAAGTATCATTATTTGAGAGAAAAAGTTCAGGCAAAAGAGGTGATACTTGAGTATGTGCAATAAAAGGAACAATTGGCCGATATCTTCACCAAGCCACTGCCCAAGGATGCATTTGAGTTCTTGAGAAAGAGACTAGGGGTCAGACCCTTGTCTACTAGTCAGTAAGCTGACTAGAAGGCTACATCAGCCTACATATCATCAGAATATCATTCATGTTGATGCAAGCAGAGAGATGAACTTCAAAGATAAATCCATACATAGAAAGTTATATATCTACACCATGCACCAAAGTTGTTATCGATGGAATGGGAAATTCAAGGAATATATTATGAATATAAAGAATCCATTTAGCATCACTGTTAAATATTTTCTTGAAAAAGATGTTTGGCAATGTTGTCAAAGGGAGAGAGATATCTCATTATCATACATACAAAGATTATATCAGTATCAAATCATGGAAAGATCATATTCATCACAGCCCATTACACACAAAGGAAGAGTATTCATCACAGTATCCATAGGGAGAGTACACACAAAGGAAGAGAATTACTGACAAAAGACATCACAAGAAAGGAGAATAGTCAGAGGGAGAGAGTTTGAAACAAAAGGAGAACACATCACAATAGAGAAATAAAGATTCTACATCCATCCAGTAAAGGGATTGAAGACAGAATAAAAGATGCAAGAATCAAATCAAAGCTATTTGAGCTTACCGAAAGCCAGGTATTTGTATTAGTAACATTAGAAAAGCTTGATGAAACTATATATTTTATATTGTATTAGTAATAGTATTTTATGAATATGTAGTATGTTTCCATCAATGCCAAAGGGAGAGATTGATGACATGTAACTGATTGAATGTTTAAAGATGTTAAGTTGATGTTCATGCAAGGCATTAAATCAGTTAAAGTATTGTATTTTCATTGATGTCAACTTGATATAATATGTATGGTTATGGAATACTGCTAAAAGACTTCAAAGAACCGATGAATCAAGACTATGCTATCAGTAATGCATACAAGTCAAGTATTCACTAAGTGACTGCATACACTGACGGAGAGCACACCAATGGTTAGAGTAAAAGAGCTAAGTCATAATGTTGCCCGAAAAATGAATGCACAACATTACCGAAAAGTAGAGTTACAGTGTTGTCCAACAAGAAAAACATAGAGAAACCCAACAGAAAGAATTTCAGTGTTACCCGACGGAGAAAACAAAGGATGAAGATCCTGATGACAACTAAAGTCACACCGACAGAACAATTAGTTTTCACCGATGACTAACTAAAGTGTTGACCAACAGAATAGAGAGTTCATAAAATCACAAAATGCTTAGCTATCAAGAAGCTAAAGATAGAGTTAACAGATGATTATCACTGTTTTAATCATCCAGATAAAGCTGAAGATAAGTAATTGATTTAAAGCTGATTTTTCCAGTTGGCAAGAAGATCTCTTTGAGATAAATCAAGAGTTTTTCTTTAAATATATTGGCAAGCATTGTGGAACATCCCAAGAATCAAGAAAGCCAAGAAAAGAGGAAATCATGTCTATATAGAGACAAACTCAATTCATTACAAATTGTAGGATGAATAAGAGAAGTGAAGAGATGCTAAAGAAAATCTGATGGAGAAGAAAGTCTTCATTCAGTCCTGATCAACAAGCTAAAAGAAGAGCTAGATTCTGCAGACATCGACTAACAATAAGACAAGCATCAAAGAGAAGAGCAAGTGTGGAGCAAAGCTATATATTTGATTATATTGATCAGTGAAGTAATGGACCTACAATAGATATGAAAATCTGCAATTGAGTTGTATGTATGAACAAATCATTAGTGTTTTAGTTTAACCATTGAAGCATATAAGCCTCTTAACAGAGTAGGAATTAAAAGTCTTTTTCAATTGAGATACATCCCAAGGATTATCAAAAAGTTTGATCACAAAAGTAGCATTGGATATGCTTGTTACCTATTGACAGTTCAAGTGAGTGTTTGATCAAGGATGGTAGCATTAGATTCCAGATACTAGTTGAAAAAATATTTCTAAATCCTCTTACAAGGTCACACCTAATAGTGTGTTTGTAATCTTTAACATGGTTGGCTCTTAATAGGGCTCACTTCAGAAGAGTGAAAATTTGCGGTACTAGTCCCAGTGGTTTTTCCCTTAACAAGGTTTCCACGTTAAAATACTCGTGTTATGTGTTTATGGTTTATCACTTTACCATTTTACATTTCACATATGCATTATGGATTTATCAGTATACTCTACATATTTACTGTGTTTCAGTAAATAAGTTTACTACTTATCGGTAATCATACAGAAGAGAGATTAGAAAAGAAATTTGACAAGTAGAAAATTGACTAAAGTATTTCAAGGCATACATCTTGTAGGGCAGAAGATAACTTCAGACATAATTAGTGGTTATAAGTTTTAAGGGTTGATTGAAGGATTAATTTTTGAGGCCACTGATTCACCCCCCCCTCTCAGTTATTACTAACACATTTTTATTGGTTTTGTATTCTGTATTATCCCTCCCATCATCATTGTTCTCATTGTAGTTATTATTTCTATTAGCATCTTCAACATTTATGATATTATTGTCTTCTTGTTTGTCCTAATTAGCATCATTCTCTTGGTTGTCTTCCAGGTAAGTTGAAGATTGAATGTCCTATTTGAATACAACCATGAATCCTTCTTTGACCAAGGATAGGAATATTTTTCTAGTTACTTCTATAATGGTTGTGACCTATGACACAATATATAAATGTATGAGTTTATATAAAACTCAGTAAGGTCTCGTTTCCTGTCATGGAAAATATCCTCATTTCTCTTTTTCAAAATGATCCATAAACTTTTAGAGGTTAAAGAAAACCATATTTTGTTCATCTTGAAATCAAACTCTTCCACAAAACTAGCAAGGACCTCATTCCATGAAAGACCATCAATACAATTCCAAGAAATAGGTTGACCAAAAAAAGAGACTAGATTTTATTGGAAAATTTACAATGAAAAAAGAGGTTCTCAAAAGGCTCCAAATTACAGATGGAGCACAAAATATTTTGTTTACCACAAGTAGACAGAAAAGGACCAACAATAATTTATTTAAGAACAATGATCCATCTAAAACATACTTTCTTAGGCTCAACTTGTGAATGCTGAAATAAATCAAAGATAAAGTGTCATCTAGTGTTTGACCCGTTAAAGCCCCAGTTTTGATTAATTATACTAATAATACCCACATCATCCTTAATAATATTATAAATTTATTTGTTGAAGAATTCTCCCAATGCCTTACCATTTTTCCACTTTAACTATTCAAGCATCTGACAAGAATTCAAAGTTTTCCCAGGGAAAAATCCTGCCCACAACTTTGGAGATAAGAGTATATGTTTTCTTTTGTGAATTCGGAATATTATACTTAGCACTAATATCTTCCCAAGAACCCTATTGGTTGTCAATCACAACATCTTGGATGAGAGAAATGCCTTTATTATGCCAAATTTTTGTAGAGAAACACTGAGTCAATGCAAGAGGTTTGTCCTTAAGGTATATGTCCCACCAAATAGATCTATCTAAAATAGAAAATGAAGGATTCTTACTAACCACGTATTTCTTGAGAAAATTAAGGGTCTGACCTGACACCATGCCTTCTAGATAGTAGCAAAAATATTGGAGCCAAAAAATTTAATCTCAAAATCCCAAGAACAATGTCTAATAATGGAATATTTTTCCATTGTTTACTTTTTTTAATAGTGGAGTTGACCACATTATTTCTGATTAGGACCTTCCAAGGCTCATTGCCACTTGGTGCTTTCAGGACCCACTTGGATGCTAGTGCATTCCTTATATCTTCAGATCTCTTAACCCAAGTCCACACATTTTCTAGGGGCACACCACCATTCCCACTTCACACAATGCCTTTTTCTATTACCCAAACCGTCAGACTACATAAATTCCCTTAAGATTCTTTCTATTTTATCAGAGTGACAATTAGAAAAAATCCAGGAAGATGCATAGTAGACTGCATGAGAAGGGAGAACTTTTGAACCACTTGAGCCCTGGATGCAAGAGATAACATGCGTGTTTTCCATTTAAGATGTGTATTCTCTATCTTCTTATATATCCAAGCCCACATATCTTTGATAGAAGGGTTTATAGCAAAAGGAATTCCCAAATATTTTACAATGGTAGAGGGAACTGAATATTGTCATTCTCCACCTCTAATCCAATTAGGAGGAAGTTCTTTCCATCCAAGCAGTGTGGATTTATGAGGAGAAATCTTGGCTCTCGGGGTTCGACAAAATAATTGCACACTCCTAAGGACATTATCAAAATTGTCCTCATCCAGTTCCATAAACATAACAGTGTCATTAGAAAATTGTTCTGTCAAAAGTTCCTCCTTATTAGGTAATGTGATGCCTTTAACATGAGGGCATATCTCAGTAGCTTTAAGAGTATAAGAGAGAGCACTTTAGAAATAAAAAATAATGCATGTGCAAGAGGACATCCCTACCTAATAGACCTACCAAGTGAGATAGGTTCAGAGTATTCACCATTAACTTCAATCATAGTAGAAGAGTTTTTAAACAAAATATCAACCCATTTACATAAATACTTAGGAAATCCAACTGTTTCTAACATCTTAAGAACAAACTTCCATTCAATTCTGTCATAATCCTTTTCAAAGTCAAGTAACACCATAGCCACATTTTGTTCCTCCACTTTTTCCCAATGCATGGCCTCCCAACTTGTAATAATATTATCCAATATATATCTACCTCTAATGAATCTTGTTTGAGTAATAGATACAATGTCATTAAGCACTTCTCTAATTCTTCTAGCCATGATTTTAGCTATTATTTTGTAAGAAATATTTAAAAGTGTGATAGGTCTCCATTTTTTCACTTAAGATCTATCACCATCCTTAGGGAGTTGTTTGATCACCCCTCTGTTAATATTTTATCCTAGTCATCCTGACTCAAAGGCCTCATTATATAACTCCAATAACTCACATCTTATCCAATCTTTATTCTTCTTATAAAACTTTGCTGGTAAACCATCAATGCCTGGTGACTTACCATTTGCTAACGAACCAATAACCTCATCTATTTCATTCAAGTTAATCTTTTGGCTAAGGTTCTTGGCTTGGAATTTGGTCACTTTCTTGGGGATAAATTTGGTGCATTGCATCATAGCTTCTTGATTCTCAATATCATGTTTTGAGGAGAACAATTGTTTATAACATTTGACAAATGCATTAAGTATTTCTTCATTATTATTAGTGAATACATTATCAAACTGAATACCACTAATCTCTTCTTTGCTATGTTTGGCTCTTATGAGATTAAATAAGTACTTAGACCCTTTCTCCCCCTCTTTGATCCATCTAGCTTTAGCTCTGGTTTTTTGACCTTATATTTTGTAATTTTGAGCTTTCCTCAATCACACCTTTATCTTAATCAATTCTTGTTCCAATTCTTGGTCTTTGCCTTTTCCCTGATGACATATATTTTTCCATTAGTATGCAAAGGAAAAAAATTGGTAATGACTACACCAAAAGATAGGTTTTAGCACAACCTGACAGAACAGTCTATAGTATAAATCGAAGACACAACTTACAAGTGAAAATCAAAAAGGTTAATAGCAGAACCCAACAGGAGTAAACCGACAGAGGAACTCGAAAACATAGTGAAAATTGACAGAGAATATTACAGATTAAATTGAAAGAGTAGAAAAGAAAGGAACCCGATAGACTTTCAGTTCAAACTGAGCATCAGTCACCGAAAGTCAATTATATCCCGATAAATTTGGATCTGACTTCCATGTCAGATAAAATAGTTATGTTTTATATTTAGAGTTTTGATTTTTTTTAAAACCATTTCTTGAGGGAAACGAAAGATAATTGTAATTGTTTTAATCAATCTAACTAATTAAAAACATGCTAACTAGGAGATCAAGGTCAAGTTGTATACCTTCGATCATAGAGTTATCTTTCTAATATGTGAAATTTAATTAGGTCAAATCTATTGTATAAATAGATGTGTAATCATTCATTTGAAATGGATGTGAGGATGAATGTAGCCAATGAGAATATCTATGGATCAGAATAAGAGTTTCAAGAAGCAGAACAACAAAAGATAAATTTGGTTGTCAAGAACAGAGAATCAAGGCTACCGAGAAAAAGAGGTATTAATAAATCACATTAGGTGATACATTGTACATGTAATCGTTAATGGATCTAAAATAAAAAATTGTATATTGCATACACTCAGGTCAATGAGTATTTTTTTCTACATTCTAACAAGTGTAGCAAACAGAAGAAATCCTTTCAAGAAAGGTGGATTTAACAATCCTATTGTAAATCTCTTAAACGAGTGCACACTAAACCATGTTGCTAAAGTTATTAACAGAGTAGAACTTAACTAGTCTCCACATAATACTCTTAACAGGGTAGATCATCAGAAGTGATCAAATTGTAAGCCTTAACCGTCCCCTTCCAATCTGTAGATAGTGAAGTTTTTGTGGGTGTCATCCCCACCGCAGTTTTTACCTTCTAATAAGGGTTTTTTGTGTTACCATATCTTGTGTTATGTGTCATTATATTTCATGAATTCTTTTATGAATGTTTACATGTTTGTTAAGTTTATGAATTGATATAACTTACACAAAGATAGTATAGAATAGATGGTTGGTAATACGATGTATTACTAAATGAATAAAGGTTAAAAGAGATAAAAGTTTTAGAGGTATTGATTCACCCCTCCCCTCTCAATACACACTTCCCATTATTTCCAACAATTGGTATCAAATCTAGATCTATTGTTTGGAAAGTTTAAATAATTAAGAGAAAATATCATACAATGGAGAAGTACAGGCTTGACAAGAGTATTGAGAATTAGAAGTTAGAGATACAGATCTTCTTTGAATAATATATAGAAGCTAGAATCAAAATGAGAAACAAAATGTGGAGGAAAGCTACAAACACTAATGAAGTTGGACCGATAAATGCAATTGGTGACACCTTATCTAGTGGATCTAGTGACATCACCACCCCCACCTAAGCAGAACAAGTAAGTATGGAACTGCATTATACCAAGTTATATTTTACATTAGTTCCATTATGCATAGTTGAAATACCAAATCAACATGATTAAAGATGTACTATGGTATTACTTGCTATGATTATGTGAAAATAATCTCGTCGGTCAATACATACCAAAATGCATTGGTGTACATAAAAATCTAAGCTATCTATACTTACCAAGAGTCAACGCTTAACACATAAAAGGTAATTCGCTAGTGTAAATTGAGATTTGTCAGTAATCATGTGAGTTGACAATGTTGTCTTTGCCATACACCAAAATATGTTGGTGAACGTAACAAGTTAACAACTGCCCCAAAGCATCACGCTCTCACCAAAAATGTTATTTGTGTATCACCTGACAACTCTGTCTTCACACACCGAGAAGTGGTTGATCATTTATGACACAAATTAGGGCAAAGTATATAAATAGATGATAGAAGGGTTTCATTATTTACATAGCGACCAAAGTGAAGAAGCAGAGTGAAACCTAAGCACGAAGTGAAACAATTGTAGAGCACCTACAACTTGACTCCCTACACTCCAAATAGATTCCTAATAGCTACAGAGGTTGAAGTAAGTAACAAAGATAACTGAGAACTCTACTTTTGTTTAACGAGAAAAATCCCTAATTTCTGAAATGATGGCATCAACTTCAAGAACCTCAAAGATCAAGAATGATAAGAAGAATAAGGTCAATCTAATCAAGAATTCCACCTATGAATAACCTCACTACAATGTATATCCCAAGGTTGCTTCACAACCCAACAACACTGGTGCTTTCTCCAGAATACCAGCTAGGTTTTTTCTCATTGAAGACATGTGAGCATATATTCACTACAAGATTGAAGAGATAGGAGACCTGGAAGTTGAGCAAGCTTACAAGAAGATTTACAATGATGATGGAATAATAAAGGAAGAATATAAGTATATAGAAGTAAAAGGGATCACACATGCCCTACTATTCCTGAAGGAATTCAAAACCAAATGGATTTGGTTAGTACTGAGCAGGATACATGACCGAAAGATATGGCTAGATGAGCCTAAACCGTTAACCAGGGATACTATACATGTTGTTACCGATTATCCCATAACTGATAAGGTAAAGGAACTAAAGCACCTGCCTAAAGATGACATTGAAAAGAATACATGAGAAACATGGGATGGAAGAGGATTAAAGGTATCCACCATAAAATATGATGAAATGAAATTTGGAGCATGTGTCTTAGGATACAAGTTCTTTCAGGCTAGCAGGATGAATAGTATTGCATCCAAAGTAGTGGATACAACATACAAAATTGTCAAGAAGGGACTGCAGTTGGATCTGTCAGAGCTTTTGCTAAGACTATTGGATGAGAACATGAAGACAATAAGGACTGCAAAGTCCAACTCATGTAAGTTTGGTTCACTCATCATGTGCATGTTTTTCTATCTCCAAGAATCCTTCCCATCTATAGGAAATGTCAAATGGGACACTACTAGACTAGTGACCCCATAGATTAGTGAGTTCATTAAATCACTAGGAGAAAATTTCAAATCAATCATGGATGAATACTTTGCTGGATTCAAAGAAAGAATGCAAAAGAGAGTAAGGATTCTAGAACTGTTAATAGTAAAATTCAAGACTGACATATGTTTTATGGTGGACACTGACTACACCTACATCAAGCCAGTTGTACCGAGAATAGCATGGCTGGCTCCACTTGATTATGAGGTCAACATAGATCAAGCATAAAATGCTATTGAGGCATTGATAAATGAGCCATTGGAAAAATCACAACCCAAGTTTGGAACTTATGAGGAAGTCAAAGAAATGATTAAAACTGGCTTAGTTGTAAAAAAGATTGATAGAAAGAAAGATAAAATGGTCAAGACTTTGAAGGAAAAAATGTCGGTGAATGAAGAGGAAATCGAATAGCCTAAAGAAACTAAGGTTTAGTCACCCGTTAGTGAAGCTAAGAAGGAGAGTGACTCAGAGTCCACAAAGTCTGATACACCACCTCCTCCACCAAAAAAGAAACCAAGGACTACTGCTGCAACTAGGACCAAGAGTCAGACATCAAAGGATGCAAGTCCCTCACTGATCAAGAAAGGTCAAGTAAGGATCTACAAAAGAAAGCCAAAATAGGGAAAAGGGGCCAACAAAAAGAATAAATTTCCTCAGAACAAGGGAAGACATTGAGGACACCAAAAAGGATGAACAATCTGTACAAGTTGTTAAGAAAATAATAAATTGTACAATTGATGAGGTATATGCTTCTATTATCAAATTGGGTACATCAAATGATCACAAGATTAAGAAATGGCTTACATTGGATCCCAAGGATACAAATAAAATAGAAGAGGCAATTATCAAAATGATGTGTGCATTCAAATATGTTCCAATACAATTGGTAGATAATATGCCAAAAGAATTTTTGAATATATTGTCGGCAAGATGTAGATTTGCATTACACTCTGAGAAATAGATTAGGGAAAGAGCGCTAGTTTCTATCATGCCTCCCAAATCTAAAATGGAGGAAATTGAAGAAATGATGAAGAAAAACTCCAAAAGGTTCTCACCAAAGTTAAGAGCCTATCAAGTACTTCAAGGAAATTTACTTGAACTAGACAAGAAGAGTGAGGCTGAATAGAGAAAGATACTTGATATACATAAAAAGGATACAAGTCCTGAGCCACCGATATCTCTTACCGACAAGCAAGGAAACAAAGATGATCAGGCTAAACAGAGCCCCAAACATATTATTATTACTAATGAGGATGTTAATGAAGAATCCTTGAACACAAAATCCAACAAGGATATGGACATTGCAAATGAAACATGGCTGGATAATACAATCATTGATGTTACCAGAGCAGATCCTGCAGATGAAGTACAAAAAGATGAAGATGTTATTGTTGTCAAGGACCAAACCAATGAACAAGACACTACTAAAGATTCCGCATAGGTAGACACACTAGGATAGATACCATTATTGATTCAAGAAATTAATATAATCTCACAGAAGGAGAAGACCCCTGAGCCTGATGCAAGCATCCTCGAGGATATAGGGGAAGGAGAAAAGAAAGACATAACCGATGACTAGAATGTCATCGGAGGGGATCAAAATGTAACAGGTGAAGATCATCAAACAAAAATATGGAGATCAAATAGAAAAAGATGCAAAAATGAAAAATGTAGATGAAGTGCAAGAGGATACCAGTGAAGGAGACAAAACCAAAGATGCCACTCCTAAGGACACTAAAGGAGATGTTGCAGGTAATGTAAAAATTGATGTGGAGATGTCCACTCACAACCAGAAGGTAGAGATAGAAACATAGCAACAAAAAGGTACTACTCCACTGATAACCTCATCTAGCACATCAGACCAAGTAGAGAAGTTGGATATGGTTCTTCGTACAGGTGCATCTCAAAAGAAAAAGAAGAAAACAAAGAAGAATAAGTTGGAGGTAACACTTGATGAGATCATAGAAATGCCAAAGTGTGATCCAACTACTTTAGATTTTGAATCACTCAAAGAATATGGAGAAATTTGTCAAAGGAAAGCTTTGCAAGAAAAGCTTAAGAAGGAGCACCGAGACTCCTTAGTAATGGAAACCACAAGGGATATCTTAAACTAGATAGTTCCCAACATTGATGTTGATCACAATGCACCTATCCTAGATAAACTTGTTGTTCTCATTGACACCATCATAACACATAATGTGGATGCAGAAAAGGTGATTGCGGATTGAGCAAAATAGAAGTTCCAATACAAACTGATAGAAAAGATTAGACAAAAAGTGGCAGAGAAAAAGGTAATGCTTTTAGAACTAGCCAATGGATTGGATCCAATCATTACTGAAGCTATTTCCTTAATAAAAAGATTGTGCACTTTGGATAAATTTACTAAGGACAATAGTGAAAAGATAGCAAAGTTAGATTCAGATCTAAATACCAGTGCACAATGTTTAACCAAAGATGACAATGTAATTGAATTGCATTATGAGAAGATAATAGAGATAAAAAGGTTAAGGCAAGAACTTTGGGAAGAAAAATCACAATTCAGAGAGGAGGTTACCGAGCTACAGGCTCAACTTTTACCGAACCTCACACTTTTGCAACAACACATAACTTCGGCAAGACAACTAATTGCCACCCCCAAGATGTCTATAGCAGACAACATCTATGACATGCATGTCAGGATTACACTAGAGCATATGGCTGTTGAGCATCTAAAGGAGAAATGGAAGAAGATGATGGAGGAAATGAAGACCTCTCACTCTCATATTTTTGATAAATTATAGGTATACACCTTTGCCCTGAATATCAAAAAAGGGGGAAAATGATATGTACAATAAGAGAGAATGATATGTACAGTACATATAGTATAAAGGGAAAATTCAAGGTGAAAAGGAAGAAATAGTATAAAGACAAGTGTACATACACATATACTATACTATACTAACATATGCATAGGGGGAGTCATAAAATGACTAAGTAATATACATGGTGTACATACCATAAACATTTTTAGTATTTTGCACATATAAAATTTTGATACTAATGTCAAAGGGGGAGATTTATGACATATGTTTTTCCATTAGTATGCAAAGGAAAACCATCGGTAATGACTACACCAAAAGACAGGTTTTAGCACAACCCAACAAAATAATCTATAGTATAAACTGAAGACACAACTTACAAGTGCAAACTAAAAAAGTTAATAGTGGAACTCGATAGGAGTAAACTGACAGAGGAACCCGATAGCACAGTGTAAATCGACAGAGTAGATTACAGAGTAAATTGAAAGAGCAGACAAGAAAGGAACATGACAGAGCAAGGGAACCTAACCGACAGACTTTAAGTTCAAACTGAGCATCAGTCACCAAAAGTCAGTTATATCTTCAGAAATGTGGATCTGACTTCTACGCCAGATAAAATAGTTATGTTTTATATTTAGGGTTTTGATTTATTTTAAAACCATTTCTTGAGGGACAAGAAAGATAATTGTAATTGTTTTAATCAGTCTAACTGATTAAAAACATGCTTACTTGGAGATCAAGGTCAAGTTGTATACCTTCAATCATAGAGTTATCTTTGTAATACGTGAAACTTAGTTAGGTCAAATCTATTGTATAAATAGATGTGTAATCATTCATTTTAAATGGACGTGAGGATGAATGTAGCCAACGAGCATATCTATGGATCAAACTAAGAGTTTCAAGAAGCAGAATAACAAAAGATAAATTTGGTTATCAAGAACCAAGAATCAAGGCTACCAAGCAATATATGTATTAATCAATCACATTAGGTGATACATTGTACATGTAATCTTTAATGGATATGAAATGAACAATTGTAGATTGCATACACTCAAGTCAATGAGTATTTTTGTCTACATTCTAACAAGTGTAGCATATAGAAGAAATCCTTTCAATAAAGGTGGATTTAACAATCCTATTGTAAATATCTTAATCGAGTGCACACTAAACAGTGTTGCTAAATCTCTTAATAGAGTAGACCTTAACCAGTTTCTGCATAATACTCCTAACATGGTAGATCATCAGAAGTGATCAAATTATAAGCCTTAACTGACCCCTTCCAATCTACAGATAGTGAAGTTTTTGTGGGTACCATCCCTACCACAGTTTTTACCTTCTAACAGGGGTTTTCTACATTACCATATTTTGTGTTATGTGTCATTACATTTCATGAATGAATGTTTACATGTTTGTTATGTTTATGAATTGATATAACTTACACAGAGATAGTATAGAACAGATGGATGGTAATACAATAGATTACTAAATGGATAAAGGTTAAAAGAGATAAAAATTTTAGAGGTACTGATTCACCCCTCCCCTCTCAGTAGACACTTCCCATTATTTCCAATATGCCTTGCAAAGATTTTTCATTTTCATTGAGTTTATTTTCATAATAACTCTCCTCTTGTTTCATGTCCACCGCTTCCTTAGTTCCTATAATTTGAAACATCTTCCTCCACACTTTAACCATCTGATCCCACTTGGATTTTTTTGATGTTTAAGACATATAATATTTTGATAGGGCAGTAACAGTTTGGATAGAACTAGTGTATCTTCATTCTACAATAGAGATGTGTTGAACTTAAATAGATTGTTTCTCCTATGGCTTTTGGGTTGGGGTGTGATATTTTTAAACACAATGCAAGAAAAGATAGGAGAGTGGTCTAAAATAATTGTAGGAAAAAACATTGATGGGAGATTGGCCTGGCTTATGAGAGAATCCAAACATAGAAGAGTTTATATAAATTCTAACCAATCCATAGTATATTTTATTCTTTCTAGATTGATTATTAGACCAAGTGTACCATATATTATCATATTCATTTTTCATCATGTCCAATGGGTCACAGATGTTAAATACCCTTTTGAATTTGGCCCAAAAAAAGAACTCATTGCCCTTCCATTCCTATTTATCCCCCCAATTTATCATGTCTGCTTTCAATCATATTGAAGTCACCAATGAAAATACATTTAGCATTACGTAGGTTATATGATAGTCAGTCCCATATATTGGCCCTATCTCTATAATCATTAGGGGAATATATGTTACACACTCCTATCAATTGTTCATTGACTTTGAAAATAATCCATAAGTCTCTTGGACATGGTGATGTACCATTATCTATCATCTTATCAACCCACTTTGGTCCTACTAGAGTAGCTACTCCTCCTTTATCTTTGTCATGCCCTGAATATAAACATGTGGCCTTGTCCCAAATACATTTTAGTGTGTTATAGGCATGATACCTAGTAACTTTGATCTCCTGTAAGAAGATAATATCTTTCTTCTGCACTTTATTACACCAGCTTCTAACAATATATTTCATGTCTCACATTTCCTAACCTTGAATGAATGGAACACTTAACACTCATTGGATCTAGGCAATGCTCACAGAGGTGAAGCGTCAGGACTTCCTGGGAGGTCACTCATCCTATTAATACTCCAACTTGATTGCGCTTAACCATGTAAAATATCTCCTACTTATATAAAAAAATCTAGTTTAACCAAATAATAGATGGGTGGTCAAATTATCTAATAAAAATGTCAAATCATTTTTATGTATGATCTTTTACCAAAGTCTTGATAAACAAGCTTGTGGCTTGACTAGTACTTCTTTTTTCAAATAAGAAGATTACTTTGTTAAATTTTTGTATTTAGAAAGAAATGTCATCATAGACAACATTTTCTATGATGTATTATATCATGTTTCCACCAAAGTTTTGTTGTAAAATAAACAAAAGTTCATTTTTCATAGACTTCCTATTATGAATACTTGCAACAACTTTGAAATTTTCTCACAAAGATTTAAAGTTGAAAAATCCATTCATGTAAGTGTTAATAGAACTACATTGAAGTAACTGATTTTATTAATGGTAATGTTTATCTATTTTTTTACATTTACACATGTATACTTAGTAGTTAAACAAAATTGAGTATATTTCTTTGGCCTAATATTCTTGGAATATAATGTCAAACATCTCTTTTATTGGTACTTTTTGCTCAGTTTGGGAAGGTGATTTTAGGATTTCATTTATTATTAATGATTCTTGATCTCTAATTTACATAAAAGTGTAGATATATGACCCATACTACAAGGATGTTCAAATATATGTTGAACTTCTAGAACAACTCCTTGATACAAGTGCCAATTATATTCAAACAAGCCATAAGCCATTATCTTTAAGTAAGTATTATCACCACAAACATGTTGCATGTTTTCAGTATATATAATTTATAAATTTGATAGAACTCTAGGTTTTTCAATAATATATTATCATTCCTTTCCTTTGTTATCTCTCTACATGGAAACTTTTGTAATAGCTTTAAATCATAATCTATCTATCCAACATGTGCGTGTATATACGCATATACCACTATATGTAGATCTATATATAACTTATAAATTGCCTCCCATTTGTATGAACTTTATGTAATCCTTTTATGATATTAATGTGATTAGGCTTATAGCCTTTTGCTTGAAAAAAAAAAACTAACTTCAAACATTCACACAAATACAGTGAGAAAAAAGTTATTAAAAAACTTGAATTCCTTTCTTAATTTAAACACATGAAATTAATAATTTAATTTATACTAAAATCATTCAAAAGTATCAAACTATAAATATTTAAAACTATTCAATTAAAATTATTTGTTCAAAGTCCAATGATCAAATTACTTATTTATTGATAGGCTTCTTTATTTTCCCATCACATATGACAAGAGAAAAAAAGGCATTAGAAGCATTTCTTTTCTAACATGGGTTAAAATATATACAAGCATATCCCTTCCTATTAGTATAAAGGAAAACTCCCATTTGGGCGTGATCTTCATCTCTTCAGAGATTATCACAATCACCCTCATAATAAAACAACCCTTGAAAATGATTACTCAAAGATCCACAAAGCCCGCCATAGTAGTAGTCTGTGTAATTACCAACATATTCCATTTTAGAATTGGTTGAAGCAAAGAAGAAGAAGAAGAATGCATTTTACCTGTAGCAGAAACAAAAGAAGCAACCATGAGCAATAACAAGAGCAATAATATGTATCCCTTTTCTATTTCAATTCACTTCACCTTTCTATTCTTTGAGAAAATGGTTTAATGACTCAACTATTTATAGGTGAAACAACCCATCTAAACTCCAAAATAGTGAATTTTAATCGCTCGTTAGGGTAGAGGACCCAGTAGCCACCCAGGCTAACTTTATGCACCTAGAACTCCTAAACTATACAAAGGATTTACTCAATTATTTTGGTGTGTCTCCGTATGTGAGTTGAGAGTTTCAAGCTAAGGTTTCAGCTTTTGGGTATTCATCAATCTCTCTATAGAGATCATCGAGGGAAAAGTGGTCAAAAAGTGTCATTTCAAAAGTCGCGCCGATACCCACCCCCAATAGGCGACAATAAAATGTTCAAAACATAATCAGTTTGGACCCAATAACCGATTGCTATTGCACCCATGACCAATATGTTTTTGACATTGGTCCATTTAGAGATGATTATAAAATAGTCACTCTAACATTTTAATTATTTGTGTCAACATGTTATTATAACCTGTCGATGACCCCATTTATTCATTCTAACACTTTAATTGTTTGTGTCAACATGTTATTATAACCTGACGATGACCCATAACAATTCACATTGACACCATTGCTATCCAAGTGGTGCCACGTAATCAGCGTTGGGTTACCCATTAACTGTCCATCGATTACCCTAAAATCATGCGCAATTAATTTTTTTTCTGCCATTTTTTTTGTCTTCTTTTCTCTCTGTGCCTCCTCTCGGCTCATGAAAGTCATCTCTACGCATCTTCTCTACTTCAGGTGATGCTCCAATCAAAGTAACAATGATTTCACTAGTTTCTTATAGTTCAATGCGTGTGCATAACTGGTTTTCATGTAATTATTGCAAAATATGTGACAGAATTAGGGAGCGTTGTCAATTTAATCATGAAAAGATGTTATATTTCTTTTTAATATAGTGTTTTTGTAGTTTGAATAATTTGTATGACTTATTTATAGGGCTTAGTCATTTCTCTGTTAAATATTTTGAGTATAATCATTTCTGGATGTCGAGGGTTTATGTTTGTTCTCTTCTAATGCGTGTGCATAACTTGTTTTCATGATTTCATTGTGATACATAACTTGTTTTCATGATTTCCTTGCGGTGATTTCTGTAGTTCATTAGAGGCTTATGAATGCTACATTATCCACTATAATTATTACAATATATGTGACAGAAATTGGGAACATTGTCATTTTAATCATGAGAAGATGTTCTTTAATTGCAAAATATGTCACAAAAATAGGGAACAATGTCGATTTAATCATGATAAGATGTTGTATTTCTTTTCAATACAGTGTATTTTTAGTTTCAATCATTTGGCTGACTTATTCTAGGCCTTAATCAATTCTATGTTAAATTTTTTGAGTATAATCATTTCTGGGTGTTGAGGGTTTCTGTTTATTATTGGAATATATGTGACAGAAATAGGGAACATTGTCTATTTAATCATGAGAAGATGTTGTATTTCTTTATAACATTGTAGTTCTAGTTTGAATAATTTGTCTAACTTATTTATAGGGATTAGTCATTTCTCTATTAAATATTTCAAGTATAATCATTTCTGGGCGTCGAGGGTTTCTGTCTCCTCTGTTCTAATGCGTATGCATAAATTGTTTTCATGATTTCATTGCAATGCATAACTTGTTTTCATGATTTCCTTGCGGTGATTTCCGTAGTTCATTACAGGCTTATGAATGCTACATTATCCACTGTAATTATTGTAATATATGTGATAGAAATAGGGAACACTGTCGTTTTAGTCATGAGAAGATGTTTAATTGCAATATATGTCACAAAAATAGGGAACAAATCCAATTTAATCATGAGAAGTTGTATTTCTTTTTAATACTGTGTATTTGTAGTTTGAATCATTTGGTTGACTTATTTCTAGGGCTTAATCATTTCCCTGTTAACAATTATGAGTATAATCATTTTTGGGTGTCGAGGGTTTCTGTTAATTATTGGATTATATGTGATAGAAATAGGGAACATTTTTGATTTAATCATCAGAAGATGTTGTATTTATTTATAACATTGTAATTCTAGTTTGAATCATTTGGCTGACTTAGTTATAGGGCTTAGTCATTTCTTTGTTAAATATTTTGAGTAAAATCATTTATGGGTGTCTAGGGTTTCTATCTATTCTCTTCTAATGCATGTGCATAACTTGTTTTCATGATTTCATTGTGATGCATAACTTGTTTTCATGATTTCCTTGCGGTGATTTCCGTAGTTCATTACAGGCATATGAATGCTACATTATCCAATGTAATTATTGTAATATATGTGATAGAAATAGGGAACATTGTCATTTTAATCATGATATGTTTTTGTATTACTGCAATATATGTGACAAAAATAGGAAACATTGTCATTTTAAACATGAGATGTTTTTGTATTATTGCAATATATGCCACAAAAATAGGGAACATTGTCGATTTAATCATGAGAAGATGTTGTATTTATTTTGAATACAATGTATTTGTAGTTTGAATCAATTGGCTGACTTATTTGTAGGGCTTAATCATTTCTCTGTTAAATATTTTGGGTATAATCATTTCTGGGTGTCAAGGGTTTCAGTCTGTTCTCTTCTAGCCTAATTATTGCAATATCTGTGACAAAAATAGGGAACATTGTCGATTTAATCATGATAAGATGTTCTATTTTTTTTTTCATACATGTATATACATACACACGTATGTATATATATACATACATACATGTATGTGTGTGTATATATTTATGCATGATTATGTGTGTATATATATATATATACTTGTTTCATGATTTCCTTGCGGTGCACAACTTGTTTTCATGAATGTTTATGGGTGATTATAAAATTCTCACTCTAACACTTAAATTGTTTGTGTCAACATCTTATTACAACCTGCCGATGACCCCATTTACCCTTGGCAGACCCCACAACAAATCACATTAAAACCACTGCTATCCAAGTGGTGCCACATAACCGACGTTGGGTTACCCATTCAGTGCCCATCGATAACCCTAATAACCCTAAAATCGTGTCATTTTGCCTCCTTGTTTTCTCTTCGCGCCTCTTCTCTTCTTCATATGATTGTCCAATCACAAGTAACAATGATTTCATGAGTTGCTTATTGTTCAATGTGTGTGCAAAATTGCTTTTCAGGATAGAAATATCCTAGCCCAATAACTATCAACAGGGAACCATAGAACCATGTATACTATGAATAAGTAGTCATGCTGTCATATTGGTATCATTGAATTGTTTGATGCACATAATTGGACTGTACGCATTTTTTCTCATTTCATCTATTGGACATTGACTGTATGTATTTCTGTTATATCCATCTCCCAATTTAAACAATTTTTTTTATTGTATTCCCTTGCACTTCATACTTGCATGTACATACAAGTATTATTGTTATATGTGACATAAATAGGGAACATTGTCGATTTAATTATGAGAATATATGTTGTATTATTGCAATATATGTGATAGAAATAGGGAACATTGTCAAATTAATCATGAGAATATATTTTATATTATTTCCTCTTCTCTACTTCATGTGATGCTGCAATCACAAGTAACAATGATTACACAAGTTGGTTATTGTTCAATGCGTGTGCATAACTGGATAATGATTTCATGTCTTTTTAAGACACCATAGTTTATTAAGGCTTATGGATGCTACATTATGTAGTGAAATTATTTTGCATTACTCCTTTTACTATGGTGTATTAATAATGGATAATGTAGCATTCATGATCCTATAGTGAACTATGATCCTATACTTTAATTTAAAAATGCAAGTTCATGTATTCAAATATGGACTTCTTCAATCCACTGTATGAATGCAAATGCTTGTGCTTTTATGCATGAAATGACCAATGCATTCCGACCACTATTTGAATTTCAAATACAACAACCACAAATTAAATGACCAATTTCATATAATTGTGAGGAAGTGTCCGTAATTCTTAGTTCTATTGATAGCCTTCATTGATGCTCTCTTCTTATAGTTGTGTGGATGGATCCACTGTTTGGGCAAATTTTGGCAATGTGTACGTCTATTTAACAATATTCCCTATTTTTGTGACATATTTTGCACTAATTTAACAATGTTATATATATTGTAATAAATTCTCAGTGTTCCCTATTTTTGTGACATATTTTGCACTAATTTAACAATGTTATATATATTGCAAAAATTAACAATGTTCCATATTTTTGTGACATTTTTTGCACTAATTTAACAATGTTATATATATATATATTGCAATAAATTCACAATGTTCCATATTTCAGTGACATATTTTGCACTAATTTAATAATGTTATATATATTGCAATAATTTCACAAATTTCAGTATATGTGATGTTTAATCATGTCATGTTTGATGCTATGCTGTGCATGCATTAATTGAATGATAAATTCCGTGAGTAAGTTACTTCCACTAGTTGTTACAAATTTTTGCAGGTCTGCTACTAGGAGAAGACTTGGGTAGCATTACGTGATGGATGAAGGTCACATGGTAGAGTTTGACAACACTCTTACTTAATTGTTATTAAAATGTACTTATCAACACACCAATTTTAATCATGAATATTTAATTTTAAGATATTATACAGCTTTCATTCTTGTTATTATATACATGTATTATTAGTTTAACCCTTCCACGTATCCTTGGTTGACAGGTGAAGAGCTAGAACATCGAAATGACTGCAAATAGGTAAAGTCTTTTTGACTTTACTAAGGCTATGAAACCATGGAGTGCTTGTTTTGTTTGCTTTATTTGATTGTTTATTGCTTTTTCTTTTTCACATTTATACATTTAATGGTTCATTACTTAATTTAGTTTCATGTTAAAATTTAAACTCATTTTAGTAATTAAAATACTTAATAATATTGTTTCATGTTGTAGTTTATCATTGTATTTTGCTGAATTACTAGGTTCATTAATTGAATTGAGTTATTGGTTGCCGGCATAATTGAATGTATGCATTATGAAGTCGTGTTCATTTGATGATTTAGATGCAGGTTATACTTAGACATTTGACTCTATTTGAAGGTTCATTACTTAATTTAGTTTCATGTTAAAATTTATGGTACTTGTAACAATTCCATTACTTAATATTGTTTCATGTTGTAGTTTATCATTGTCTTGTGCTCAATTGGTACGTTCATTATATTAATTGAATTGGGAGTCATGTTTTCATATGTGTTGGTACATTTTACATATGACAGCATGACTACTTATTCAAAGTATTGTTCAATGCGTGCACATAACTGGTTTATCATTGTCTTAGACTGTAATGTATACTATGAATAAGTAGTCATGAATTCAAAAGACAATAATGATTGTATGCATTACACATTGCACATTTCATTCCACTAAACAATGACTATATGTATTTCTATTTGTCATTCACTGCTTCAAAACATTAAACCCATAACTTCACAAAAAATTACATTCGATATCAGACCCCCAAAAATGGCTGCCACACCCATTGTACTTGATTGTAGTTAAATCTAGAAGAGGCATAGGGAAGCCACATCCAAAATGAGCTCCATGAGTTATCCATGAAATTGGGAAAAGGAATAGGATTGACGCCTCGAGTTCCAAAACTCTCTCCATTGCTAGGAGTGGTTGTATGAGTCGGTGTGTTCTTAATTATATTTACTAGTTGGGCTAATATTGCATTGCTCTAGTCACCATTGGTTGACCCCTGTAAGGAGGATAGAGGTGCTTGAAATTCCTATGTGTTAATGGTTTCTAACATTGGGGCTAGTGCATTGTACATTTCAAGAAGTATAGGGTGTTGAGATGGAAGAGATGTACTGAGAGTGCTAATTGTGATTGTTTCAGGTGTAAGGACTATATATTCAGTAGAAGCACTGATTGTAATGCTTGTGCAGTGGGCATATGTATTCCCCTTGTTGAATCTATGCCTTTGAGGCATGTTTTGGTTCTCTTCTTTTTCTTTCCTCAAATATTCCTTTCAAGATGCCATCTCCTCTAACCATTTTTCTTTCTCTACAATGTCTCTCAATCTCTGTTGAACTCTCTCTGCCCTCATAATTTCAGCTACTACTGCATCTTTCTCTCAATATGATTTCCTTTCCATTATCTGGTCCTTCTTTCATTGTGAATTCTCCTCCATTTTCTTCTTTTTCTATTCTTGCTCTTCCATTTCTCGAACGTAGTCATCAAATGTGATTACCTGTAACTTTCTGCTTAGACGAAGAACCCCTGAGCATGCACCATGTATACTTTGCTACATCCTTTGCACTGGTAAAATGAGGAATATGCTAGCAGTGTTATTTGGTTGATCAATGTTTGTGGGATATTTCATACATGGTACAAAGTGAGTGTCACCATCATGGTCACTTGCTTCTAGTACATCCTCACAATTTTGAGTATCCAACTCATCCCAATTTGATTCATTTGTGAAGTAGTGAATCACGTCTGTCAGGTCAACATGGGGTGGTGATGGTAGTGAGAGGGAAACATCCTCCTCAACATATTTAATTGGTTGACCAATATTAGTGGCTGCCTCATGTAACCAATCAGGTATTGTAGCTAGAGATGGTAAGCTCAACCCTTTTGCAACACTCTCTCCACCATTTTTAGTTTTTTTCTCATGGTTTGGTGGGTGCTCTTGGTTGGTTGGGTGCACTTGGCCAGCTATATTTGGTGATGCCCTTTGATTATGGTCACTGTATCGTGCAAAAAAATTATATATTTTCTCTTCACCGTAGCTATTCAATTGCATAAATGCCTAAACTACGATTGCCTTTGCATCCACATCTATTGTGGCTTCATGGTGTTCCTGATTTGAATATATTGCAGCCTCATCCTCATCTACAAAAAAACCCTCACTTGGCCTCATATCATGCACCAACACATCCCTATTCTAAGTCCATATGCCTATCCTGCGAAACTCACTAATTATATTGGCGGGAGTCATTGACATCTTGAATGCTTTGCTGGCCAGAGTTGCCAACACTTCGCAACCAATTTCTAATTGAGGGTTATTGACCAACCCCAGGTTCCTATGTTGTTTGAAGTATGTTTTGAAAGGTGAAAACACACTCACATCCAACGGTTGACACCTATGGCTAGTATGTGCAGGAAGTGTAAGGAGGTCTACTCCTAGATGTCTTGCTTGCTCAATAGTATTAAACGCCACATGACTATCATGACCATCAAATATAAGAAGTACCCTATTTGAGGGGGACACTCCTCCAGGGATGTTTCTTGAAAATTGTTCCAACCAATTTAGAAATAGTTCCTTTGTCATCCATGCGTGTTCCTATATTTCCATGCACGCCCCTAGCTCATAATTGACAATGTAATTTTTAATATGCCTCTTTGCTTTGAACAGGTAAAATTTGGGTATCCTCAAACTAGCAGTGCTTGCACAGGAAAGGAAAGTGATCTACTCCCTACTTTTAGAGATTAGACAGGGGATAGATTTTTTCCCCTATGTGCAATTACTTGCATATCATAGTTCCTTCCAGCTTGCACACCTGTTTCATCGCAGTTCCAAATTCTGCTAGACCCTGTTGACGGGGTTTTCTGGACCGGGTCCGCCAACAGTCATAAGTTGTCACCGAGTTCTGGGGATACCGGCCAACTCCACCTGCAAAGGTTGTCCGGGGAAAATAAATTCTCTGGGTCTTCAAGCACCCTGGTGTCGGGTCATGATGGTACGGGGCTCAGTTGGGAGAGGTGACTATTTTCGAGGGGGATAGCTGGTTTCTTCAACTCATTTCCTCCAGAGATTCAATACAGTAAGGTTTCCCCTAACATTCTACACTTAGAAAATAAAATGAAAAGATCCTGCAGGGTTAGAAACATTTCATCTAACTATAGTCATGTTTAAACGTCCAGAACATCAATAGTACTCTGATAGACTACACTAAATACCGAAGAAATACATAACCATCAACTAGCATTTTATCTGTAGCAGGAGTAAAGAGGGCGTTAATCTAATTTTAACATATCAGAGTAGAAGACATAAAGAACATTAACACATGAAATACCATTAACTCAGAAGAAGGAATGCGAACAACATCATTGCCGAGAATTCTTCCTTCTTTGTTAATATTCCTTCCAGCAATCATTGGTGCGTGATACAATGGTGGCTCCAAGGGAGTATTTGACTATGTAAAACAGTACAATGAAGCATTGAGATCTGCAACTAAAGTCAGGAATCACTTGCTATTGTTTATGGACAACAAAATCATCAATTTCGCCTACCCTTGGAAATGGGCCGGTTCGGCTATTTATACAACTCTCTTCTAACCCTAACCCTATTTACATCATGTTTCAATAAAATACAATATCTGGGGGCCGGTACTACCTGCGCCACCCTACAAAAGACCTAGAGATAGAATAGGTCTGCCATGTCAGAAGAATAAGACAAGGATATACAACGGAAGAATTGGCCTCGAGAAGAGAGCCAGAAAGGAAAAAGAAGAAAGTAGGTCCCCCGGGGACCGAGGCTACATGCCTCATAAATAGGAAATGTGGTGCCCTGTCTCCAATGTACCAGGTGTACCTTTGAGTGGCACCTCGAGAAGACCATCCTATCAGAAAACCAACTGCTGGGTTGACACCCTCTTAAAGTAGCCAACTACCTTTTGACAGCCTTTATTAACCACTTCTGAAAGTGACCAGTCTGCCTCGGGGACCGAGACATGGATTACTTTAAAGAATATAAAATTTTGGATTCGAGACTCTGGGATCTGAGAACTTACATCCCCAAAGAATAAAGAATGCCTAATGCTTGAGTTCTCCCCGGCCCCTAGAGAAAGCTCAAGGTTGCTTATTATCGTTGAAGGCCTGGAGGAGGCGGGAAATACCATCTTCATCTATATCCTTCAGGCTGGCCCTTTTGTGCTTGGCCACTTCAACTTGTTCCCCTAGGTTTGAAACATTTTCTTTAAATTCATCTGCCATTCTCGCTGCGTCATGACCTTTGAGTATCATGCTGGTTAACTTTTCCATCTGGGCCCCCTCTATCCCCTCCAGGGATTGATACCGGGATTTCATTATTTCATCAAAACTCCCCAAAACTAAATCTTTGAGGGTATATGTATCTATGCTAAGGGGATCAGCCCCGGAAGTCTTTATCACAAAAGACTTGTATAAATTAGAAGAATATTTTACAATATTTACCTTATCTTGTAGGGACCCTATCAGTTGCTTGGTTACTTCCAATGTGAGGTCAAGTCTGGAGTGCTGGGTTCTCACAAAATCAAATGATTCATCACCCAGAATCCCAGATTCAAAAATCATATCCTCTCCCAAGGTAAGGAGCTCTTTGAGCTCCACCTTCCACGCTTGGTAATTTTTGGCGTCACCCTCCCATTGCTCAATAAGCGTTTCTGCTTGATGAATAACCTGCCAGGCCGTATATAAATTTGGGAGGGTGGACACTAGGAAACGCTGAGTGTTTCCTATCTGTAGGGTGACCCACTCGTCCACTGCCTGAGCTTTCTTCTTCATCACTCGCAGGGATTCTATGTCACTCTGTGGTATATCTTCTGAGGTGGAGGTCTCCGGTGGAGCGGCATTGATGGGTCAGGCCAGCTCAGTAAGCAATCCCATAAGGTTTGCATTCTTTTCCTTTTCAGCTTTGAGCCTCTGGGCCTCTTTCTCATATCGGGCCTCCACTGCCCTTGCTGCCTCCTTCAGCAAGTCTACCTCACCTTGCTTTCCCCTTTTTCCTAGGGATACCTTTGCAACATTGTAGTCTGCGGGGTTTGCGGTTACTTCATTGGCATCTGGGGGAGGTGTTGCCACAACGATAACTATTTCTTTGCCCGGCCCAGTTTGTAGAGTATGAACTATCCGGGCTTTCTTGGCCTTTGGCGGGGCTTGAACTTGGGCCATCATTTCAGCTAGGGAGAGAGGAATCACTGGAGCGGACTGAGATTTTTTTTTTCTACTCTCTATAAGCCATTAAGGTGGTAGGGGTGGCCTTCTTGCCAAAATTTGTTCTCTTGATTCTTTCCCAGTGTTTGGTGGCTGTTGCTCTTCAGTGGCGTGGACCTCATCCATTCCTCTCTCTGCCTCAACTTCTTCTACAACAACATTCTCTTTAATCTCCATCTCCTTAGCCTTGTCTTGTATGTCAATCACTGGGTCTAGACTCTGGTAGGCTTCCTCAGGGATTTCTTCTTCGAGCTGCTCTTCCTCTTCCTGTTCTTCTTGTTGTTCCTCTACCGGAGCTTCCTTCTTAGTTGGCACCTCTTTTGGCAGTAGGGGAGGTGTCGGGCCAAGATTTAGAGTTTGGGCCATCGTGATCACCTGTCCAAAGACCGCTCCTGGGAGTGGCCCTTGGAATGTGGTGGCTGGGGTTACGGTTATTCCTGAAGGTCCGGTTCCCCCAGCGGATGCCATTTTTTCACCTTGTTTTTGTTGGCCCACTCCCGGACCTTTCATTTCTTGAGCCCCGGAGGCAATCTCCGATTCTGGCTCTTTTTCTTCCTCTTGCTGTTCTTGTCCTTGTGCAGGATCCTGTTCAATATCTTCTTGCCCCACAGCCTCTTGTTCTATCCCCGGGACCTCTATCTCCATTTGTGTATTGTCCCCTTGCAAATTCCTTAACTCGTCAGTTGCAAATATGTCAAACTCTTCTTGCATAGGGGGACTGGCTGGGGCCTCTATAGGTTCTTCTTCTTTCTCTGGCTCTGAGGAACTGGAAGAAAGGATCTCTACTTCCTGGGGTTGAGATGCCTCTAGCTCCGGCTCTGCCTTGGTCTTTTTGATGAGCTTGTTCTTTCGCCGGGTAACTAGAGGTGGCCCCGCATCTCTTATTGTCGCCGCCTCCAGGGGGTCCACCCCCGTTGCCTTCACCATTAAGGCAGCCAATGATAGGGAGGAGGGAGGATGAAGTGGTCCGGCCATGAGTGGTGGGGTGGCTAGCCGTGTTATTAATTGCTCCCTCATTTGCTGGGAGGCTGCCACCGATTGTTTTATTTGTTCTATGATGGGGACTTCTTGCGCAGGAGGGGTAGTGTCTATTCCTTTTCCCTTATTTGCACCCTGCAAAGAAGTCCCGGCCCCTGGGGTCAATCTTGGTACCGGTGGTGGAGTTAGCTTTGGTGCTGGCTGGGCCGCTCGGCGGGTACTCCCAGGGCACACCTTTTTAAAATAGGCATGGCTTCTCTCAACCACCTCTTGAGTGAATTCTTCAATTATGGGCCCTTCCTGGGCGGCCCAGTTAACTGGTGGAAGAGCCTTTTTATCCATCCCCTTTTCTTTGTACTGGGGATCTTTAGTGGGTGCGGCATCCGAGAAGTCCGCTGGGAATTTTTGGAGCCTCAGTTTTTGCATCATTCTGGCTGCCATTCTGACATAGTGCCTGCTCCGCACCTCCACATCATTCTGACAATCTACCCAGAAGTCCTCCATGTGTATATGATGGGGCTCTGAAGCCCGGGGCAGTGCCGTTGCAATCCTGCCATGCAGATCAAAGTTTTTCCATGCCAGATAGAACTCCTGCAGGTTGTAACTTTTTAGTTCATTGTCTACCTCCTTTGCGGTGGCCAGACTATAGGTGTAATCCCCGCATGTGATCGGGAATGGGATGTTGGGTATTTTTTTGAGGGCAAAGAGGGCATGCACCTCCATTATCTGTCTAAATAATTCCAATAGCACGATCTTGTCCCACAATGTTTGGGTAACAAGTAGGGTTTCTCGGAGAAGCTAGTGACCCTAATGTACATGTGTTGTTGGAATTGAATGTAGTAGTGTCCATAACTACTGAATAACTTCATCACCTCAGTAGATAGGCGGTATCCGGCATCCCAGGTTGGCGTGAGAAGATGGTAGTAAATGAACGCGTCATTTACTCGACAGAAACTGGGGAAGCTGGCCTCCCATTGAATATGTGGGAAATGGTCCCACGGTGCTTTTTGTCCCAGGCCAATCCCGAGCACGCCGTCTATAAGTAGGCCGTTGGAATGGGGCCTCTGCTGCACTAGGACCCAGAAAACATAAGAAGACATATAAAACTTCTTCTTCCTGTTCAACTGCTAAAATTGAGAGTCGACATGGTTAGAGATTATTGTGGCCCAATCGAAGAATTCTCCCTTGGTGGAGATGCCGAGGAGGAAATAGTACATCCATTTGGTAAATTCTTGGGCAGAAGGCTGCCTAAAGACCCGGGCTAATGCTATTATCCCCATCTGGATGCTCTCCTTGAATTCAGAGCGGGGAATCTCTATCTTCATTCTCTTTGGGTCCCTCTTTAGGGCCTTAAGCCAGTGGGTATTCATGTACACCCGGGCAGCATCCTCCAGTTGTGTAAACTGGGTCAGGGCATCGGTCCTTGTAACCATCATGGCCCTATCAAATTGTGAGATTCCCAGGCTTGCCCAGAATGTGACTAGGTTGAGGGACACCAGTGGAGTGGGGTATCCTATGGGCTCTGTGGCCGCGAGCATAACGGCCTAGACAGAGGAGTTATAGTTGGCTGCCAGTGTTAAAATAAGCTCTAGAGACTGCACAGAGCACGGGAAGCAAGCTGCCCGGAGGATCCCGGACCCCCCAACGTTGAGTGCTAGTTGATCTCCAGCCTATCGCTGGATGTGCATTACTTTCACCAAGGCATGCATCTCTGCCCATGTTCTGATATTGGTGTCGGTTATCAGCTTAACCTTAGACTCAATCTTTGAGCCCACGATGACATTGTCCTATACAAATTTCATGGTGAGGGGCAGCTTTTCTAGGGCCTTCTCCATCTTGGATTTTACTGCTGCCCTGGTCTCTGCTGCGGAAGGCAGCTCTGGACTTCTGGGTGGAGATGATGTAGATGCTTCAGACATGTTTGGAAGATGAATTTCAGGAACCTGCAAGGCAAAGCGACTGTCAGTACACATTTATCAAAATAATTATTCCAGGTCCAGAGATCTTACCACCGTGATGTTTGCTTCCCTGAAAAGTTTGTTTCACGCAAAGATAACCGAAAAGAAAAACACATCACAAACTCATCTTTTGTTAAACATTTGGGTCTGGAGATTTTCATCGCACTTGGTAAAGACATAGGATGGGTGGTGGTAGGAGACCTGAAACCCAGAGAAATGACCGTTAGTGAGGACGTGTAAAAAGGCAAGTCAATCAGCCCACGTAGATGCCACGTGCGTAGGCATTAAATGCAAGTTATGGCGATGACGGCGGAGCTAACTGTCCGGACGCGTGAAAATTGAAAGCCACTTGGCTGGAATTGATTGCGTGCATGGGACATAAATGAGGTTCTGATAGACTTTATGGAGGAGAGAGAAAACCACCTGTTTGAAACCGGCTGAGAGCCGAGTTTCAAACAGGTGGTTTTCTGCCCCGAAGCAAGCTCGGAGGCGGAAAACCAGAAACAAAGGTGACTCGACCAGCTTGTCGAGTCACTTGGAAGGATATATATGGAGCTAAGGGATATATACATAAAAATGGGGAGATATACAGAGATTATATACAACTATACACATATATACATAAGATATACAATGTGGACCTACATCCGCGGGAAAAATAGACGAGACAGAGACACATATATACAGCTATTTACACTACTTTACAAATGAAGCACTTTTGCATAGAGGGCGGACAACACTCTGGCAGAGAGCCGACCCACCAACGGCCAGAAAAAACCAAAAAACAACAAACCAAACAAAGAAACGACAACACGAACAAGCCGAAGCAAAAACCAAACGAAAAAGGAAGAAAACCAGAGTGGAAAATGGAAACACCAACCTGAGAACGCAGAAGGCGGAGGAAAGAGAAGGGTTACCTCAGGAGCTCTGCAACAGCTCGAGTTGTCAAATGGTCAGAATTACCACCACAAAGCACTCGCAATTTCCTGAGAATGACTGAAAATGTTAAGCGTTGATTATTACTAACTCTCTGAAAATGCTCTGTTACTCGCTTTGAAATCGCTTTCTTAATCGCTCTAAGTGCTTGGAAGTTTTGATCGCGGTAAATGTGAAAGTGATAGATAAGTTCTATTTATACCCATGGTAAAAAGAGAATTCTCCTCCTTCCGACAATCTCCGGACAAGCAAAACCTTTGGACTCTGGGCCTGGGGATTCCCTGCGATGATGTTCTTAGGAACATCACGGCGAAGAATGTCAGAGTCTGAAATTTGATTTCCAACGAAGGACAACCTCTGGGACCGGAGTCCCAGAGATGAAAACTGAACGAACAAAACAGCACACCAGGGAAGAAAACCCCAGAGAAAGAAAACAAAAAGGGGAAGAAAGACAAGGCAAAGCCGCAAGCAAAAATAGAAAAAAGGGGGGGGACCCAACATTTTGCACACAAAATGTAGGGACGGTGATGCAAGGCATAACAAAACCATAATTGTTAAGGTTGTATACACATTGCAAGTTGTCATAGAAACATACTACGATACTAGGGAGAACCATTATAGCCTTGTCTGTATCTAGACCTTCTACCGTTCTGATTGACAAGCCCTTATGGCGGTGTCTAAAACTATGCCACCATGATCTACCTGATATTCCATCCATGAAAGAGGTAACCCTTCATGCAGTAATCTGGGCAATCGTTGAATACAAGTTCCTAACTTCTATCCCTTTCCCCATATTTTCCATGGACTTTCACCACTCCACAACTTCTTCCTCCTCTTCAATAGTGAGGACTATTTTTGGGTCCTTATGCTTGGTAACTATTTTTCCCATTAGCCATGCCCGCAAGATGGAAGCAGGTATGTGCCACTTCTTTGCTGCACCCCTGATTGAAATCTCATCATTTTCTACGCTTGCAACAACAACCTCCATGCTCTCTTGTGTCCACTTTGATAATGGGGGTGGACAGACAATGTTACTTGTGTTAGCCTCCACTCTATTGCCTGTTGTTGTATCCACTTATACATTGCTAGTAGGAACATCAAAAAATTATTGATGTACTTCCACTTGTTCTATGAAGTGCACACCTAGAGTAACTCTTATAGTTCTTCTACCCCTCTTAACTGTCCTTATGTTTCACTTTCCTGTAATGCGATCTGCAATAGAATCTTGTTGTGCAACAGATTCTTGATTTGCATCCACTTGTTCTGTTAACTACACACCTAGAACAACAAAATCACTTGTGCTACCACTGATAACTATCCTTAACTTTCGCTTTCCTGACATGCTTGTCTAGTTTGAACCTAATGACAACGTACCCGGGCTTACTTATTCAAAACAAGGAGAACATGTTACGATCATATTTTGTTTGCAAAATTTATTGAATGTAAGTGTACACTCACATATATATGTATATGTTGTATGTGTGCACATGAATATAGAAATGTGCATATGTAAGTGTGTATGTATGTATGTTAGTGTGCATGTCCAAGAAAGTATGAAGTGCAAGTGAATACTATAACATTTTTTCTTTAAAATGGGAGATGGATATAACAGAAATGCATACTATGGTGTCTTTAAAAAGACTTGAAATTATTATCCAGTTATGCACACACATTGAACAATAACCAACTCATAAAATCATTGTTACTTGTGATTGAAACATCATGAAGTAGAGAAGAGGAAATATTACAACATATTCTCATGATTAAATTGACAATTTTCCCTATTTATATCACATATATTGCAAAAAAACAACATATTCTTGTGATTAAATTGGCAATGTTCACTATTTCTGTCACATATATTGCAATAATATAACATCTTCTCATGATTAAATCGACAATGTTCCCTATTTTTGTCACATATAGAAATAATTCTTTTATGTACATGCAAGTATGAAGTGCAAGGGAATACAATAACAATTTTTGTTTAAAGTGGGAGATGGATATAATAGAGATGCATATAGTCATTGTTCAATAGATGAAATGAAGGAAAATGCATACAATCCAATTATGTTCATCAAACAGTTCAATGATACCAATATGACAGCATGACTACTTATTCGCAGTATACATGGTTATATGGTTAATTATTACTTGTGATTGGAGCATCACATGAAGCATAGAAGAGGCACGGAGAGAAAACAAGGTGGAAAAATGGCACGATTTAAGGTTTATCGATGGGCACTGAATGGGTAACCTAATGTTTGTTACGTGACACCACTTGGATAATAGTGATTTCAATGTAATTTTTTGTGGGGTCAGCTGAGGGTAAATGGGGTCATTGAAAGGTTATAATAAGATGTTGACACAAACAATTAAAGTGCTAGAATGAGAATTTTATAATCACCCATAAACATTCATGAAAACAAGTTGTGCACCGCAAGGAAATCATGAAAAATAAGATATATATATATATATATATATATATATATATATATATATATATCGACAATGTTCCCTATTTCTGTCACATATATTGCAATAATTACAATGGATAATGTAGCATTCATAAGCCTCTATTTAACTACAGACATCACCGCAAGAAAATCATGAAAACAAGTTATGCACACGTATTAGAAGAGAGAAAATAGAAACCCTCTGACACCCAAAAATAATTATACTCAAAATATTTAATAGAGAAATGATTAAGCCCTAGAAATAAGTCAGCCAAATGATTCAAACTACAAATAGACTGTATTAAAAATAAATACAACATCTTCTCATGATTAAAATGACAATGTTCACCATAGTTCATTACATGGTTATGAATGTTAATTCATAAGCTTATAATGAACATTCATAAGCCTATAATGAACAATGTTGTCAAGCCTTTTAAAAGACATTGCAAAGCATGTGTAGAAGCTTTAAACAGATAGACAATAAAATAGCTAAAAGAAGAGATCAGAGAATAATTTATAAAAATATGAAATATTTGGTACCAACCTTAAATTGGAAAGAGAAGAGAGTAAAATAGCTCTGAGTGTAGAGAATAATGCAGCTCTCAAATAGGGAATGTTGAATTATGTGCACTTCCTCACTCTTATACGGAATTGGTCATTTAATTTGTGGTTGGTGTATTTGAAATTTAAATAGTGGTGGGAATACATCGGTCATTTCATACATAAAAACACAAGCATTTGCATTCATACGGTGGATGGAAGAAGTACATATTTGACTATTAATTTTCTTTTTTAATTCAAGTAGAAATTTGATTGACAAATTGGTTTTTGTATTTTTCATTCACTGCATTATTTTAATTCAAGTAGAAATTAAAATGATAAGTTGCATTTATAATTTGGTATTTCATTCGGTGGATTGAAGAAGTGCATAATTTTAATAATAATTTGCATTATTATATTCTTGTACAAATTTAAATTATTATTTGCATTTATAAATTTGGTATTTCATTTGGCGGATTGAAGAAGTACATAATTTGAATAATAATTTGTATTTTTATACTTTTGTAGAAATCTGGATTATAACTTGGTTTTTTTAATTTGGTATTTCATTCAGTGGATTGAGAAGTACAAATTTGAATAATAATTTACATTTTCTAATTGAAGTAGAAATTAGAATTACAATTTGCATTTTTAAAATTGGTTTTTGATCTTTATTTGTGCTCTATTGGTGAGCCTTACACCATTAGTTGTCTATGCAGGTACAAATTGTTGCTCCATTTATTGCCTGAAGATGTCACACCTGTTTGGGTGAATGTGCAGATGAGATCCATATAAAAACAATGTAGCATGTATTTAAATTGTTTGTGCACCAATAGGTGTGCATGTATGTAATTGATTCAATCTAGTATGCACCAATAGCCGTGCATGTATGTAGTCGATTGAAGTTGTTATGCACCAATAGTCATGCATGTATGTACATAAATAAAACATGATTTGCACTTTATTATGATATATTGATATTGTAAGACCAATCCATTGTTTTTGTAAATGTAAGAAAACATGTTTCAATGTTAATAATGATGTAACCTTTTTGGTGCAAGTTGATGTGTAATAGAAACAAAATTGTACCAATAACCGTGCAAGTTAATGTGTAATAGAAACAAAATTGTACCAATAATCGTGCACTCGTAGTGTTTAGTTAATAGTTCTGTGGTGCACGACTATTGGGCGTGTTACTAATACTTATTGGGTTTTTGTGTGTGTAGGAAATAACCATTTTGAAGTTGGTTATTGGGGGGTCTCTATGACAAAACCCTATCATGGTTATTGGGTCTCAATCACGGCTATTGGGGGTATATTGGTTATTGGGTCCTTTCCCCTAGTAGTTATGACAAATTAATAAAGTAATGTGATGATGGTACCTGCAATGCTTCAGAGTTGGGAGTTTATGTGTTCGCTTTAATGATAAGTTCAAAAAACTTATATGCTTCAACAATGCATCTCCTTCATTGTTCAACTTATTTATTTTTTTCAAACTAAGCTATTATAATTGAATATGAGTTATGTCAGTTTATAATTTTAAATTTTTATACTATTTTCTTGAGATACATAACAAAATACAAAATTTAATTAAAATAATTAAAAGAAAAAAAAAGAGTACAAAGATGACAATATGTTGTTAGAATAGGGTATATGCACCAAGATGGGGGACCAAAAAGGTGCCAAATAAATTTTTGGTCCACATACACACATAAGGTGCACGCTCTACAGGGTGCACACCCTATGGCTTGGATTACCCAAGCCATAGGGCGCACGCCCTATAGCTGCGTCACCCTATGGATTGGGTAATTTAAACCATAGGGTGTGCGACCTATAGGTTTTATATAAATTTTGGGAAGCCACTTTTGTGGCTCATTTTCTTTTCCCAAACTCGTGGTTCTCTCCATAACAGCGCGTACATAATTCATTGTGGGTTTTTCTCCATCAAACTGAAGAAAAAAATGGCTCCACGACATCATCAAGGTCAAACTGGAAGAAGAGGTAAGTGATTCTACAACCATGTATGTTATTTGTATTGATTTAGGTTTAATTTTTAGTTTTCAATCAAATTTGATTGTTTAAGTTTCTTGTCTTAAATTTTATGTTTAATTAGACTTTTAAAATAGATTTTCTTTTAATTTCCAGAAAGGAATGATCTCCCCACAGAAAATCCTCAACCAAACCCTCCATCTCCTCCTCATGAACAAATGAATGCTGAAAATAACCAAGAAAATGAACCCCAACTGCCTTCACTAATCGAGAAACCTCCTCTTGGAACACATGAAAACTTGATAAACCAAATAGAAAGAGGGAAAACAGAAATAAAATCTTTAATTAGGAGGTTAAAAGATTCTATTAGTACAAATCCTAGAAGGGAAACACTTTCAAAGTCATTAGAATTAATCTTGACCCACGCAGGTTCAGTTAGTGGGAAACTAAATTTATGGCACGACAAAAGAGAAGAACAAAAACAATATTATGCAAATAAATTATCATATGAGGACTTAAAAAAGAAAGAAATCACAAAAGCTGACATTTGCAAACTCTTTAAAAAGCCAGGCAAAATTGAAACTCTTAAACCTAGAACAAGGAGGATCCCAATTCATTGGTGCTTGAATGAAGATATAAAAACAAACTTTTGGGACAAATGATGGATGGTCTTTGATTCCCCTCCCTCTAACAATCATGAGGTTCCTATCTATTTCCTAAGGAAACTCTATTGTGAGTTTTCTCTGAAGGAAGTGCCAAATTATTTTGACTTTCTAGAGTCTCAGGGTAGAGGTGGGGGGTCATCATTTGATAGACCTATGGCACATCATGACCCTAATGCACCTAGGTTTCCTAGTGGAAAGCCACAGGTGGATCATGTTAGTATTCCTTCCAATGTGAAGGAACACATGGAGGTGGACACACTAGGCAGGATTAGTGCTCTGACACAGACTCTCATTCAGTACGCTACTCCTCTAGTCGAGGGTGACCATGGTCAGCCTGCGAGGGGTCAATTTTTTTGTTCTTGTGGATCCTTGTGTGCATTTGGTACTGTCGAGAGAGAGGAAGAGGATGATGGATTGATGACTAATGATTTTCTCAATGCAACATTTGGCATTGATACACAGGTAAATATTTGAATGGTCATTAAATTTATTTGATCATATTTTATTTTTAAATGAATGAATTTAATTAAATTAGTATCTATTGTTTATGATGAAAATTAAGGGAAAGAGTGTCGGTTGCAGTGGAAATGATCCCCCAGACCCCTTTACACTAGGCCATCAACTCCACAAGTATGTATTGAATAAACCATTTTTTAAAGTACACATTTGATTATTCTATAATTATATGGATGTTTGTCTCATAACTTATTGTGCATGTACATTAGTTCACTGCTGGACCATCGACGTTGACATTAGAAAATGAAGGGCCTCATTCACATTTCATTGAGGTATGTTTATTTACATGTTAATTGATTTACTTGATTATATTTAATTAATAAATGAATGAATAACTAAATTAGTAGACAAATTATGATCAAAATCCAGAGTCAAATTTGTCATGGCAATGATCCCATTCCTTCACCTGGCTTTGTGATGACATCATTTAGTCCACAGGTATATATGTAATAATGCATTATAATTAAAAAGTTAGCGGTTTGTTCTTATATTAATAGTTGTCTTATAAATTACCATACATGTGCACTAGTTTAATGTTGGAGCTACGACATCGACAACGCACACTGAAGGATGCAGTGACACCTTCACAGAGGTATCATTTATTAATTAGTGGGATTGTAAAATATTGTAGGTATTCTTGATAACTACATAATACTCTTGTTGTTTCATTTTTAGTTAATGACAGCAGAGACTCCTCCTTTTGTTTGTGATAGTTTGAATCATGGCGTAGCTGCATCTATAGCTAATTCTGATGCATTGACTGAGGTATGAAAGAGATTACTTAATTATAACTGTTATTTTAATACTTTATATTGAAATTTTTAATGATAGTCATGTATGTATTTTAAATATTATTTTGATCATTGTTGTAGGGACTCACTACTCCAGATCGTCAGCGTGCCCCTTCGGTGGATGTACATAGCGACTATTTGGTAGTGGTAAGAAAATATTCTATTTTATGTCATCCTATAATTAAGTTCCTATGTATATTAGTTATTGATGTTTATAATTGTTATTTTATCAGCTTGAGCTACAGAAGAGTCTAGACAAGAGGACTAGTGAGCACACTCGGAAGAGTACTGCATCTCCTTCGATGTGATGATCGAAGACAACGCGGGATTTGTTTTCTTCCCCTTCCAGAAAATGACTAGATTAGGGATAATCATTGTACTTACTCGAAATATTTTTTTTATATTGTATAAGTGACATGTTCTATATCCATTTGGCTTTCACGATGCCAATTTAAATTTAGTGGACATATTTGATCTATGACATTATTGGACATATATATTTTTCTTCATGCTCTATGAATATATCATGTGTATTGATGTAGACTAATTTATGTTTATGTGGATGTCTTAGGCTTTGTAAATTGCTTATGTCTTATATTTATGTTTCATTTCATAAACCTAGACTCGTAATTTTCATTCCAACACCTTAATGAAATGATAATGGTTCATATAAGATAAAATATATAAATCCTACCCACTTTTAGTCCTATTGGAACATTTTGACCACCTGGACCTATTTAGGGCACTACAAAAATGTTAAGGGATGCACCAATACATTGTGGTCCCGAATGTTTGAATGAGTTGTGAAGCATAAAAAGGTTATTCCTGCCATTTACATGTCAAATTGAAGGTGCTAGCAGAGACAGTTCGATATCAGGATGAGCGGTTTTCAAGATAAGCAATGTTTCAGCTTTCAACTGCACAACATTGTAAGTTTTTGCATCAACCGAGAATGGGTAGGAAAATGAAAATGGAAGCGAATATCCAAAATCTGAGATAGGTTATTGTAGGCCTCTATGACATGGTCCTATAGAACTTGATATCTTGTTGATACCCCTTGAAAGATCTGAGAAACGGACTCTTGAATATCAGCAATTTTGTTGCCTGGTGCACCTTGAGGGACACTTGGATCCATAGCGGTCAGCAATGTTCAAGCCTCTTTTCCTCCATGAAAGGGTCATTCCTAGAATTCACCCAGAATTCCAGAGCTATTGGCAGAGATGGTTTGATGCCATGACAAGCAGATTTCAAGATATGCAATGTGTCATCTTTAAACTGCGTAACAGTGCAAGTTTTTGCATTAATTGAGATTGGGTCAGCAAGTGAAAATGGAAGCAAATATCCAAAATCAAAGATAGGTTATCGTAGGCCTCTATGACATGGTATTTTATCAATTGACAGTTTCTTAATACCCCTCATGAGCTCTGAGAAATGGACTCTTGAATATCGACAATTTTGTTGCCTGGTACACCTTGAGGGACACTTGGCTCCATAGTGGTCGACAATGTTCAATCCTCTTTGCCTGCGTGACACAGTTGTTCCTAGCATTCACCCAACATTCTAGAGCTGTTGGAGGAGATGGTTCAATGTCATGACAAGCGGTTTTCAAGATATGCAATGGTCAGCTTTCAATTGCGCAACATTGCAAGTTTTTGCATCAATCGAGATGTGGTCAAAAAATGAAAACATAAGTGAATCTCCAAAATCCAAGATAGGTTATTTCACATCTCCATGACATGGTCCTATAGCACTTAACAGATCATTGATACCCCTTAGGAGCTCTGACAAACAGACTCCTGAATATCAACAATTTTGTTTCCTGGTGCGTCTTGAGGGACACTTGGCTCCATAGTGGTCGGCAATGTTTGAGCCTCTTTTTCTCTATGAAAGGGTCGTTCCTAGAATTTACCCAACATTACGGAGCTAATGGAGGAGACAGTTTGATATCACGATGAGTGGTTTTCAAGATATGTAATATGTCAGATTTCAACTGTGCAACATTACAAGTTTTTGCATCAACCTAGATTGGGTCAGAAAATGAAAACGAAAGCGAATATCCAAAATTTGAGATGGGTTATTGTAGGCCTCCATGACACGGTCTTGTAGCACTTGACAGATCATTGATACCCCTCATGAGCTCTGAGAAATGGACTCCTGAATATCAGTAATTTTGTTGCCTAGTGCATCTTGAGGGACACTTGGATCCATAGCGGTCGGCAACATTCAAGCCTCTTCGCCTCCATGATAGGGTCATTCCTAACATTCACCTAACATTTCAAAGCTATTGGCAGAGACGATTTGATGCCACGATGAGCGGCTTGATATGCAATGTGTCAGCTTTCAACTATGCAACATTGCAAGTTTTTGCATCAACCAAGATTGGGTCTGAAAATGAAAATGGAAATGAATCTCCAATATCCAAGATAAGTTATTTTAGGCCTCCATGACACAGTCTTGTAGCATTTGACGGATCGTCCATACCCCTCAGGAGCTTCGAGAAACAAACTCCTAAATATTGATAATTTTGTTGCCTAGTGCACCTTAAGGGACACTTGGCTCCATAGCAGTCAAAAAAGTTTGAGCCTCTTTGCCTCCATGACAGGGTTGTTCCTAGAATTCACCTAGAATTCCAAAGAATTTGGTGGAGATGGTTCAATGCCACGAGGAGCGATTTTCAAGATATGCAATGTGTCAACTTTCAACTGTGCAATAATGCAAGTTTTTGCATCAACCAAGATTGAGTCAAAAAATGAAAATAAAAGTGAATATCCAAAATCTAAGATAGGTTATTGTAGGCCTCTATGACACAGTCCTGTAGCACTTGACAGATTATCGATACCCCTTGGGAGCTCTAAGAAACAGACTCCTAAATATCAATAATTTTGTTTCCTAGTGCACCTTGAGGGACACTTGGCTCCATAGCGGTCAGCAACATTCCAGCCTCTTCGCCTCCATGATAGGGTCGTTCCTAGCATTCAACCAGTATTCCAGAGCTATTTGCACAGATGGTTCGATGCCACAATGAGTGATTTTCAAGATATGCAATGTGTCAGCTTTCAACAGCGTAACATTGCAAGTTTTTGCATCAACTGAGAAAAATGAAAATGGAAGAGAATCTCCAAAATCCAAGATATGCTATTGTAGACTTCTATGACACGGTCCTGTAGCACTTGACAAATTTTTGATACCCCTCGGGAGCTCCGAGAAATAGAATCATTAATATTGACAAATTTGTTACCTGGTGCACCTTGAGGGACACTTGGCTCCATATCAGTTGGCAACATTTGAGCCTCTTTGCCTCCATGATAGGATCATTCCTAGAATTCACCTGACATTCTGGAGCTATTGGTTGAGACGGTTTGATGCCACAACGAGCGATTTTGAAGATATGCAATGTGTTAGCTTTCAACTGTGCAACATTGCAAATTTTTTCATAAACTGAGATTGGGTCAGAAAATGAAAATAGAAGTAAATATCCAAAATCTGTGATAGTTATTATAGGCCTTTGTGACACGGTCCTCTAGCATTTGACAGATCATCGATACCCCTTGGGAGCTCTGAGAAACAAACTCCAGAATATAGGTAATTTTTTTGTGTGATGCACCTTGAGGGACACTTGACTCCATAGCGGTCGACAATGTTTGAGCCTCTTCACCTTCATGAAAGGGTCATTCCTAGCATTCACCTAAAATTTTAGAGTTGTTGGTGGAGATGGTTCGATGCCATGAAAAGCGGTTTTGAAGATATGCAATGTGTCAGCTTTCAACTGCGCAACATTGCAAGTTTTCGCATCAACTGAGATTGGGTCAGAAAATGAAAATGGAAGTGAATCTCCCAAATCCAAGATAGGTTATTTTAGACCTCCATGATAGAGTCCTGTAGCACTTGAAAGATTGTCGATTCCCCTCAGGAGCTCCGAGAAATGGACTCCTGAATATCGACAATTTTATTGCCTGGTACACCTTGAGGGACAATTGGCTCCATAGCGGTCGGCAAAGTTTGAGCCTCTTTGCCTCTCTAAAAAGGTAATTACTAGCATTCAATTGGCATTCCAGAGCTATTAGCGGAGACGGTTTGATCCCACGACGAGCAGTTTTCAAGATATACAATGTGTCAGCTTTCAACTATGCAACATTGCAAGTTTTTGCATCAACCGAGATTGGGTCACAAAATGAAAATGGAAGTGAATCTCCAAAATCTAAGATAGATTATTGTAGAAATCCATGACATGGTCTTGTATCACTTGACACATTTTCAATACCCCTCGAGAGCTCTAAGATATAGACTCTTGAATATCGCCAATTTTGTTGCCTGGTGCTCCTTGAGGGACACTTGGCTCCATAGTGGTCAACAACATTAGCCTCTTCACCTTCATGACAGGGTCATTTCAACCAGCATTCCAGAGCTACTGGCAGAGATAGTTTGATGCCACAATGAGTGTTTTTCAAGATATGCAATGTGTCAGCTTTCAACTGCGCAACATTGCAAGTTTTTGCATCATCCGAGATTGGGTCAAAAAATGAAAATGGAAGCGAATCTCTAAAATCCAAGATAGGTTATTGCATACCTCCATGACATGGTCCCATAGAACTTGAAAAATCATTAATACCCCTCAAGAGCTCCGAGAAATAGACTCCTGAAGATTGATAATTTTGTTGCCTAGTGTACCTTGAGGGACACTTGGCTCCATAGCGGTCGGCAATGTTCAAGCCTCTTTGCCTCCATGAAAGGGTCATTCCTAGAATTCACCCAACATTTCAGAGCTATTGGTAGAGATGTTTTGATGCCACAATGAGTGGTTTTTAAGATATGCAATGTGTCAACTTTTAATTGCGTAATATTGCAAGTTTTTGCATCAACTGAGATTGGGTCAAAAAATGAAAATGGAAGTGAATCTCCAAAATCTGAGATAGGTTATTATAGGCCTCCATGACATGGTCTTGTAGCATTTGATAGATCATCAATACCCCTTGGGAGCTCTGAGAAATGGATTCTTAAATATCGATAATTTTGTTGCCTGGTGCACCTTGAGGGACACTTGGCTCCATAGCGGTCGGCAAAGTTTGAGCCTCTTTGCCTCCATGATAGGGTCATTCCTAGAATTTGCCTAGCATTATGGATCTTTTGGTAGAGATGATTTGATGCCACAATGAGCGGTTTTCAAGATATGCAATGTGTCAGCTTTCAAGTGTGCAGCATTGCAAGTTTTTGCATCAATTGAGATTGGGTCAAAAAATGAAAATAGAAGCAAATCTCCTAAAACTGAGATAGGTTATTGTAGGCCTCTGTGACATGGTCTTGTAGCACCTGATGGCTTGTCGATACCCCACATGAGCTCCAATAAATGCACTCCTGAAGATCAACAATTTCTTTTCCTGGTGCACCTTGAGGGACACTTGGCTCCATAGCAGTTGACAACGTTTGAGCCTCTTTGCCTCCATAACAAGGTCATTCCTAGCATTCAATCGACATTTTAGAGCTGTTGAAAGAGACAGTTTGATGCTATGACAATCGATTTTCAAGATTTTTAAATGATTTAAATGCGCAATTTGATAGTTTAAATGATTTTTTTTTAAATACGTATATACAAAGAATGTGCTAGCATGAAACATGACAATAAGCTTAACATATGTTTCTAGAATTCATAAGGTAAACATATATTTTTTTAATTAATGATGAAAAATATGTTTACAAATAAGCTCATTAGGAGCACCAGGAGGAAAGAGCTAAGAAGAGAAAACCTCTGGTATTGCCCCAAAAATAAAAGAGAAAATTTGTTATTAAATCTTACAAACTTCTCGTTATACATACAGGGTAATGCATGAGAAATTTATAGTCCACCCAATGTGGATTCAAGGGAATTAATTCCTTTAGAAATATACATGTTATATGCACATGCATTCAACTAGATTTGACATTAAAAAATTTTGGGTTCACTTTTAGTCTAATGAACCAGTCGGATCTTCCCTACCCTTTATTGTCTCAAGTATTGCCTCATGGTCTGAATCGCAAACCTTCCAAAGAGTTTTATTGTGTGGTTTTACTCCATATTTTTTCAAATGAACATTTGATACAATGACAAGGTTGGAATAATGAAGAATCTTCCTATGTGTCTCTCAATCCTCGAACAACCAAAACCTAGGGTTCTTCATACAATACTGTCTAAGCCATGTACCAGTTACAACCACTACTCCTGTAGGGTATTCTAGTCCTTCATCATCTATAACCAAGTGATCCAATTTATTTTTGGCCTCAACACAATGACACAAATAATAATATTTCCCTTCTTCATTGTCTTCAGGTGTAATAATAGAAAAAAATATGGTCTGCAATGATAGAAGCATAACGAGGAGATTAATTTAATGAATAATTATGATAAAGTATTAAATTTGAGACTATTTGTGAGTTGACAGTTTACCTGGTTGCACTAAATTAGAAAAATGATCAAATTCAATGGATGATTCCATTTGTGTTAGTTGCAATGCTGCTGGGGGATGATAGGAGTCAAGTGGGCTCAAAATTTGTGTAGACCATTTGTCGACCCATTCCTTTGACTCACACCCATCCCAATCTTCATATGTGCATGATGAACAAAAGCATGTCATATATCGTGTGTGGATGATACATGAACTTGCATTAGAGATTCTAAAAGAGTGTAGCTCACTTGATCTTGTTAATGTACAACAATCCTTGTATTGTGCAATTTTAGTTTCATCCATCAACCAAAAAAATCTATTAACCGTAGACTCACCTCCATTACCTGGACCCATTGTAGCATTACACCACTGGATGATACATCTCACATATGAAAATGTTGCTTGTTCTTTGTACTTTAATTCTTCATGTGCTAAGGCCCTTTTTATACATGCACCTGGACCATTGTGCTCTCCCTTTCCATGACCGACCTCTATAAAATTCCACATATATTATACCATTGTTCATATGCATCCTGCTCAACCAATATAACATCTAAGAATTCTTGAATTGCGATGCACAATTGTCTGACCATATGATCTGTCAACAATATGATATGATCCTATTACTAAAATTACCATAAAATAGATGAAAGCAATCATGTACAAACTCTGTAGAATGTGAACAATCATCACTGATGTAAAAATGATACTCCCTCAATATCTTCCTATTCTCTTCTGTATTGTTAGGTGAATGCATAAATGCTATATGAACAAATATAGCAACTTTTTTAGAGCTATAATACTTTTCTTACACCTCATTTTGTGGTTGTAGAGTGTAGTTCTCTGCAAAGTTGACAATTGAAACAATGGTATCAAGTGGGAATGTGTCCTTGCACAACTTGAATTGCATATCCAACCACTGAGCTCTATGTGTATGCCTTGCATACTCAGACATAATCTTGTCATGAAAAATACTCATGAACTGATACACTGGAATCTTTTCAGTTACTAAATCACATCTTTTAGCCTCCTTTCTATCTTTTAGAGCATATGGGATTGTCTCATATTTTCCAAAATCCACTTTTTCATTCCCAATTGCATGTGTACTCTCCATATGTTGACAAAATGTTTCAAACCACCACAATCTATGCATGTACCATTCAATAATGTGAGCTTGTAAAATTGTTGATCATCCGCTCTTTCACATAAAATTGTAGTAATTAATTCCCTTGAAGATGTAGGTGGGTCATTTATGTTACAATCCCACAAAACATTGCTAGAATGCAAATCTACACATATATGCTTATAAACATCAAAATAGTTAGAAAAATCAATATGTACCCTACAACAACAAGTTGTGCATGTGTGATTTATCTTCACATAAAAAGGTTTAGCCATTTCAAAATATCTTTGACTACTTTTAAATTGAGGATACATATGTATAAATTTTGCAAAGAATTGTGTCTGAGTTGAATCCAAAAAATGTTTCGGATGTGGAATACGGATTCGACTACCAATCCTCCTTCTTACAACATCTTTTTGATTGGGAGATACTCATGTTTTATTCTTCCAAAAGTCTTCAATGACAGATTTTAAAGCCTCAAAAATTGATTTATCCTTCCGTGGTAGTCTATGAGAAAATGCCCATAACTCATTGTTATTTGGATCTTCCACTCTTTGATGCCTTCCCACAACTCTCATTAGAGACTTTCTACTTATTTTCAATGCTTTTATTGTCTTTCTAATGAGTCAAGATTTATTCATTTGAGTGCTTACTATTGTTGATGTAAGCACATGTCATGTGACATTACTATATTTTGTGCGTGATGTAGAACCCTCACTCTCATATGCAGTCATTAGATTCTTTACAATAGATTTTTCACTTGACTCATCCATCGTTCTTAGCCCAAGAATATTCATGATGGGCCTAAATTTTAGATTTCTCATCATTTGAACAAATAGTTGACATCTTCATGTCATATTTAAATTCTCCAAAAATAATCTCCAAATACGGATAGCATATCTTTGACAAGTATGCTTGGGAATCTTGTCAAGCATTTGTTGCAAAATGTTAGTATCAATATCAATCAAATATTTTGTCTTTCTGTAAATTATTCTAGGAGGTGTTTTCAACTGTTGAGCGGCCTCAACATTATGAACATCAACAATATTATGTTTCAATTGTGTACCTTCAACCGATGTTGACGTGCCTTCAAATTGAGATGTGAAAGATGGATCCTCACCAACTTGAGATGTTAATGGTGTGCCTTCAACATGATATGATGTTGTACCTACACCTTTGGATATAGATAATGGCGTGCCTTCAACATGACATGATTTTGTGCCTACACCTTCAAATGTAGATAATGGTGTGCCTTGAACATGATACAATGGTGTGCATTCAAGATGACACAAGGGTGTGTCTTCAACATTGGATGGTGGTGTCTCTTCAACTTGGGAACTCATAGATGATGTGCCCACATCTTCATAATTAAATTGTCTTGTTGCACGCAATTTTCTCATCCGTTGCCTTTTTGTTTCCAATTCCAATTATCTCTTACTTTCTATTGATGTTTCATTCTCCTCATCCAAAGGCAAATCTTCTTCTATGGTATGTATTTTTTTGTGTTCACGAAGTTGTCTCATTCTTTCCCTTTTCTTCTCTTTGTCTCTTTCATGTTCTTCTGGTGTTAGAGTCTTTGCTCGTTTCCTTCGCATGATGATGATTTCTACATATGAAAATATTACAATTTTCAAATTGTTATATTAATCTATTACAAGAAGTAAAAATTTATAATATCAATCTAAATTATATTAACTCAAAATATAATAGAAATCTTTTACAATATGTTTAATTATTTCCTCAAAAAATCCATATCATAGCAATTATAAACAAAAAGAATCTTTATTCACAATTCACATGTAAAAAATAAAAAACTTACCTCAATGGATCAATTTTGGTGAGGAATGATTAACTTTCGTTCTTCGATGTTGACTCCTGAACAAAAATGTGTTGAAAATTGATAGAATATACTTATTTGTGAATTTCAACACCATGAAAAGAAAATATTTGTTGAGCCAATTGTAAAAAGCAGACAACAACAGTTAAAAGTGAGCCTCTTTCATGAGTTTCTTACCTTTATTACCATTTTTTATGTTCTTAAATAGGGCGCACGCCCTATAGGGCGTACCCCCTATGTCACACACACAAAATGACAGATAGAGAGAGAGAGAGAGAGAATAATGTCCATAATTTTTAATATAATCTAAGAAAAAGAAATCAATAATCTAAGAAGCATAAACAAGTATAAAATGAAGAATCCATTACCAATTATAATCCTGGGGTCATCAATTTGATTATTCATACTAACCAAGGTTTCCTTTTGTAGGGATTGAATGAAAGACTAAAGAATCACAATGAAACCCATCACAAGAAACCATTTCAGAAGATAAACTTAGAAGGAAGTATGTCTTTCAAAGGTTTGTTTGTAGAAGATGATATGAATTTTTGTTTACCACACCATGTTAAAGGATTGGTTGGCTTTAGAGTTCCAGGTCTCCTTGTCGATCGATGGTTGAAGCTTAAAAAGTTTAAGAAAGGACCCCCTATTTTTATTTTGAAAATGTGTTTAATACACTAAGGGGTGTATGGGCAAAAATATCCTGATATCTCCATAATATTGAACCAGAATTTGTGGATTCTAAGTACTTTTCAATTTCTAGTAGAAAACATGGATACGTGCATAACCTTCCTATTGATAATCATTTTCAGATTTTACCTTTGCCACCAATGACAATTGAAGAGGCATTTCCTGAATATTAAAAGTATTGTCAGATTTTACCTTTGTCACACACGTATCTGTTCTTCCAGGATAGAGCATATACAATCCCTTGGAAATTCTTTCCAGGTAGAAACAATAGTATACCACCTTTCTATTTTGAAGACTATTTATCCAAAGGGGATAAATGTCCTTCCTCTGTTCTCTGGAATTGGGGGTGTAGAAGTTGCTTTGCATCATTTGGGTATTCTTCTCAATTATGTTGTATCTACAGAAATTTGCAAACAAAACAAGCTTATTCTCAGAAGTTGGTGGGAAAATCTTATCAAAAGGGTAAACTAATTGAGGTGGGGGATGTGAAGGATCTAACAGTAGAAAGAATTGATGAAATAATCAACTCAATTGGAGGTTTTGATCTCATAATAGGTGGAAGCCCCTATAATAATCTATCAAGCAGCAATAGGTGCACTAGGCATGGATTGGATGGAAATCAATCTTCTATTTTCTATGAATTCCCAAGGATTCTAAATTATGTAAGGGGTGTACAATGCATTCAAGCCTAATTTGACACAATATTTTTGGTATGCACGATATGATTATTACATGTAGATTCTTTGTGAAGCAACCTTTCTTACTACCATGGGTCTCATGACATGTTTGTCCAATTTTCTCTTTTTAGTTTCTCTAACTCAGAGCTCGAGAGCTAAGCAGGATAGCAACATGAAGTCATGGAAAAAAAATGGAAAAAAGCCAAGGAATTCTTAGAGAGAGAGAGAGAGAGAGAGAGATGCAACAGTATTTGAATACTTGTTTCCCTTCTAGTATTTGACATTATCTTGTTTCACTTCTAATATTTGGCATTATTTGTAACAATCTTTGAATACTTGTTTGACCGCTAGTGTTTGACATTATATATTAATCCAATGGATGTCACATGTGCAAATCTAATCGCTAGACCTTGTTACAATTTGTATGTGTGTGTATCAGGATAATTTATTTTTGGTATGCATGATATGATTATTGCATGTAGATTATATGTGAAGCGATCTTTCTTACTACCCTGGGTCTCATGACATGTTTGTCCAATTTTCTCTTTTTAGTTTCTCTAACTCAGAGCTGGAGAGCTAAGCAGGATTGAAACATGAAGTCATATAAAACAATGGAAAATAGCTAAGGAACTCTCTCTCTCTCTCTCTCTCTCTCTCTCTCTCTCTCTTCTTTTGTCATTTTATGTCTAATATAGGGCATATGCCCTATAGTGCATATGCCATATGGGGTGTATGCCCTATAGTGAGTATAGTTTGTATGCCCTATAGGTTGTACAAACTATAGGGCATATGTCCTTTTAATGACATTGATGTTTACTAAGCCTAAGGCTTGGATTTTCCTTGGATTTCCAACCCAAAGGCCTGGAGGACTCAAATAGGTCTGAGACATGTTTTCCAACAAACATAGAAAAAAGTAACATTTTTTCTTGTGTGCTCCCTGTCAGGTTTGCACGTGGTTCAATAACGATAAAATCAAACGACATGATATTATAGATCTCTCTGATAGCTGTTTAATGATGTAATTTATTTTGAATTCTAATTATGTTAAGCTTTTCATTTTTAATTTCTTTTCTAAGTATGTCTGATTTTTGTCAAAAACCAACATGTATTCATTTGGGCTTAGATTTTGGCTCGTTCATCAAATTTTGGAAAACATTACATTTTTAGAAACTAGACTCCATTCTACACACTTTAAAAAAAAAAAGTTTTGATTTTCAATTAGTTTTCAATGATTTCAAGGTGGGCACCCTAAAATTTCACGTTTTTAGGATGTGTCCACTTCAGAAAATGGAAAAAAGTCACACTTTCATCAAAAAATTAGTAGAAAAATCCGGGATGAACTAGGTGGTGTTAGCTTTTCTCACCGGAGCGATTAAATTTTTTAATTTTAAAAGTTAACATTTTAGGCAAAGCACACCAGACGCTATGTTATGTTTTTTCACAAAAGTAGGACCACTTTTTGTGTTCCCCCTTTTTGAGGGCCTTAATCACCACCATTTCTAAAATAAATTAGTAGTTTAGGAACTAGATTCAGACTAGAACAACTATTGTTTTCGTCACATTTTAAAATTTTGAGTGTAACTATCCTCAATTTCTCGTTGAAGTTTGGAGTTTGCTGATTTCAGAAAAAAAAAGTGGCATCTTATACCCCCTTTTTGGTCCCTCATCTTTGTGCACTTACCCAATAAGCGGAGATAATGGGCTAGGCTTAAACACCACACACTAAGCATTAACTTGTGGGCCCACCTCTGATTTCCCTTCCATATCAAAAGAGCCCATAACTAACTTCTAAAAAGGTAAAAACAGTAAATAGTCTCTATAAATATACTTAATCATTACTTCCATTATTTTCTTTCATGCATTATTTCCTTTTTCAAGATATCTATAATGAATTTGAACATAAAATATTTTAATATTAAAAACATCTTAAATAATTAAATGAAAGCATTTAATTAGAAATTTGCTAAAATTATGTTGTTATAGATATTATCAAATATTTTGTTATTTTTATAGTGATATATGAATGTTAGAATATATAAACTCAATATTTATTATTTTGCATGACTTTAATTTGGAATTATGCCTAGATAAATAAGAATTTAATGAAATTTAAAGTCTCCAAAACAATAAATAGAGAATTTATTAATTCCAATATTGATATATGATATAAAAATAAATAAATTTTTTATCTAACAGAAAAATAAATTCTATTAAATTTGAAATCTTAATAGCTATTTTGTTATAGCAATGTTGAATAATAATTGAGGATATAAGAAGACTTTTAATGTTTTGACATTTATTATATTAAATGAATGATTTTAAGATTATGTAGTATATCATATTTTAGGATTCATATTAGTTTACTAAAATTGTTCTTGATTAAATTGATTGTTGATTTAAATGTTAATTTGAATATAAAAAATAGAAAATAAAATTATTATTTAAATATTTATAATATTACTGATATATTTTGATATAATCTATTATAATTTGTCAAATATTCAAAAAATATCTTTTAAATTAAAGTAAAAATAAATCACAAACCCTCATTTATTATCTTGAAAGAAAAAAAAATTATTTACTAAATTTAAATATTACTTTACATATTGATTATTGTATTAATAGAATCAATGAAGAAATGAAAAAATAGAAGTAATAAATAATTAGAAAAAAAAAATTAAACATATAATTTATGAGTGATTTGGAAGCTATGCAAGGAAGACGTATTTCAAAATAAAGAAAGGTACCTTACTTAGTCTCTTCAGAGGCTCATATACTATGATGTTACCATGCATGTGAAAATGATATTCAAGATTGATGAAAAGAAGTTTGTGGACCTCCTGAATGATGGGAATACCTTCATATTGAATAAAGAGGTTGCTTATGGCTATACTATTAAAAAGAACTAATTAAAAACCACTTCTTTTGATTAGGCTCTCAACCAGATGAAAAAACAGTGACATGATATTTTGGTGCGACTATAAAGCGACAATGTCGGACCACTAGCTATTGTACCTCCACTAGTTGCTTCAAATCCTCCACATATTTCTATTGTACCATTCATTATTGTTCCTCCATAGAGACCCAAGGTACTGGTACTAGTTCATCCATACAACATTCATATTCAGAATGATAAAATCTTGAAATGGATGGAGGGAGACAAAGGGCTAACTACTTGGGTGGATCTTAGAAATAATGAAGTCTGATATGGATTAAGAGCAATCTATCTTTTTGATACATAGGAGATTTATTGTAATGTGTTTTTGTTTGGTGGTTATCGTAAATTGTATCTTATGATACTTTTTTTTTTTTGGTGGTGAATTAAACTCTCGAGTGATAAAAACCCTATGATGTAAATGTTGCTTACTATTATACTCAATAGAAGAAAATAACATAGAATTTACCCATGTAAATATATTAGTATAAAAAATCTAAACATATAATTTAGCACATGAAAATATATTTGTAAAACTTAACATTATTTTTACATTTTTAAAAGTTTGTTAATTTTGTATAAAATAAATGAAGTACATTCACATCTATGTTTTTCCATAAATACGTCTAGCAGAGGTACACGATACTGGCTGAAGTATTAACAAAAACATCTCACCAAACAGAATGACAATGAGAGATGAGCCCTAAAGGATAACACACACTAAGTCAATTCTTAGTGTGCCATGTTCAAGCCACACTGAGAAATAAATAGACAGACCCAACCCCAACCCAACAGAAAGTGAGTAGACAACCAACGCAAAACAACTTACATATGAGAATAAAATAGAGCTAAACTAGATTTTTAAGAGTCTCAGTGACCTTTTCCATCTTTTCCATCCTCTGACCAGTCTCTTTCAGATCAATAATGTCCTAGGGCACATAAGAGAATTTATTTTTGGTGTTGGCTCTCCTCATCTTTCTTGGACCAAGAGCTTCCTCATAGTTGATATCCTTATCCTGTTTAGGATCCACAACGGTCCTATCTTGATGAATATTCTCGAGGTGCACCACCAAAGTCTTAATATTATTGGCAGAGGACCTGACCACCTTATAACTTTGTTCCATAATATTATGCAGGGTGGAATCACACCTATCAATCCTCTGGTTCATGTACTCAATTTATTTTTTTCAAATATTTCCCTAGTCTTTTCAATAGATGCCACATTCTTGGATAAATAATTGGTGATCACCTGCTTCTCTTTATTCGTCCAAAGTGCACAAGTATTGGGCTCTAGGGGAAGATTCTTAACATCACTAGGAATAATTGAAGTACCATGATCAATAACCTTCTTATCTTGCATAATTCAAAACTTAGCAGAAAGGGCATGATACTTTAGGTAGAGATTTTTTATTTCATGGAAAACCGACCTAATTAACATAAAATAAATTCATTGAGTTGTTCTTTGTCATCTCCAAAAAACCAAAATTTATCTCCATCTTAGGATCAAAGTCTTGGGATTCAAACTCCTTAGAGGTGATAGGGGAAATGACATATTTATCATTCAAGGAACCATCATGTTCCTTAGAGCTGCCATAATCCACAAGAATTGGAACTTTATCCTACCCAATCTCAATCTCTTTTGAATTATTTCCCCTAGTAGCCGGGAACCCTTTTTCCTTTCTAGTGCCAAAATCACACTCTTCTCTAGAATGAGAGAAGTGACATCATCCTTAAAAATTCCCTTCCATTTTGAATAATCACTAGCCCCTTTCTTTTTTCTACCAATCATAACATTTCTGGCAAGCAGGGGGGAACCAACATTCTTCTCCACATAATGTTTACCTTTATCTAGCATAGTAGACCCCTTCCTAGGGGTAAATTTAGGTTTTTTTCATTGGTGGGGAAGGGGCATCAACTTCATCCTCCTTCGTCACCCAACCCTTGTTAATAGAATCACCCTTCTCCACAAAAAATTTCCTTTTTTCAAGTACAACAAGTCCCTTCGTAGGGGTAAATGCTATGTTTCATGTATACAACTATGTGAATATGTTGATACCAAGTGCAACAACCTAGAGACCGGTTAAGGTATCAAGGGATGAGCCTTCCCTTGCACCAACTAACTCATTTAGCACATAGAGCTAGGGGATCAAATAGATATTTGTTGGAGAGATATTTTGATTAATGTGAAGTGTTTAAAATACAAGTAACTTAGATTAAATTCACACTAAATGAAAAGAAATACTAATAACAGTGCCAATTGATAAAAATGTTTAGACTATTGAAACTGAAAGAGCCAACTATAACAAGAAAGCACCTAACCTCAATAGTCCACTGTCTTAGATGCCAGTGCAAGTCACAGTCAAAGTACGGAGACATCGACCAAAAGTAAACAAAACTAATAGAAACTAAGTCAATAAACTGAATGAAAAAGTATATGCTAATAGAATAACAAAGAATGATATTATACTATGTATATAATGATAAATAAAGGAGAGAGAGAGAGAGAGAGAGAGAGAGAGAGAGAGAGAGAGAGAGAGAGAGAGAAATTTGATGTTTGATGGCGTGGATNAATGATATTATACTATGTATATAATGATAAATAAAGGAGAGAGAGAGAGAGAGAGAGAGAGAGAGAGAGAGAGAGAGAGAGAGAGAGAGAAATTTGATGTTTGATGGCGTTGATGTGTTCAACTTGTACCTCTAGGAAACATGCACATGTGAAAAGAAAAGTGTTGGGGTTGGTTGTTTGGAGCCCTACCTCAGTCAGATTCTTGCTTTGGTGTTTCCACCACATAGACTTCACTTAGTAAACCTAGGTTATAGCATGTACATTCCTGGAATACTAAAGAATCTCCCTATTTTGAAAAAATATTTCCCTATACTCCTTTCTTATCACCCCCTCCCAATACACAACCCAAATTAAAAACCCCTAGTTTTTTACCAGATTATGTATCAATTTTTTCTATATCTTTTTTCATAACCCTTTATATTTCTATGTTATCTTATGGTAAAATGTTGGCCATTTTTCAAAAAAAAAAAATCTAGACCAAGCGAAAGGGGTGCTAGGAATGCTAAATTAAAGAGTGATCAGAGGTCATCAGTCAAACTTTCAAAGAGATTAACTTTGATGAGATAAACATTACTCCTGCAAAGGCCAAATAAATGATCTTGAAAAGAAACATGTTAGTTACTCCCACATTGACATTAAAAAATATGTTTTTACTTGATCATGGTAGAAAGAAGATCCCATGATGGTGGTAAAGTTTAATTATGAGGAAGGGGTGAGTGGAATAGGGTATAACCCTCAAACTAAAGTTCTTTCTACATGGTTCAATTTCAAGAGAAGAGTTCAATTCCAAGGAATGGGTGAGTCTCATACAAATCATGTGAAACACCTATGGCTCGTAATAATCATATTTTGTTTAGAGAAACACATATAGTGTGTAATATATTAAATAAATAAAAACAATACAATCAAGAAGACACGAAGAGAACTCCATAATGGAGGAAGAAAGACAACAAGGATATGTTAGGAACCTAATTTTTGTAAATTTAGTGAGTCCTGAAGTAGAGATGAGTATTCTAGAATTACTTCCCATAGGTCATCACAAAGCCTTTGTATTTGATCAACTAGGAAAGACTTCAATAAAAAGGTTGAATCTATTGAAGTGTTCTTTGTTATCACCAAAAATCTCCAATTCAAAAATGCAAATTTTATAAACTATTCCCTTATCATTATTTCCATATCTTGTGTTGGTGTTTCCAATCAATGTCTAAGATAAATCTAAGGGTTAGCCTTTTCCTATGGTAAATCATCTCAGATCGGTGACCAACTGCTTGAAAATTCCTTAGCAAATAAAGAAAATTTCCTTAATCGATAATCAACAGGGGTCAACATATGGTATTGTATAATAGGCACATGACTCCCAACCAATGGACATCAGAGTATGAATTTGATTATATACATTTTAGGCTCGAATTTGGTATAAGAACAATGTACAAATCAATTTAGGAATACAAACTAAGAAAGTAAAGAAATAAAATAATTATTAATCAATTGGTTGTTGCTAGCAAACATAAGAGATTATATATAGACCTATATCTAATCTAGGCTACAAAGTCAAAATACTAGGCAAAAAATGGATTCTCATAAGAGAGTATGACAATAAATAAATGGATTCAAAATGATGTTAATACCTGGCATTAACAAATCCTTCCTATGTTAACATGAAATGCTTCTTATAGGAATCTGTATCGCATATTCAAATCATTGTTATCCATTCAAAGCATTTTAACCCTATCCTTGAAAGAGAGTCATTGAATAAATAACACAATCTACAATTAAGATTTGTAAAGATGAATATAGGAAACCCTTATTTAATTGGATTCATATGATTCTGAATACACTCCATGGAGGCAATCCCATGAGTATTACAACATTAATGAAAAAAATTTAACACGCCTACTTATGAAATCAAATGCAAGTAGCCTTGTAGTTCTCTCTGCACACTACATGACCTAAGACTCTCTAATTACACTATTTTCCTACCAAATTTACCAGCCTTTATTGATGGGCCTTGAAATATCTTTTATAAAGCAAGAGATGCTACAAGCTACAGGCTGACAACATACATAAAATATGCAGAACCACCACAAATCAGTTGTAGAGGATTACATCTTGGCATCATCTCTTGATATTTTACTTGGATCACCTTCTAAACTCTCCCACTCACACAGAATCAGAGAGACACTTGTGGAGATTGGAATAATTTGTAAGAACTTGACAAATCCTACCCTTGCACTTGAGGATTTTAATACCTTCATGTACGTCAAAGAAATTTTCAATACCTCCATACCGTAAGTTGAAGCATTTATTGGCATATAATGATAACCCTTAGAGGCATTCTGAAGCACCATCTTTAGCAATCCTTTTTTCTCACACCAGGTTCTAAAAACTCTTTCTAAACAATCCATTATGAGCCCTTGTTTGGTACAAGAACACACTTCCACTGAATGCGAATAATCAACCCAGGGTGCATATTTATCTCTTCTCTATGAAAATAAACAACAATTAACAATCAACTTGAAAACATGGCAGAAACATGTTGGCCATGCTTATCAATTATGTCTTGTCTTTACGGCTCTGGAAGTGCCTATACTTGCTAATTATTGGTTACAACAAATATATTTTTCCACTCAAAATATTTTAATAGGAAACATGATTATCCTACTATCAGAACTGATAAGCCGTCTCATGCAGACTCAATTTTAGCTATCACTTCCTCCTCGGTTCTCTCAGTTCACCTCTAAATCAAAATTCATTGTCAAAACACCATGAATTGGAATACCTAGTTGTCCCATGCTTATTTGGTGCCGCATGGAAGTATATAGTAGCTTGTTGATCCATGGACTGCACTTTTCACTCTGCAATAAAACATCCCGCACCTCCACTGACAAACTTGGAATCATAGGTAATACCAATTGGTCAAAAAGGACCCTTTGCACTGCACACCTGCATCCCTATACTCTACTGTGCATTGGTAGGGGAACCTAATGATAAGCCAGTGGGGATGGGAGATGTTTATATAGGCATTAAATAGCCCATGAAAATACAACTTGTTTTCATTTAATAATTATAATAAAAGTAATAATGTATTTGTGTTTTGAAACATCTCCATGGGGACGCAGGGTGGAAAAAATACAACACTTTTGAGATTTTCCTATGGCTATTATTATTTTCATACCATTGGGTGGGAAATTCTATTAGTCCTAACATCTTGTATCCTCCAAACCATAACATATTAGGTCATGACCATCATTATAACACACCCTTTCACAACATTTCACCAATTCTCTGACCCTTGAATAATAAGCAGTGAAATAGCAAACTCATCGCTATTTCATTGAGTTCCAAACATTAAATGGAGAAATTTTTCTATTTCACAGGAGACAAGTAGCATTGAAGAGAAATAGACAAATTTCACTATTTCTCAAGAGGTAGTTTTTATAGTAGCAAAATAGTGAAATTATTTCTATTTTGCAAGTGGAGATATCTATTGTGGCAAAATGATGAAAAGATGCTATTCATTAGAGGAAAAATTAAGGTCTAGCGAGATAGAAAAAAGATCCAATCAAGACAATTAAAGAGTTGGAAAATCACATGTGCGGAGATGACTTGCATTGGATGAAAATTGAAGATAAAGATGGCAATTAAGCTCAACTCAAATTTCGAAGAGACCATAAGGAAATAATTAAATGTAGTAAAATAACACCTTATATATGTGATAAATATGAGAATTAATTCATTGAGGCATAAAATGAAGCTAGAGTAGAATCTAGTTGTGTGAAAAGCTAAGTGTGTAGAGGCTTGAATGACATCAAGAAGTGCTCATGATTTGCAGTATGAGCTACCAGTAAGTTAAAAACTTGTTCCTTGAGCTAAATTTATTTGTTATGAAATACCTAAGAAAAAGGAAACTAGTGAGAGTTTGGGGGTAAAAAATGAACTAGTTAAAAAACCCTTGAGAAAAGATTTGTTCGATGTATAACCTTGGTTGGAAGATACATATGCTAAAATAGATTTTCATGATGCATGGGGAGGGTGTAGAGATGCACAAATTCTGCATACTAGTAGAGCTCTATTTTGGTATTTCTATAATAATAATAACAATGAGAAAATTCCGCTCTCAAACCCCTGGAATCTTGACTTAGCCAAATGCATAGTCCCAAATGTTTTCATTGATGTAAAATTGATTGTCATGTTAGGCATGCATTAAAAACATGAAACTAGAATGGTTTAGAGCATACATGGGGAACCAATACTTTTTGTCACTAAGTCATGCATAATAGAATGCTTAAACCTGGAAAAAACAATCCCTCACTAAAATTGACAAAGAACAATTAAAGGTATATTATGAGAGGGTAGTCAAGACATTTGGAATTATGAAAGTAACATACTTCAGGAAGAGGGGTGAAAAGAATAGACTCATGCCCATCACAGAGAGTGAGACATTTTCTACCCAAGGTTTCATGGGATTTTATTTATTTATTTTTTATCATGGATGGTGACAAGTTTTGGGAGATGGTGCTAGAATTAGAATGCTAATTGATTTAATGTTTATATCAATGAGAATTCCAAACCAGGAAATTAATTTGGAATATTATATTGTTGCTAAGATTTAATGATGAATTCATAACCAATTGGTAAATTATAATAAGATAAGGGAGGTTAAACTCTATTCTTTATTGTGTCATCTGATCTCTTTCCATAATTGTAATGTTTTAGAAATAGTTTACAAATGACTACCACATACTAACAGGGTATTAGATTACATGTTCAATAATGGTGTCATGTATGTGACAAGGAGAGTAAATATTGTATTTAAAGGATATTTCATGATTCTTTTGTTGTCTGGATATTCAAATATTTTGGCCATCAGGTGGAGAGGTTACCTCTCAAGATAAGAAAAGTGTTAAGGCCATTAGAATATAATCTAGATAAAGGCTACATACATAATTTTGCAAATTAGTTTATAAGAGGAAACCATACTTTCATTAGAGTTTATGGATGACAAAAGGTCCCCCACAAATTACCAATATTTTTCCTAGAGAGGATTGTATTTCTTGAATTCATGTGGTATATGTCATGGTTTGAAAAGGAGTCCATGGACAAAAGGAGGAAGGAGACATTTTTATCCCATGTGTCAAAAATTTCAGGCTTGGTGGTTGGCTTAGAAACTATTGAGCAAGTACAAAAATGTTTGAAGGAAAACTATCGCTTGGAGGATGGCAATGAAATATTGTGCAATCCTGAGGGTCATATTTTTTCCCCTATCAAACATATATCACATCAAACAAACATGGAGGAGGATCTAACTAGAAAATTCCTCACAAATGAAGATATATTACAAAGATTGAAAAAATGGAGTATTTTAATAAAAATTGAAGAGGAAAGGAAACATAAAGGTCAGTCCTATTTTTTAAATAAGATGACCAATGAGGTGATGAGGATGGAAGCATGTATCCTCAATTTTGAGAAAATATATGGGAAATATGTCATGAATACAACATAGGAAGTAAATCCCACACCACAAGATGTGAGACCTCCACCACAGCCATATAGGAGGCTAATCATTCAAGATTCCTCTGATTCAGAAACCACTCCTGATCCCTACCACAAAAGAAGAAAAAGGAAGAAGAATTGGTGACCATTGAAGATTCATATTAAATTGGTAACACTAAGGAGGCGGCAAGTATGCTTAATGCATTGAGGAATGATGAGGAATTTAAAAATCCTCAATCCCCCTTATAGTATCATGAATAATTTCATGGTTACATAACTTAGCTTCATGAGAGAGAGAATCCCATTGATCTCAATGATGAGAGAAAATCCATGACTTTAAGATTCCTTGACAATGAAAAATTATTGAATCCTAGGAGTTTAAGGATTTTTGGATTCAAATGAAGATGAAGGAATTTGAAGAGAGAAAACACGTAAACCTCATGGGTGTTGAGGAGGGAAGATGTGAGGAAGTTATTAATGAAACTTTTAAGGAGCTGAAATTGGATGAAATAAATATCACCCTAGAAGAAGCCAAAGAAATGGTTCTGAAAAGTAATATGTTAATTATTATTGGTTGTCTCTAAAATTTTTTTTCTACTTAATCAAGTGAGAAAGAAAGATGATGTATCATTTGTTGCATAATTTGATACTGGTGAGAAGATAAGTGGATCAAGATATAATCCAAAAATTGAGGTATTGGTCACATGGGTTAGTTTCAAGGGACCTAATAAGCCAAAAATGTTTGACATGGTGAAAGGAAATGATAGCTCAGCCACAATAAAAACCATGGAGAATAATCCTCCCTTGGAAGTAGGCACTGAGCTCATGCACCAGGAAATGTTTGAAAAAGATCAAATCAAGCACATGTAGTAGCAAATTAACCAGTGTGGAATGGGAAATTGAATTGGATAAACAAGTAAATGAATTGTATGTTAAAAATGATTCCTTTAAAAGGAAAATAAAGGACTTAAGTGATAATCATAAAAAATCTATGGTGTTACAAAAGAATACTCCATCCAATCCTTTGAATGTTGACAAAGATGATGAAAATTGGAAGGAAGTAAAGGGAAATATGAAGAAGAAATTAAAAGTTAAAAAGTTGCAAATGAGGGACTATTGTAAGAAATTCCTACACATGTATTCAAGGAAATGTAGAAAATTTTACTTCATAGCGTGAATTTTTCCATTATGCAAAGTCACTCAAAGGGATCCAGATGCATCTCTGGGAATAGGAGAAACTGAGAAAATGATCAACATGATTTTGGAGGAACTCAAATATGTTATATGAGAAGAAAATAAGATACAAGAGAAGATTCTATGTTTTCCTTACAATTAAGCATTGGTCTATTCATGAGGTCACTGATAAAGAAGGATGCATGAAGACATTGGAAGAATGTAAAATTGAGTACAAGGATGTCATTCCCCAAAGTATGTCTCATCTAAAGGAAGAAAATAGTTTTGATGTAAAAAAATTCAACATATTTCAAGATAGAATTGTGGTATTGGATTCTAGATTCTCTAAATTTATATTGAAGTCACGGGAAATTGCAAATAGAAAAAGGAGGGATCACTTGAGTCACATGCCTTCCATCCTTGATTATCAGTGGCCTACACATTTCCAGATTGCACAATGGGTGGATGAGTATCTTTAACCTACAAAGGAAAATACCCAAATAGAAGAAGAGGCACATGAGGAAGCTCCTGAAGATGCTCGAGGGATATAATCTCTTTTTATACCATGTGGCCTCATTGTTCATTTTTTTTTTATGTCTTATGTTTTTTTAGGTGTTGAAGATTAGAGCTTAAAAAGAATGAGATTTTTCATTTTCTTGAAGGGGCCCTCTTTGTGAATTTTGTGTATTCATGAACTTAGATAAAGTTCCATTTATAGGGGTTAATAGTGTCCTATAGTAATTTTTTTAATCATTTTTTTGTCAAGATGACCTCAGAGAACTATTTATCTTGGAAATAAGGGATAAAGAATCATTGCCTTGACCAAGATCTATTGCCCTATCTCCTTGGACATGTTCTTCAACCAAGAAACTATGAACAAGAAAATGCATAGTTGAATAGTAATTACATGGTTTATGGACTAATATGTCTTACTATTTCTTAGGATATTTTACATCATATAGATAAAAATGAGTACCCCTTCATTGTCTGGACCATCATCCAACAATTATATGGGGACATTGGACCTTTAGCTGAAAGTGATGTTTCCTTGGAAGACCAAGTTCTTAGGGATGATATTGAGATTTATATTGCCCCATCTTGTTTGAATGTATCCATTTGGGATATCAGTTTGTTGATACCTAATCTATTGTATCGTCTTCAAAGTTTAAAGTTATTTCATCAAAATATTCCAATGATTCTTTTCAACAAGACATACATTCACTTTCTGATATGGCTTTTTGGGAAGAATTATTGATAGGTTTTTTAGACTTATTGGTGGAATCTTATATTTCATATTTGGAGGAAAATACTGATTTTATGCATCTTCTCTTTGATGAGGGTGATTCTTGTTCAATTTTTGTGAGGGAAATTTGTTATCCTCTTTTTCATTCTCTTCATTATCATTCCTCATAGTTGAACATGAGTTTGGATACATTAAAATAATGTTTTGAGAAGATCTCTTTGCCTTATAAGGAGATACATGAGTCTTTTTTATTGCATCTACATTAGTTTCTAAAAGATTCTAGAATGTCATATTCGGTAGTGCCTGATTTGATTATGATAACTTTCAAGATCTATACAGAGACTACTGAGTAGAGTTCAGTGACATTATTTATTTTGATTTTTCTTCCTACATATTCCTTTTAGGATTGGGGAGACTTCATTCATACATCTTTTGTTTTATTTATCCCCAAGGGGAGGAATGATATTTGATGATCATGGAGCATCTTTGACATCCATTTTTGAGAATCTTCCATTGACTACAAATTATGTAGGGATATATTGTCTAATGCCCCGCCAAGAAACGCTTGGAAATAATGATTAAATATGCACATAACAATTTTTATATATAACAGAATACGTAATGTACCAAGCGCATTAGATAACTGTGACATAAGCATGATACTACTTGCTAGAGATGATATGGTGATCACAACATGATTGTATGCAAGTGAAAGACTTAACAAATTTGCCAAATGTTTCCAAGAAACCTATAATTGAGTGGGAAAAAAATAAGCACATTCAACCCATCTCTTAATAGTTTGGAACACTTCAAAAAACTCTATGTACCATGAATAGACCATCGTCAATGGTCGCCCATCAAGAGAACCACAACACCCTCATGGCAATACAAGGCAAGAAGCTGACATTGAGCAGAAAGGGAAAAAAATTCACCAATGATTATGAATTCAATATGTTATGATTTGGATGGTCTCTACTCGAAAGGGGGTATCTAGAACTATAATTAAGTTTTTTAAAAAATGTACAGGATAATCCACTGTCCTAAAAATGACAGAATCTGACAAGAAATGATCTTTCCCCAAAAATTTCGTATAACTACCAAAAATGACATTTTCGATGTGTAAACAACATTATAAATACCAGAAAAGACATTTTAAAAGACTAGAAATGACACTTTAAGGATTGAAAATGACCTTTTACTCAAAGAAGACAACATGACCTTTAAGAGGCCATAACTTTTGCGTACGACATCCGATTGAATCCGTTCAAAATGTGTCAGAAAGGTCTTGAAGAGATCTAAGACAATAGGGACCTAAAAAATCATAGGAAATATACATTTTTAATTTCATCCACTTGCATAAAGTGAAATCCAAATCCAGGTGACCATTGTTTCCAAAACTTGCAACGAATGGTTTCCTCAGTCCAAAGACTTGATAGGCTTGTAGAAACCAACATACGACATGAAATACAAGCTAGATCCACACCAAGATACTAGATACACAAATGTTAAGGCTATGGAAACTCAATTGCATCAATGTACATCATAAGGAAAGAATGAACATGATATGCTAAAACTAGAACACCATGTATAAACATGAAATACGTAAATGTCAAGAAGGGATAGAAAAGAGCACATCATGCTCATAATCTGCATCACTAAAAGTCATCCACCATATTTAAACTAGTCCCCAGAAGTGATAAAGTACAATGCCACCCTACCATGTGGAACCCTTAGGCCCACCCCACCATGCTCGCGGAGATAGTAATCCCGACCATAATCAAGTTAAGCACTCACACCTAAAGGGATACACTCACACCAAGAAAATGCATAAAATCAAGGAATGATACAGAGATCCAATGCAAGGATGCAATATGATTAGGTCAATGTAACTACACAAACTAGATAGGGTACAATTTTGAGACTCAATAATGGAGTGTCATCACACAGCTCATATAGGCCTGTGTAGAATGGAGCAATCCTTCTCAAAAAAAGGAATTTCTATTAAGCCATATCAAAATCTATAGATGGAAAAGCTATTCTATACCATATCAATCATCAAACGAAGACAAGGTGCCATGCCATATCAACATCCACAGATGGCAAGGAGATACATACCATACCAACATTTGTAGATGGAAAGGTAGTCACATTTAGTCTTATTAAGTTTTATTTTTCCATTTAATGTTTAAGGTTATCACTTATTAAAATAACTCAACCAAGGGATACCTTAGGACCACTTTGTGTCCTAACCCACCTTGGTGAGCCACTCCTACCCACTACTCCACACCTACCGGTCAACACAATAATGCATAAAAATAGGAATACAACACTACCAGCAATCCTCTGGAAACCCAATCTCCAACATGGAGTCTCACCAGGAGAGGATAAATTAACCAATATAATACCATATATAGAACCATAAGGAGATATAGCTAGGAGAGTGTCAAAAATTGGAAAGGAGACTCTCTATCCCCACACTAGGATAGTCTAAGAAGAGTTGGGGAAACCCACAACCCAATCTACCCAAAGAATACTTACCAGCAACAACCAAAACAATAGGGGGCATCAAGCTCCTCCACATACATTCTAATTAACGATATCACAAGGGAAAGGTATGGTATCAAGACTCGCAACCAAGATTACCTATTAGGTGGAATAAGTCACACCCAACTATCCAAAATCACAATGCTAAGAAGGGAAACAGTCAAGGTCTCAAAATACAGGCATGTGAGTACCAAGAATCTCGTGAAGCATACACACTAAAACCAATGAAATAATTCAAGCTCAACCAAAACCACACAAAACATGCCTCAATAATAGAAGTTGTCATATATCGAGAGTCTAACTAGAGCACAAATGGAGGTAAGCCAAAAGGTCAACCACTCATTCTCAACAATTTACATGAAGATAATGCAATTTCTAATCCAAAAATATTGTAAACATCTACCAGTCACTTTGCCCAATGCATATATTAACATCCATATAGAAGAGGATTTTCAATACAATGCATCTTTTAAATCACATAATGATAACATGCAAAAATTTCATTTTACAACTCGTACTTCCTTTTATAAGAAAATAAGGTTTTCTCATAATTCAACTAAAAGACATTCTAACTATCATCTTTACAATTACTCAACAACACAATATAGTATGTTCTCTATGATGTTATCCCTTGTACATACTATCAGAGGTCCGCATCGAACATGATAGAGTAACAAAACACAAGACTGGGCAGCAATACCAAACATTCAGAGTAGTGACCAATAAATTCAAAAGGAAAAACCCAGATGGGGGAATCATCAATTCAAATAATAAGTCCCAAAAATGCGTCAACTTCAACAATAAATCAAATTTGACAAATGTCATAATTGCATAGATCAATAAATTTGATGACTAATCCAAAAACAAGAATACCGGAAAAAAAATCAATGCTTGCCCACACAACATGTGGAATAATCCACCAAGAAACAAAATGAATCACCAGGCAAGAAGCACATTCATGAAACATTGTGACCAAAATCAGTCACATAAAAGGGAGTAACTGCCAAACGGTATTGAGGAACTCAACATCTCAGTAGGTTTAGAGAACATAACCACACACACTAAATAGTGGATCATCTAAGATCTTGTTCATATGCATCACTATCGTTTTAAAAAATGCATCAATATTATTTCACAGTACAATTTCCTTTACTTTCTCATGCAATGCATTAATTTTCTTCACGCAAGGTTCCAATCAACAGGAGGGTTTAAGCACATCCTCAAATGCATATGGAAAACATGAATAAGGATCACTAGGAGAACAACACTCATGAGGGTATTCACTACTATGGGTGACATAAATACAAGGCAAAAATATGACCATTTGATCTTTCACAAGGGTACTCAACATGCCCTCACTAGGGGAAATACTTAATGATGGAACATGGAACAATTGGTCAACAACCACATAGTTTCTTCCCACATTAGGGGCATGCATAACTTGCATCAAGAGGCACCATAGCTAGCTGAAAAAATGGAACACTAAGGGGCACACTAGGCTATAGTCACATTCGAATACCACACAAGGGACTATTAGTCTCTACATCCACTATTGTCTTAATGCACTCTATACAAGGTGGCTACAATGTTACAAGGAACAAAATGCATGAAATATAATATACCATGGAATGGAGAAATTCGTATGCAATGCTTTAGTGCAATAACCAACTAATTTTTCAAGAAATCTAAGCAATTATGCAATTTGGGGATGTAATTTATTAACCCAAATAATTTATCATGTGATATTAATTTCACCTTTCGTTACCAATAAATGTTTTTTTTCATGAATTCAATAGTGCACAACTATCACTCTTTGAGTGGAATGCATTTCAATGCAAAAATTACTATGCCAGCATAAATGGAACATAACTCATTTCATTTACTCTTACAACAACTCAAAAACCATAGAATATAGTACACCACACCCCATAGGGATTCAAACAAGAAGCACTCATGGCCTTTCATGGATGCCAAAAAATCACCCAAACCAAGTAGGGTCACTGTTAGAATTAATCTTTCCTTGGTATTTTATATTTAAAAGATATACCAAGGTCATGTCTCATATTTGTAATTACTTTAATAAGGAAATTAGATATTCCTCCTCATGAGGGTTCTCACACATGGCACACACCAAATCTGAATGTGGCACTCATAGAGTATGGGAGTTACATGCAAACTCCTCCTCTCATCTCTACTTAAGAGATCGTTCTCACACATTTCTTAGGGTGTTCTCACATGGTTCTAAGTTTTTTCTCACAAGTTCAATTTCTTCTCTCTTCTCTCTTCTCTCATTCTCATTCTTGCAATATTGTAATGATCTCTCTCTCTCTCTCTCTCTCTCTCTCTCTCTCTCTCTCTCTCTCTCTCTCTCTCTCTCTCTCTCTTCTTCTTCTTGCCTCATTTATATTTTATGCACAAGGGTCTTTTCTTAGTTTTCTCCTTTCAAAAACATTGTCTTGGTGTTGATCTTGAGCTTTTTGGTGTTTTTTGGTGAAATTTCTTGAATCGCCTTCTTTCATTTGGTTATGGTAAAAGTCTTCTTCTTGCAACTCTCTCTTGGATTATTTCCTGTTTCCTAATCTCTATTTGTTTTCTTAATATTTCTAACATGGTACCAGAGCTAGCTAATCCTTTTTTTTGAGTGTTCACAGGTTTTTCATTCTTGGTTGATCTAACATTTGTTGTAGCTCTCTCTTATATCCTTTGAAATTTTAGATCTAGTTTTAGTTTATTATATTTGAATTTTTTGGGAGTTTGGACGGTTCACCGCCAAACCCAGTTTATAATTTTTTTTCTAGATCTATCTACACCCTCTGTCGGGAGACCACAAGGGTTTGCATTTTGATCATTCAATCTATATTCTAACACTTTGTAGGTTATTCAAGCATGTTTCTCTGCAAGGTTATATATCTCTTTTTTTTTTTATCTTTGTTGGGTAAACATACGGAGTTGTGTCACACTTGAGGATCATTTGGCATGTTTTGGCCAGACATCTTTCGGTCAGACCCCTTTCGGCCAAAAAATGTCAAGTCGTACATACGTGGCACACACGCGGTGCCATGTGGCGTTGATGTGGCAGACGTGTTTTGATGGAAAGGGGTCCAGCCAAAACGGGTTCGGCCGAAACATGGTTCGATCGGAATCGTTAAAATTATATATAAGCCAAAAAATCTTTTGAGCAGCTCATTTGCACAGAGCGCCTTCCAAGAATTGTGGAGTGGAATAGGGGTACTTCGGCTGAAAATAGGTTATTTTTTTTTTTTAATGTTTTTAAGTTTTGTTTAGTTTAATTAATGCAGTTGCACTATTATTTGATATTTTTTGTTTCAATTTTGTTATTTTAAATTTTAAAAAATATACAATATTGTTTTATGTAGATTTAATTTTTTTCAATTAAGATTATATGTTAGTTACTTAGTTAATTAATTTAGTTTTATTACATTTATTTCAAAATAGTAGGAAAATATTAGAAAATAGTAGGAAAATATTAGAAAATAGTAGGAAAATGTTACAAAACAGTAGAAATGTGTTACAAAACATTAGGAAAATGTTACATTAGGAAAATGTTATTTAGTTTATTAATTTATTTTTATTACATATGTTTCAAAACATTAGGAAAATATTACAGTACATAAAACCAAAATGAAACTGAAACATAAATCAACATAAATTCTAACAAATTAACCCTAACATGAACCATAAGAAAACCTTAGCAAAATGTTACAAAAAATTAGAAAAATGAACTGTACAAGACATTAACTTGTTATGTAACATTCATGTATTAAACATAACATTGTACCCTAACATGTGAAACCGTAATATGAAACCAACATCTTGAACCCTAACATGAAATTGAAACATGAAATTTAACATAAAATTTAACATGTGAACTCTAACACATGAAACCCTGACCATATTGATCCCTAATAGAAACCTAATATGAAACTGAAACATAAATCGACATAAACCTTAATGTGCTAAATTGAATTTTTTTCTGAACATATACATATACATTCAAGTATTTTTTTTAAATCTATTTTATCTATCACGTGACATGGCATTAGCTAGAAACTAACATGAAACTGGAACATGTTAACCAACATAAACCCTAACACTAAACAAACATATATGAACCCTCACCATAAACTTAAACCCTAACATGTTCAACCAACACATGAACCCTGACCTTCAACTAGAATGTGCTAGAAACCAACATGAATGGGCTAACCACAAACAAATTAATCCTAAACCTAATTTATAAAAAACCAAGTTGATCCCTAAACCTAAACATGAAACATTATTTTACATTCAACTCAGCTAGTTGAAAACCTACAGACAAAATTGATCCATAACTCAAAACCTCTTTTCATTAGAAAATATATGCACATGTATGTATATATAAGATTTTAAATCATTTTTCTTTCAAATGTATATGCATTCAAGTGTTTTCTAGTTTATTTATTTGTAATTTACATGTGTTTAAAAATATATAATTAAATTAGAATTGGACCATGTACATGTGCAGCTTGATCTAGACATATATTCTTCTTTATACTTTCGAGCATATATACATCTATTTTTTTATATCACATGGCATCAGGTAGAGGGACATCGCCTGTAGATTATGGAGATGCCAGTGTACAAGGGGGTCATAGTTCCTGATCTTCTCATATATTGACTGATTCTAGAGAGGACAGAGATGATTTATTTGCCAGTACCATAGCTCGATTGACATGAGCTATTGAGGTTCTTGATCAGGGTATCCATTCATCCACCACCCTCCCTAATAGGGATAGGGTGACGGTCATTAGAGAGGACCTAGTTCGTATGATTGACATAGTTCAATTATACAACCCTTATGATAGTATATATATTGATACATTCTATGCTTCTCTCTCCCGCAGTGTTACTGGTGCTGTGAAGCATAGACAGATTGTTTCAGAGGTCTCCACCACTATGGTGAAGACCATGTTTCCTTTTTACCGAGAGAGAGTGCAGGTCAGAGGCTATATGACTACGTGTTGTGAGGATGACCTTGTTGGACCATTTATATATCCTTAATGGTTGGCTGCTCATCATAGGTGGCCTCAGAAGGATGAGCTTCCACTATATTTTTGAAAAACAATTGTTTGTAGAATTTCATTTGCATTATGACGTTGATTACACAAATTTTCCTAGTTAGGCTGGGTAGGGGATGGGGAGATTGTTAGATAGATTCAGAGGGCCTAATGCCCCAGTTCCCACTAATAAGAAAGCAAGGTTGGGTCTAAACCTTTTGGTTGTACCAAAAGGTTTGGAAATGGCAGTTGCAAGACATACTGTACCTGATCACAGTATGAGGACATATGTATTTTCTAGTATCATGAGTATCGCGACACAGGTTCATGAGATGTCATCTGATTGTTTAGGGAGATACATGTTTTGTTCCCATTCTAGAGTTCCTCCACCTACACAGGCTACATCCTCTACTGATGATCCATACAGTATAGTAGATATACCATCTCCCTTTGAGGTTGCAGCTATATCAGATTTGGACCAATTCCATCGTACATGCTCATATTTATCTAGTGATCTACTTTGTGCATATCAGGCTATACAGATTATCATCAGGGTTCATCTCAAGGATGTCCCAACATTTATCCCCACCATTCTTAGTAGATCTACTGGATCAGGTTCTCAGGGTGCACAGAGACAGGAGGCATACAGACAGGAGGTCGATATTCCTGCACCACCTATAGCTCCTCAACAGACTACAGTTGGTGAGGATGCACCTCACCAGTCTACCCAGGCCACTTCATCACGTCTAGTTCGTCAAATTTTTTCTAGCTTGCTTACAGATGACCAGATTGATCCCTCACATCTATCTTTACATGATTCAGACTTACATGATTCAGAGTTGAGCAATATCGGGAGAGCACTACATGCTGCTACGGTATATATTTATTTAAATTTTGATTTATTTATAAAAATTACACATGTAAATGATATAAATAATTTGAATTAAAATTTTGATATATATATATATATAT